>JAWWTY010000077.1:107978778-108027443 GCA_035222235.1 Margarornis squamiger | reverse complement strand
CCGCTTACCTACGGGCGGGGCAGCCCCCCGTGCCGGCCGGGCCCGGCCGCGCCCTCCGCGGTCCGTCCGGTGGCGCTGCCCCAGCGCGCCGAAGCGAAGGCAGCCCCCGCCGGCTCGCGGGGATCCCGCCGCAGCGCCTCAGCTCCTTCTCTTGTCGGAACACGAAAGAACATCTTGTTCCAGTGTGTAAACAAAGGGAGTTGATGTGCTGCGCTCGTAAAACCGCCGAAGGAGGTTTTCTTTAATTGGATGACCCAGGATTAAGATGCCCACGAAATCAGAATCAAAGGGACTTGGCACACCTTCCTGAGTTGCAGGATGATGAGTGGTTCCCCCCCCCCCCCCTTGTTTCCTCCCCTCAGTCAAATGTTGAAGTACATTTGTAACATTATTGAAATATATTTGGTGTCTGTTGTTCGGACTGAAAGGAGTTAGAAATTTTTCAGGTTTTTGTGTATCCATCTATTCAGTGCCTGCTCCCTCCTTGTCTGAGCTGCACCCGTGTTCCGCCTTGCCTTCTTCGTTTGGTAACATTAAACCTTATTTTTCCACAAATACACAGTTTGCTGAAGGTGGGGGTGGGGATCACGCCCAGCTACCACAATGCTCAGCCTGTTTTATCAAGAAAAGGAGCGGAGCAGCCCTGAGAATCTTCAGCCCCTAAAAGATGCAGAAATGACAACCTGATAACATTATCTAAACACTAAAAGAACATTCATAGTCGGTGGTGTTTTGGCTCTTCAACTTTATGTTTTAATGGGAAATGATGCACGGAAGATAGTTCTTGACCATAACACCTTTCCAGATACGATAATTCACTCCCACTTAAACAAAAACATTAGCAAAACAAAATTCTATTGAAACGGCTGCTTCTAAATTTAGTTTTGATTCCAGACTATAGTATCGATCAGAGGATCTGAGTATGCCTCAGAAATGTTCTTGAGAGAAATGTTCTTGAGAAAAATGTTGTTGCAACCGCAGTGTTTCAGATTGAATAGTGAGGTCGTGTAAAAATGTCTACAATCATCCAGTTGTCGAAACAGCTATATGTTCCTTTCTTATCTACTGAATGCCTCCTTTGCCACCTTAGTAACATTTAGAAAGGAAACGCTTGCTATTAGTATCACATCTTTGTCTGTCTTTTGTTTCTTTGACTTTATTTTCAGCCTTTTATGTCTGTCCTACTTCCATTTTTCCCTTTGCATTTCTTCACCTTTAGTAATGTTCTCTTCCAAACCGTGTAGATTTTATTCACAGCTTATCCCCCATGCTAAAATCCTAAGTCTGTAGTAATTAAGGAACTCATTAAAACTGCCTTTTAAATAACCCCATTTTTTTCAGTATTAAAACTACAACAAAATAAAAAAGCTTAGGCAGGTTTATCAGTCACTCCCATCATAACTGGCTATGTAAGACTTAAATAAATATTCTGCATTGTTTCCCATCTATTCACTGATAGCTGCTTCATTTACGTAATATGAACTTCTATTACTCATGAGACCTCTGGTGTTGCAGACAGAGGAGGACATTTGTCAGTAAAAAGAAGTTCAGTGAGCCCCTAAAGTGCATCTGACTTTGTAGATTTTTTAGTTGGTTTGGTTGGTTTCTACTGTTGCCTGTTGCAGTCAGGATTAGACTTTAATTTGGTACATCTCTGAACACCTGGAATAATCTTTTTAGTATTGCATCCTTTCTATTCAGCTGACGAATAAACAAGACCTGTGTTGTGCTGTAATTTAATTTATTTATGTCATTCCTACACAGTTCATAGAGTCATAGAATGGCTTGGATTGGAAGGGCCCTTAAAGATCATCTAACTCCAACGCCCCACCATGGGCAGGGACACCTCTCACTAGACCAGGTTACTCAGAGCCCCATCTAACCTGGACTTGAAAGTTCCTTCTGTTGTTCAGATGAAAATGGTTGGGAATCATATACTGACAGTGGCACTGCCTTTGCTGTAGAAAGGAAACCACTTACGCTGTTTGCTGTATCAGAGCAGAGAGATGGTGTATATCGTCTGTGCTACCATTATGGGGGGAAAAAACCCCCAAAAGAAATCTATGCACTTGAAGCGATTTTTTTTTTTCCTGCAATAAATCGTATAGCTGAATCCAATAAAGTTTGCCGACATACACAGAAGTGCCTCAGCAGAACAGTACACTTCTGCTTTAAGGGAGTTAAAAATCAGGTGTAAGTCTAGAAGCACAGCAGAAAAAGGTCAAGTTCATCTTATGGAAGAAAACATTTTCTATTGATTATAAATAGTATTTACTGAATGAATTGGACCTGACACTACAGGAGATCATGACTGTTGTTTCTCTAACTGAATCAGCAATAGGAAAATTGAGAAATGGTGAGCTGCCTTCAAATTGCAGCCATTGAAACTATGGCTAAAAGCTCAGCATATGTAACACATATAAATGTATATGTGCATGTGTGTGTGTGTAAATATTTACAGCACATTGTAAACCAGATTGGATAACCTGCAAATACTTCAGAAAAATGTTACATTAAAATACATAATGAATTTATACCTAAGCAGTATGTGATGTTTCAGTGCCAGATGTTACTGCTCTGACCATGGATGGAAGCAGTTATTTATTATGGATGCATTTGTGTGCAGTTACTTGTGTTTGTAGAACAGTCATATGATACTAAAATAACATTGGAGGCTGGTTCCTGAGCTGCAGTACCCAGTGAATCCATTTACCTGAAATGCTATAGAAATTTGAAGCTTGACATTATCGAGTGAGCTACCTGAAGAACATTGTTCTTGTTGTTTCATGCACAGAAAAATTACTTTTCATGTGTACTGCTGATTTTTATTCTTGTGTGTAGTAATACTCCTGTTACACAGAATTCTGTGAACTCCACTACTTGTGCAAGTATATATACGTAGAAATATAAATATGCATTGCTTCAATACAATGAAACACTGCTGCAGTACAAATTCCAGTTTCAGCTCTTACAAAAGAAGTAGTATCAGCTGGTACATAGAAACGCCATATGTGCCCAGAATGATTTATTCACAGCATGGCAATTCAATCTAATGTGCCACTTCTACAATGGAAATTATATTCTCTACAATGGAACAAGAGATGCTGAGTAACAAGATAATTAAAAAAATATCCCAGAATGATACTAATGGAGACACTGCCTTTTCTGAATTAGTGTCAGCACAGTGGTGACAAAAAGCAAACCAGATTTTGATTTTGTGTGGACTTAGGGAAACCAAAGCCATTGGGATTGACAGTTAACCATTTACAGATACCGCTGTCATAGTTGTAGAGTGTGTTTTATGCTCTTGATTTAAAGAATGTCTATTGCCAACTATCCAGACAGTTTGAGTTTCAGAGCATTTATTGCGCTTAATGGAACTGTTCTCTTTTAATTATATGCCATATGGACCTGAATCAACATCCAGAGCTTTTCAAATATGTTAATAATTCTTAATAACAAGCTCAGAATCTAGTAGTATCTGGATGATGTTACTGTATTTGGAAAGTCTCCTGAAGCTGATGAAAAAACTCAAACCCTACAGGCTACACTTGAACATGTCAATACAGGAGGGTGAAAGTTAAATTCTGCTAAATACTAAATCAGATGCACAAAGTAGTCTTTTTTTGAGCATGCTATCTCTTCTTTGGGGTTGCAAAAGGTCATAGATATGTAGAAGATCTCACTCTTCCCAGGAAAAAAAAAAAAAAAAAAGAAGAAAAAAATCACAACCAAATCAAATCAAGGTGCACATGTTTTACATATACCTCAATGATGTACATTTATTCCTAACTGTGCTAAACAGGCAGAACTCAATAACAGTACACTGTAAAATCTAAAATTTACCTGAGACATATCTCATCATAACAAATTTTCAAGCAATGAAAGCTTTGACTGTGAATACCCTGGATTTATTCTGCTGGCTTTAGAGTTCACCACGAATGACATTATTTTGGTCTTAGAGCAGGAATGGCCAAATACTCGAAATGAAGGGTTATTTCCTTTTCTCCCTCCCAGCCCTCCAGCAGCCAGATAAACACTCATGTCTTTTTAATGGCATTGCAGCTGATCTAATACACCTGGTTGCAGCTAACCTGAGGTCCCCCTTGCCATCCCAATAGGTGAGTAGTGATACCGCCAGCATGAAGAGCTTACCAACCAGTCACCTTCCAAACTACCTCCAGGCAGCACTTCCCTCAGCGGTGCTGGCCATCGTTTTTTTTTCATACTGAGAATGTGGAGCCACCCTTTCCCAAATCCATGGGGACAATTTCTGTGAGAAGACCATTGTCATTGAAACATGAACAGTTTACAAGATGCCATAAAAATGTTGGAAAGAAAACATTTCATTGTGCATACACAACAGAAGAGTAGGGAACCTGTCTCTGAGGCATTGCACTCCAACTGCATACAGATCACACCTCCTGGCAGTTCTGTAAACCTCAGAGGATCAGGAACTGTCTGCAGATGGCTTGCAAGATTACTTTCATTTTTATATGACACAGTTTAGTCAAATCAAAACCACAGCAGCTGATAGCTTATCTCATCTGCTCTTTTTTAGATGCTTATCTAGATGATTATATGGAACTTGCTGCATGGGTTATAAATATGCAATTACAGGAGAAAAATTTAAAACTGTTTACTTGCCGTGTCTGATTTAACAGAAACTACATATCTTCCTATCCAGAAAGTGATTCAGGAATTTCAAATGTGTGGATGCTACTCTAATACCATACTTCAGCCTGGAGAATGAACTTCACCCATAAGATAGATACATAATGAAATATCTCCACAAGTTCAATAGAATTTCAAGGAGTCGTGAAGATGGACCAGAGGAATTACAAGTAAAATGTATACAACATGTTCATGATAAGTCTCAAGTTGTCACAACAAACCAACAATTACAGGACGAGTACTTGTGGCCAGAATTTGATATGAAGTGAAGCTCAAAACTGAAACTACTTATCAAATAAGACAAGTGACTCATGCAGTACCACTACAGCCTACCCCTTGCATTTTTTTTTTTATTGTGAAGGGCTGATATCACAGCCCCTTTGGGCAATTATTCTAGCTGTCTGTCTTTCTGTGGTAGACAACCATAAAATGACCAAAGAGAGCATTTATATTGTGTGACATCTGCTGCTACAATTGCTTTCTTGTCTTTTTTTAGTCAAAAATGAAAGCTGTATGAATTAGTGCCATTTAACTCTTACAAGGAGTAATTTTTTTTCTGGGAATATATATATAAAAGCTCATCATCAAGTTATGGTGAAGCTGATGAAGAACTAGAATTTTAAGGAGAATTTTAAGAGAGACTCCACAGCTAATCTTAAAAAAAAAAAAAAAAATAAAAAAAAAAAAAAAAAAAAAAAAAGAAAAAACCAACCAACCAAAAAAAAAAAGCTTGGAAGACCTTCTCAATGCACTAATTACAACTTTAAGGGGTAACATGACATGTAAGCATATAAATAATTTCCTAAACTAATGCCTGCAGAGCTACACACATTGAGCTAAGTGTTGCTAGATTGAGGAACCTGCTGTAGTAGGACAATCAGATACAAAACATACAGTCCAACAGAATGAAGAGTAATAAAGATCATTGTTGTACTACAGATCTGCAATTCAAATTTGGCTTTGTAAGTCAAATCCCTGAAATCCTGTGAAAAGGGGAGTCAGGATTTAGGTTTGTCTCTCAAGCTTGTTGGGGGAAAAGTACTACACATATATAAGCTCTCTTTGGAATAAGTACACACCTGCTTTCACCTGCTTGTCAGGGGGAACTTAGTAATATTTTGAATTGTTTGTGCATAATATGTTTGTGCATAATATGTTTGTGCTTTCCCTTAACTTCTCCATGTTACAAAACGAATGAGTTACAAAACAAATGAATGAGTTACTGAACAAATGAATGAGTCACTCTGAGCGGCTTTCTGCTACTTGCAGGTAACTCTGCATGGATCTAAAACTTTTAGACAATACAAAAAATAGCAGAGAAATGAAATATTAGTTCATTAGCACCACAAACTTCTTAAGGAGAGTTTAGTTGATGCAATACTGGTGAAAAACAGCAGACGGCATTTCTCAGGTGCACTGATGTGAAAAAGCAACTTCAGCCTGGCAAATCTCCTTATGTCTTTAGTTGAGGCTCTTGCTGCAGACATGGTGGTCAGTTTTCTCCTTTGCTGCTTCCTTATGGCTGTGAAAAGAACTGTCAGTTTTACCACACATCATATGATGCTTCAGCACAGATCACTAAACATCTCTGGTGTAGGTGTATTATATTACATTTCTCTGTTGGAGCTGTGCCAGTTCTGCAGGAAGAACAACCATCTATCCTGAAGTTAGAAGAGGAATCTATGCATGCTTGGAGAAAAGAAAGACACTGAGGTGCTGGAGCATGTCCAGAGAAGGGCATCAAGGCTCGTGAAGGGTTGAGGAGCAGTTGAGGGAGTTGAAGTTGTTTAACCTGGAGAAAAGGAGGCAAGGTCGGTCTCTTCTCTCAGTCAGCTAGTGACAAGAGACCATCGCCTCAGGCTGCACCAAAGGAGATTCAGGTTGGACATTAGGAAGCCTTTCTTCATGGAAAAGGTTGTCAGGCATTGCAATGGACTGCCCAGGGAACTGGTGGAGTCACCAGACCTGGAGGTGTTTAAGAATAGACTGGATGTGGCACTTAGTGTTGGCAAGGTGGTGTTCAGTCAAAAGTTGACTCAATGATCTTGGAGGTTTTTTCCAACCTTAATGATTCTGTTATTTTATAATTCTGCTGATCAAGGTCCAAGCTCTGGAAGACACCCCATACACACCAATACTTGCAGCACTGGTGCCATTTTACATAATGTCTTATATTAACTGTTTAAGTCTAAAAATAATGGAAGCCAAAAAAAGACCAAATAACATAGTGATTCAAATGACAATATTTTCTTATTATCTGTAAAAATGTCTGTGTTGTTTTAATTTGGGGCAGGAACTGGTCTTTGGGAGTGTGAATGTGGTGGGGTAACCACATCAAACATTAGTTTGTAGGCATCAGAAGGAAAACAGTGTACATACATATATATGCGTATATATATGTGAGTTAAAGCTATTCACATTTGACGTACATACTCTCCTTAAACTGTTAACAAACAATAAGTTCAAAGATTCTATGAATATCACAGAAGAAACAAAGGGTCTTAATTAAAGACATGCTAGTCAGAACAATGAGATTAGAAATTTTAATGTCAGAGATTTTGGAGCTTGATTTCTTCAATAATTTTTCTGTTTTCATCCTCAGCTACTCTCTGCTATATATCTCAGATAAACTTATGCCCATGCTAGGACAATTCTATTCCTGTGAGCCATCCATTTTCTATACTCCAGCCATTAAACCACAGACCACTTAGACCTTTAAAAATTAAAGAAAATTAATATTTGATACCACCATTTGTAAGAAAGAATTTCCCATTATAGTTAAGAAGTAAAGCTTTCATTTATGTTCGTATATACAGTTTGTCATGGTCATTAGAGGCTACAAAATTAAATGAAAATATAATATCAGTACTGAGCATACAACACATCACGGTTTAGTTGGCAGGTATTGGCCCACCCAACGATATTTCAAAGTTTAAAGCAAGATGAAATCTGAAGGCCTGACTATCCCCAGTTCTATACATTTTTCAGCTTAAAATATGTGAGCAGCTCACTGAAGTTCATGAGGCTAGTTGTGTTAAGGAAATATTTAAACATTAGTAGAACCAGGCTTCCAACATGGCATCAGGTGATACGCGTACTGGAAACTATTTGGCTGCATTGCAGAGGGCACGTGGAGGAGACATATCTATGATGTCTGGATCTGCTGTTTTTTTGTAAATTATTAAAAATTCAAAACTGATTGTAGCATTTTTCTAGTAACAGATCTTGTAGCGAGATACTGGGATAGCTTATACAAATTAATTTTTGAGTTCTCTAACCTCCAGATATTTTTTTAAAGCATCATTTTAAATATGTGAGCTTATAAAGTTAAGAAAGTTAATTTTAACTAACCATTTAAAATTTAATTAAACACAGACACAGATGATTTTGTATGTTCTTTTAGAAGAATTAGCACCTATGGATGTTCACTGTCAGTACTACAAGTTAACTACATAACTGCATGGGTTTTATATGGCCCTTGTGAAGTTTATGGATTGGAAACACTTTCAACAAATTATGACAAGTTACTGGAAGGCTAATTTGGAAAATGTAAGGATTTACATGGCAGATGACTCCTCTTTTTAGAGCCTGAGACTAGGGCAGGGACAGGAAGTAAAGGTTACAAGACAGATTATAAGTAAGCGCACAATTCATAATAAAGGTTTGTGGACTGTGAGCTTTTTAGATCAATCACTTCAAATAGCTGGCTTTTAGGTTATACTCAGTAATTATAAGGGGGGAAATGTGTAAGGAAGTTATTTTGGGAAATGAAAGAATCTAACACATGGTTTTAACGTGAGAGTATCATTTCTGATAACTGCCTTTATAGCTGACTGGGTTGGTCTACTCAATTTGCATTTAAGAGACGATTAAAATAACCTTATAATTTGCTGCATTCATCCTGCTACAACTTGTGAAAAAGGAAACAAAATAGTTATGCATAATTACTGAAAATGGTTGCAAAAGAATAATATTCTGCATGAACAGCATGTACCCTGCCTTTATGAAGGCCATCCATTTACATATACCAAAAGTAAAAGACTTTTTATACAAAAATAAGTTGCCTTTATTTGATTTAAAAGATCTAAATTGGTTATTTATAAAAATCCAAGGTAACTGGTACAAGGAGTGCATTACAATCAGTTTTTCAGAGCATATGACAATGTTCTTTATTAATAAACATTGTGGAAATGAAAACATCACTTACACCAATCCAGTTATAATTATATTTCAGGTAGATAAATTGGAGTGTTACAGCTCAGCAGCAAAAGGCCTACTGTAAAACTTCCTTAAACAAAACACAACATATGCTGGGTTAATTCTTAGATGGAAATTTGCCACTGAGGAAGGGGCCAGCTCACAGCCTATGCATCATTTGCATGGCATGCTGCATGACAGTATACGTTAGCTATTATGCAGGAGCATGCTACAGCAAAAATACAAAGATGTGTTTTTAATCTACCACATGACAGATTACTGCTATTTTTCAGCTGATCGATCCTCACTTAAGCAGCCCAATCCCATACACTGCAGCCACATTCTATCCCAGGTCCACTCACCCTATTTAAGTGAATGTGTGGTAGCAATTTCAAAGAAAAATTGCACATTTTCAGTTTTTCACATCAGGATTAATCTAAGGTTACTAAGGTTATACCATGCTGATCCTCTAATTAACTGTTTTGAAGACCAGTTCTGTAAACATTTACATGAGGAATTCATTTCATGCATCCATGAGGTAATCCGAAGAAATATTTCTTATGCTTACAGGCCAAGAAAAGGCTCAAATGCCTGAATTAGGCTCAGGCACGAATGCCTTAATCCAAAATCACAAACCCCAAAGCTTTACCCTGAGATTTTCTTTCCCTGGAAATTTATAAAATCCCATGGAGCCTGCCTGTTGAGTTGCCCATTCCATGCATGTTTGCTACCACGGTGCTTCTGTGAATGCCTTCTGTGAGCAGCCAGACAAGGCACCTAAAACTCTACATTAAAGGTAGCAAGCAGAGAGTGATGGGACTCCTGGTTACATCTAGTGATTTATTGAAAGAAAACAGTCTAATTGTAGTCAAAGAATTTAGCAAGGCACTTAATACTCCATCTCTGCTTCTGAAAAATAGGACGGTATTATCTTATTTACTTACTTTAATGTAGTTATACTTTTTAAAATAGTGAATAAGCTAGCTAAAATATACAGATTTTCTTTCGTAAGATCAAGTTTCACATAAAATTACTTTAGCTTTACTGTTGTGGTTATCCATACGTTATTAAAACATTCTTTTCCTTTGGCATTTCTTATGTTGGGAAGAGGTTGGAACAAGAGTTTCAAGTTCCAGAATAAATGGAGGATGGTTATTCTGGTCTGAACAAGCAAAACTGTGGTTGCTGTAGTCAGGACTGCAAACCAGATTTGGTTTAAAAAGTATCATATGTGAAATCCTGTGAGGCATAGAAAAAAAAAAATGTTCAAATCGAGATGCTGTATTATCACAGAAATTGTACACTCAGATCTTGGCTCTGCTCCGTCTTTCAGTCCCTGGAAGTCAGTTGTTTTTTTTCTCTAGCACAGTTCTCTGTCTCAGACTAGAGATATTAATATTTAATTTCTTCCTCCATTTGTCTTCCTTGCTTATTCAAATTGAAAGCTTGTCAGAACAGGGACTGAAAATCTCTTGGTATGTATACATTATGGAATAAAGAGGAAACCTGATCTTGGTTTGGTCTCTCAGGCTACCATATGAAAGAATTTATATATATGTCTTTATATAGTAAGGTAAATGGCAGTTGAATGATATTTGAACAATAAATTTTCCTAGTGTAAAATTATTACCTCTCCTTTTTTTTCTGTATGGATATCTAGGGAAAGCCGAATGTTGAAAATGCGGCATGTGAACAGTCCAGTCTGTCAGACTGAGAGGCAGAAAATTATCAGCTGGCCAATGACAGCAGCTTTCTGGATATTTTGCACAAGTGGAACATCATGAAGATATGAACCAGCAATACTTTTATCAGACTGCAAAACTGACTGAATTTGGCAATTGTGTACAAAGTAGTTTTCAGCACAGATGAAAGCATAAGAATAAATTATTGTACGAGGGGCTGTATATTCTTTCTACGTAAAATTCTCTTCCTCTTTTCATTTTTAAATAAATATTAATTGTATGGCTGGATGGTTTCTTTTCTAGCAATTCTGTTTTCTGAGGAGTTCAGTACTCTTAGAACAGTGAGGTAAATTTTTATACCCTGTTCAGTTTCAAAGGGCTCCTTAAACTCAGATCTCCTCAAGTGTTTGCAGTTTCATGACTAAAAACCACTATACCAAACATTATAAATTATAGTCAAAACGTTTAAATGCAGGTGAGGTTGATCAGATTTAACCTGAGGAAAATTACTCTTCAAAAACTTAATCTTTATTTTTTAAAATAAGACATACTGAAGAGAAATTCAGCCATGGGTTGTCATGCTTGAATTATCAGAAACTGTGGCACCAACATAGTTTGCCTTACTTGTATAACTCCTATACCTCTGCTTTCCAATATTAAGACTGCACAAGCTGAGGTGATAAATAGGTCTACATTATTTTTATGTGATTCCAGGGAGAGGTACACCACACTGTTCCTGCTGTTTGTTTTGTCCCCAAATAAATATATGCAATTTTACTATGCAAAAAGTGGGGGTTTTTTCATCAACAATGAAAGGGAAAAGGTAGGAGACACTGACCACATTAAATAATTTTTTGTGATCAGAAAGTGAGGTATAAATGTAATTATATGTAAAATGTGAGATATTGACTCTTAGCTGCCGCTGTTCCATTTTTTTGGTAGACTGTTATTCTTTTAAAATGCAAATTCTCAGTATTCTTTGAACACTAGCAGTTGTATTCTTTCTTCTACAGTTGCAGATTTCAGCTTACAGAATGTTATTCCATCTGGAACTTTTCGGTTTTGACCTTTTTTCCTAAATGCCCCAATTCAATAACTTTCTGGAGTTCAATAATTCTGTGTGGCATATTTGTTCCATATTTTAACAGTCTCAGTGTGTTCCACAATCAGTTGATTTAAAATGTGAAAAGCTTGAGATTTGGATAGTTCGTATTTATGCACCTATGGTATACCACTTGTGGTGGTATACTGTGATATGTATACCTGTCTGGACACCAGATTCCCACCAAAGCTGCTCTATCCCTCCCCTCCTCAGCTGGGCAAGGAGAAAAAGTAGAATGAAAGGCTTTTGGGTTAGGGTAAGGGCAGAGAGAGGTCATTCGCCAGGGAAGGGCATTGCGATTAGTTCATTCTATGCTGTCTGTGCCACTCCTTCCTCCTCAAGGGGAGGACTCCTCACACTCTTCCCCTGCTCCATCATGGGTCCCTCCCACTGGGGACAGTCCTTGAGGAATAGGCTGCTCCAGCGTGGGTTCTCCATGTGGTATGAAGGTCTGCCAGTAAACTTACTCCAGCATGGACTTCCCATGGTGTCACAGCCTCCTTTGGGCATCCACCTGCTCCAGCATGGGATCCTCCATAGGCTGCAAGTGGATCCACTCCACCATGGACCTCCATGGGCTGCAGAGGGACAGCCTGCCTCATCATGGTCTTCACCGCAGCCTGCAGGGGAATCTTTGTTCCAGTGCATCTAGCAGCTCCTGCCCCTCCTTCTCCACTAACCTTGGTGGAGGTGTCTCTCACATATTCTCACTCCTCTCTCTGGCTGCAATTGCATGGGTTTTGCCCCCAATTCTTAATTCTGGTATCCCTGAGGTGCTGTCACAGTCACTGATGGGCTTGGCCTTGGCCATCTTGGAGCCAGATGGAATTGGCTCTACAGGACATGGGGAAAGAGCTTGTAGCAGTATCTCATAGAAGCTACCCCTGCAGTTTCCCTCTACCAAAATCTGGCCACACAAACTCAATGCAATGCTTCAAACAGTCCCCTTACATTTTGCTTGGAAACTGACACGTTCTTCTTCCAAATAAATAATTCAGAAAATGTATTACATTTTGTAACTCAGGAATGAAAGTCAATACTATTCATAGTGCTGTTGACATGCCTTCTAGTAATTTATAGAATAATTATGACCATATTTGGGATATATCTGTTCCCTACATTTTGATTTGTCCTCCTCCAATACATCTTGACAATGTTGTTGTAATTCATGTGTATTTTACAGACTGAACAAAGACAGGCAATTCGTTCCAGACAAATACATTAAAAATGTAAGACAGCTGTTTGGAGCTCACTTTCTCCATGAGACCTTTACAGTGCATATTTGGTTAGTAATGAAGGAATTCTGCAATTCTACCCTTTATTCTTAGTCCATGAGACCACAAATGATAATTTGTATTGAGTCATTACTTAAATTTGTTTAAGCCTCTGAAGAATTCAGATGATACATGCATGAAGTGCTTTATTTTATGAAGTGAGTGGTAGGCAGCATCGTACATACATGGAAATAAATCTTCAATAGCTTACCCAAATTTCATACATATATCTAGCATTACTTTAATAATTTTCTCAGATTTTACTTTTCTCAGGTAAAAGAACTACACAAAAGTATAAACTTGTTTTCCTTTTAGTGTTTTTGATAATTCTCCTTATTTTGTAATTCTTGTATTTTGCAAGTATTTTAAACTTTAAAAAGTATCATTCATGTTTAAAGAGACAAAATATTTCAAAGACCAACACAGAGAACTTTCAACTGACATTAATGCAAGTTTAAAAATAGGGAATTAGAAGAAGAACATCAGTGGGAATTTTCTCACTGAGGTCAGGATTTTTTCAGCCCTCACTATATAACCTGGGAACGTTGATTTTACACATCATGTTGAAATTCATGCTTACGTATAGATAGATCATGGACATCATTCCATGAGCCTTAGAATTTGCAAGGGCAGCAACATTAATGAGTGAAAAGCAAAACTAACATTTGTCAGCAGGTGTAACATGTTATAAACCTACATGCATGTGTTTCGTTATCATCTGAAAGCAGAGTTCCATCAGAAGTGTCATGGCTATTTGCTTCAGAAAAACAACTAGTTCTAAAAATTTCATTGGAAAGTAACAGATTTTTCATGTTGTCTGAACTGGGTAACTGGAAATATAATTAAAATATCACTATTGGTTTTATTGAGAGTAATAAACTTAATTAACAGACTCTCTTTTGTTTAAATTGACTATTTTCTTTAGAAGACCATCAAAAATTCATTTAAACTAATTCCTTGTGAAAATTAAGTATTAATTATAAATTACTATTTCATAATGGTACCATAAAAATGCAGATCAGTGGCAGATAAAGACTGGCAGTTTTAATTGTTTCTGTGCACTACTCATTTTCTTTCATTGTAAATGAACACTGGCTTACTTTGAGTGATTAACAAGGATATCCCAATAATATTAGAATATTTAAAAACTTTGACTGTTGTTAAAATGTATCTTGTCACAGTTACTTGGTTATTCACAGAATTAAGACAATAATCAGTTTCTGAATGTTGATTAAAAACAGCCCAGATAAAACGTATTTAAAAGAATGAGACGTAGACTACTGTTGTAGTTAAATACCATTTGGAAAGTAGAACTGTTCTTAAATGTGGAATGGCAGAATAGGGAATATTGACTAATTTTATTGTGATTACTTAACGTAATTTTTATATGTTAGGAATTGTTTCTATTTATTTTTCTCTGTGGTCAGAACTGGTTTTTGTAGAAAGCCATAGAAGATACTCTCTGATCTAGGGCAGTGTTCATTACTTAAATGTAGCAGAAATATATCTGCACTTCATGCATCAAATATAAAAATACATAAACTTCCTGTACTGGTGAATGTTTTTAGATTATTTCCATATATATAACAGCTCTAAAAATTACCAGGGACAGTGTTATTATGGGAACACCAGCCTTTGTTAGAAACAAATTGCAGAACAAATATTACTAATAAATTGTGAGACCCACAAATGAAGGTGTGATAGGTAATGTATTTCTTTCTGAATGCTCACGTAACCAGTAGAGCATTACTTTGTGTAGATATTGCTTTTGTAGACTGTGAAAACATTACAGAAGAGCTGTTTCTGAGAAATGAAAAGCTAAATTTAGAGTGGAATATTTTGGGGACTTGAAAATATCATTTTAATGTCGAAGCAAAGGATGCCTACATCATCAACAGAAAATAATTGACTTTATTAAAGGAAAAGGTTTCAATTCGATTCATATTTTTAAGTACCATGTTGCTGGAAATATGACCACTGTTTTTGTAGATTCTGATTTAGAGTGGCATTCCCTCCCCCTGCCAATTTACATTTTATTTGAAATAGACATTTCAGATTCCAGCTGCATTTACTTTCACATTTTATTTCAGATAACTCATCCAGCAGCCAAACACCTTTTCCCAAGACTCTGCTGCTCTGCTTCCTGTAGACTGAATCTTCAGGATGCCTCTGAGTTTTCACTTGTGCTTCAACAAAGGTAGAAGTCCAGATAATAAAATAGTGAATCTTAATGGAATTAAAATTCTAGCTAGACCACTACAGAACTTCTGGAAAAATATTTACACTATCAAAGTCCAAATAATGTTAGCGCTTCCTGAAAACACCTAGTTTCTCTCAGATAATTCTATTTTACTCAATCTATAACAGCTTTTAATTCACCTCTATCTGCTGCAGAATTTTTGAAATGAAAGGTCCTAGGAGGATCTTAGAGTGGAACATTTTTTATCCAAGGAATTTTGTTTGAAATATGGGGAAGCTACAGCAATGGTATGTCCAAACTACTAAGTACATGTCTACTTACTGTAGAGAAATTAAACATTTCTTTGACATGTAGTAAACTTTTATGTGGCTTCAATTTCACCTTTGAGATAAACATATGTTTTTACTTCTGAATGTATTTAACAAGTTTTGCAAGTATTAAGATGGCAGGTTAATAGTTCACATGCTTGACCATACAAATATGAATAGGAGATCCATTTTTTCCTTTCTCTTTTGTGCTTTTATTACATAGACTTCTAGACAATTTAGAGTAAGTATTCAGGAGTGTAAAAGTTAAAATAAATAAATTCTGCTGCTTGTAATGTAACAGAACCCTTTAGAATGCTTTCTCAAAATCTATTGCGTATGTATTATTTAGTTTTGTGCTCTCACCAGAAAATATACCATGAAAACAGAAATGAGTAGAAAAACATGATTTTATTATTCAGTAATAGCTGTGAAGATAACGATGCAAAATAAGAATGCCACATTCTCCAAATAAAACAAACATTAACAGATAACATGCATTTTAGACTTATCTGAAATCTTCACAAGATTAAAAATTCACTACATTCATTGTAGATTTTTAAAATTGAGGAAAAATGTCTCTTTTATTATTGTGTCCCTTAAAACTTTTCCTATGAGGGCTATTTTAATAAGAGTTCAAACTGTAAAATACAATTTCACATCTAGAGCATCACTGCTGTAACCAGACTATTGTCAGTAGATATGATTTAATTATTTCCGTTATATAGGCAACATGCTGATAGTTAGAAACACAATTGTGTTCTCAAAAGTCACTAATGTGTAAAATGCTTAATCTGCTTTCTTCTTGAGTGCTAATCAAAACTGTGATATTTTAAGATGTTAGAGTTTCTGTGACACAACTTTTGAATGAGAGTCCAGAATGGGAAAATGCATATTTGAGTATATGAGTTAGGGTTTGAAAAAAAGAAGAATATGATGAAAATAATTATTCTTTTTATCTATATTTAAGTATTTTCCTTAAGCTTCATTTAAGCCATATAATAAATAATTAAAATATTATAGTTTGACATATGTGAGAGAAAAGATGAAATTATTGGCAAGACTTCAGCTTTTAGACAGCTTCCAAGTGAATAACCTCTTCTAGTTGCCAGGAGCACACTTTGGGAGGTATTTATATTTGCTATTTTTCTCATTGTTAAGTGTATTGTAAACGTTATTAAAAAAATGGAAAAGCATCTCAAATTTACACCACTGCCTTCTGCTGCTGTTATTATTATACTGTGTATAAATATTGTCATGGTTTAACCCCTGCTGGCAACTAAGTACCACGCAGCTGCTCACTGTGTATAATTATGGTAATCTAAGATATATTCAGGATCCTCTCCTGGCTCAGTATCATCATATAGGAGTGCTTAGTTAAGGAAGAGTTCTTGGATGGGGGCTGGAAAGGAAAGCATATATATGTTTTTCTGCATTAATTCTAAGAAATTCCTCTAGGTTAAAAATTTGTTTACAGAATATGTTCTTTTTGTGTTTGGAAGTGTCTATATATTAATTCACACATTAGTCTCAACTAAAGCCTGTGAAACATTTGTCTTTGTCCATGGTGCTATAGATATCCCTTTTCAGATAAAGATTGATGATACTGCACTGTTGCAAAGTAAGAATTTTAAAAAGGGAAGTAGTGAAACTGAATCAGTGGAATAGCTACTGATAGTGGATGGGTAATCTCTAGTTAGGAGTGTTGAAAATCAGGAATTAATGTACATGTTCTGGATTACATAGAAGCACAGGTCCATATTTTAAGAGTTCTTCCAAACGGATGTATTTCTTGAGAAGAAACACTCAGCCAGTTTCAATTACTGTTTTGGGTTTGCTTATTTTTAAAAAATTGATATTTAATTCTTGGGTTCAGAATTTTCCAATTCATAAACTATCTTTAAATGAATATAAAGTCAACCACAGTTTTACAAAGTGTTACGTCCTTCCACGCAGTGAAGTTTTCCATATCTATTATTAATGCCTTGGTTGTTACTGTCTACTTTAAATTGCATTGTGCATATTTTGCCTGTAGCCTGTTTGTGTGTATTGTCTTCACATGCCTCATCTTGTTTTTCTGCTCAGATCTGAGTGGGGAATTTTCCTTTTTAAATTCATAGCAGCAGCTTCTGAGTTATCAACAACTCTGTCACAAAAATTTGCATCTCTCACCTCATAATGGTCAGAAGACAACGTCTGTCTCCCTGTGCCATGTATTTTGATACCAGATATGATCTTTATCAGCTGTTCAATGCAAACCAACTTGACTCAAGTGAGAAACTAATCCTTCAGTGACAGTTTCTTTTAGAATTTCAGGAATTAAAAAAACCCAAAAAGGTTAGATAGAAAGAAGTATGTAAGTGTCATCCAGAATCCCTCTTAACAGACAGAGAATGGAACAGAAATGACATTTATATACATAGAGAAGCTAACCCTGGAAAAAAGTTCCTTTTGGTCAAAAAGCTTGTGTTTTTGCACATGAAATGTTGCAGTTTTGAGAGGGGCCATGATAACAATCATGTAAAAGGGTATTAGCTTAGGCAGCCAAGACACTGTTTTTAAGCATAATATTTGACTTTCCAACATTGTCATAACTGCATTGTGTTCTAAAGAGAGTTTCATGAATAATTGAATATTTGCCTTCTCAGCCAAAGTAAAAAATATATGTGGTGGGAATGATTCATAAAGAAGCAAATTTGTGTCTTTTTACACTAAAGAAAAAAGTTTTATGGTAAATTAAACATATTGTTTGTGCTGTAATATAATTTTTATTTTCCAGAAATTGAAAGAAAAGAAAATCTTATAGACATCCACATACAGCTGACTGCTTCTATTCAGTAACCCGATAATGAAGCAGCCAACCCAGATACAAGAAACCAATACCTCGTGTTTGTCTCTAACTTACATATGTAATTCCTTGAGGTATTAAAATTATGCCTCACCAAGTTTAACTCAAATGCTTCAGCATTTCACACAGAATCATTGAACAGCTGAGGTTGTAAGGGACCTCTGGAGGTCATCTGGTCCTATCTACCTTCTTAAGCTCAGGTAAATAAAGCGTTTTCGAGACCCTAATAAAAAAAATGTTTTATAACTTGCTAGAAAATCTTCTTCCTCCAGTTTTCCTGTGAAGCTCTTCTCCACTGCTAGAGTAATGATCTCAAGTGGCTTGTTTTGATTGCATCTGACTAGTCTTTTGCAGTTATTAATGTAATCTGAATAATTGTAGCACACCACTATAAAACTGACAAATGCATTTCATAGTCTATCAGATGCAATGACAAATCTTTCATAAACATCTTTGTTTCATGCTTTTCCATGAACTTTTATAAAACCCTGTTGCTGTTTAGTGCTCTTTCCAGTAATGTGGCTGCTTTGGGATGTTAACCACATTTAGCTGTGAAACGTAATTGTGAAAACTGGGGATTGGACAACAGTAGTACATCCTGCAGCACACTTAATTTTCTCTCACCCTACATATTACGTGATGAGCTGTAAGTTTGATACAGGAAGAACTTAAACTTTCCTCCATCACATTAGGAGTTTCTCAAAGTTGCAAAATGGGAAACTCATTATGCTAAATACAATTAATTTTTCACTATATTTGTAGAAAGTAGGCATTTTCCCACATAAGGCAATTCTGTATTATTAAAATATTGCATAAAGGCTGAAAATGTAAAAACTTTTTAAAAGGTTTTGTTCTGAAAATGTGCTTAATGAAAACAGCGTGCTGCTAAGCAAATAAATTTTCTCCTTGAATCTGCTGAAACATTTCTAATGCATTTAATGAGCAATTGAGGTGGGGTGTCAACTTTATATGTTCCTATTAGCACTGCAGGGTGAGTAGGGCTATCTTGTAGTTTATGCATTGCCAAAATTTGTGTTAACCTATTAAATTTGTGTTACATTATAGTTTGCGTTAGGCGATGCAAAATTTGTGTTAAGTCAGTAGCACTCATATATGTAATTTGGACATCTAATAATTTATTAGTGATGAAGTATGAAAAGGAAGAGAAAAGGGAAGGAAAGGGAATAAAAGCTGAGCTATTTTACTAATGCTTTGGTTCAAGGCAATTTCAGCCACTTAGACAAATCAGACTGGGCAACTCAAGTAAACTCAGGTGCTGAAGTTTTGAATTCCAGATGGTTTTAGGCACTTCCCTCTAAGCGAAAGCATTGAATTAAGTTCCTAGTTAGCAGTTAGGTAGAAAAACGGCTATGGATGCTTGGCTGGTGCTGCTTCTGATATGGCTTAACATCTCTCCAACATTTGTTCTCCCATCTCCTCCATTAGTAGAGAAGATACATAATGCTATGTTTGCTTTTGTAGATTTTTTTTGTCATTCTTGTATAAATTTCTCAGTTATGTTGCAGAAGGGAAGATTAAAGAAGTGGACCCTGAATTTCAGTATCACAATTCAGCACTCAGTGTGATGAGCTTGGCTTCTTGCAGCTTCTGCTTGCAGTGTATGCAGCATATGTAGGCTGGGAAAGAAGGCACAATTGGTCCCATATTTTAAACTCTTCCTACTCTGCAACACACACCATGCAGACCATCTGTACTTCCTTTATGGGCTGATCTAGCACATATTTTACTGACAATAACAAAGGGAAAGAAAGCAGGTTTGGACAGTGGAAGAAACCTACAGAAGAGTAAAATATATTTTAGAATATGGTGTGGTCTTGCATTATTCTCTATTGTTTCATTTTACATTCTCTGGATTATAAAATAAGTCTGTGAGAAATCCACAAAACAGTGACATATAGTACATCTGTAGGATTTTCCTAGTTCTGTCAGTCTTAGTTGACTAGTTAATGAGGGTGAAAGATTATAAGAAAGGTGTAAAGACACGTTCACTGGAAGTACTTAGTTGGTAACACACTAACTAGGAGTTGATGACCTATATGAGGGTTTTTTAATGCTTATAGTTCCATAATTGTAAAACTTCATTTTTTTTCTTAATATACCTATACATAATTAAAACATTATGTACTTAGTCCTGCATCTTTTCAGCAATTTTTAAATCCTAGCTTTTAGTGTTTAACAGTAAGAGTAATATTAATGCTATTCTAAGATAAAGAAAAAGCACCAGACAATGCTTTTTATGAGATTAATGAATATATTAATACACTCTTGAAGCTTTATTCCCATTTATGAATAAATTATGCAGCTAACTACAAAGACAGTCAAATTCAGGATAAATCCAGTTTTTACTAACAACATCTAAATTTTTCAAAAGTATAAACTCATGGCTGGCATTTATCTAAATTATTTTTTTCTGAATTTGTTTGGCAAATCTGCAATAAGAATGACCACAGTACTCTTATGATAGTGATCAGAAGGTTAGACAACATGTTCTTTGTTTCACAATGGTTACTAAGATCAATAACTGCTCCACAAGATCAAACACAGTAATGGTGAAACTTGTCATGTATTTGTGACTCAAAAGAGTGACTTTTATTGCTTCAAGTGGTTTCCTTTTTCCTTGGAAAAGCCTGGAAGAAAATGAAAGTTGTGTATTGCAAAATAAGAGGTAATAAATGAAATTATGAGAAGTATGTGCAACAGCTTGGGAGTCTGAAGTCCTCAATTTAGCCCAGAAAATTAAAAATGCAGTATCTATCACCTTTGCCTGTTCCCTTTCTTCAGTTTTACTACAGGTTAAAATTGTGATTTCAAACCTGTAAAATATCAAAATGTGTTATTTATTCCCGCAATAACTGTTGCCTCACAGCTTTCTTGGGTACTGAAGATTATTTTTTTTGTTCTCCATAAAAGGGTATTTATTTTGACATAGCTATCTCAATGCAACATTATTGGAGAGTAAGTGTAGTTTTGACTGCTTGTCAAGTTGCCCCTCTATTTACCATGAGGAACCTACATGTTGAACCCACAATACTGTACAAGGGATTAATGGCAGTGCTGGCACGTGCCCCTAATGGAGCCTATCAGAAGAATGAAGGATGCTGTGTAGCTGATATTGCCATTCTTTCCAGATGCTGTTGTAACACCTGTACCGACAGCTTTTAGATTTGCTTTGTAGCTTGATGTACACTTACTTACAATAATTTTAGTTATAATAAGGCATCTGTACTTTTTATCCTTTATATACTTAAATGGGAATGATAGTAGTAGTACACAGAAACTGGATAATATTCCTTCAGGTTTGTGAACCATCTGTGACTCCAATTTTTCAGCAGTCACCCAGGTGTTGCCAGGACAACAGAATAAAGACATAGTTAGTCTTCGTATGATATAGATTTAATAACCTGGAGATTATTGAATTCACTGCTTTTATGTGATTACTTTAGAGGTGTCTTCACCAAGATCACACTGAGAAAGTAAAGTCAGGGAAGGTAAAGACTTCATCATCTCTCTCCTTTTTGTTTTTATTTTTCTCATTAAAAACACACAAACGGAAGTCAAACATACTAGAATTCACATAAAGACTACTTAAAGTGATGAAAAGGACACAGAATGCAGGAGAAAGTGATTTCTGGGCCTTTGGACTGTCTCCTAATTTTTTATCTATTTTTTTTTTCCTGATATGGTACAAGGTATTGAAAGAGAAAACAAGGGGCAATCTAGGAGTAAATACAAGCAAGGCACGCTTCACCTATTCCTCTAACTTAATTTTAACTTCCTAGCTTTAAAGTAAAGGAGAAGTTTAGAAGGCTGAGCACATACTTCTCATGAGGGAACAAGATTTCACTGAGTGCCATTTGAGCCCTTAAAGAGTCCTAATCTCTACTTAGATTTGTCTGAAAATGCTTTTCATGTCATGCAAGAATTTCCAGGACTGGATTTTAATAATCAGGACTGGCAGCAACCATGGGAACTGGATCAGGTCTATTAGTAGCTAATAATGCATATAGGAAAGAATTAAACAGAGACAGGCTTTTTTCTTTGAGACAGTAGTTCCCAGACTTCGGACCATGGAGCACTGTTGACCGTTAGAAATTTTCATTGCACAATCAACCTCAGCAGCAAAGTTGTAACTGGAAACATGTAAAATCTAGATGATTTCAGGGTGTTGGCCATGCAAACACTGCAAGCTGGAAAGCTCTGATCTGGCAGAAGTGGGAGTGGGTCATGGAGCAGGTTCCTAGTTTCCCTCAGGGATTATAGAATGGTTTGGGTTAGAAGGGACCTTAAAGCACCCTGCTGTGGGCAAGGACACCTTCTAATAGAAGAGATTGCTCAGAGCCCCATCCAACCTGGCCTTGAACACTCCCAGGGATGTTCTCATGGGAACAGCACCTGTAGGCTTGACTGTTGTGTTTCAGCAGAATACACCCTGAGCAGAAACCCCTTCTTGTGATGTATATCGAAAGTTGCAGGTCTGGTCATGATCCAAACGACAATCCAGTGCATGATCATTTTGGAACTGGTCATGTTCTTTCAAGTTGTTCTGATTGGAAAACTGAATATGTTTACTAGCACAATGAAATCCCCCTTTTTGAGTACACTTTTGGGAATTGAGAGATTTACTAAGGTTTTGGAGGTGTTTGTAGTCCTCTAAGATTATTCCTCATGGACTTGCAGCGTGGCTGTCTCTAGTGAGACTGTGCCACTATCTTGTACAAAAATGCTACATGTGTCTCCTAAGCCTGATTCCCTACCGCGGGCCCCTCAAGTTTTGGAAATGCTCTCATCTTTTCAGAGCATACAGCCTCTGTGAGATTAGAGTCTACCTGACTTGACGATCTGGTATTAAGATGCAGATATGATGGTCAGCAGTATAGGTGGCCTGTTGTAAGCCTTTTTGGAAAGAGCTGTCAGATGAATGAAAAGAGGGCATGGTAGCAGTAAATGCCCTCTAGATGATTGTGTCAGGTTTGATATTTTGCTTAATAGGACAAGTAGTTCTGAAATTGTTGACATGAAGACAGAATGAGAGTGTCCTCTTTTGGAGGGTCATGGTAGAATTTTATTTCAATTTGTAGCCTAACCGTATGAATCTAAAAGGGGTTTGCACTGGCATAGTGGATCACTCCCATCAGGGAGAGTAAAGACACTACAGATTATGTCAATCTGTGTCTATGGAGAAGAAGTTAGAACTCTTTCTCTAGCAATAAATGGATGTTTACATGACCTTTAAACTTTGTACATAATGTGGACTGTTAGGTATTTGAGAGAAAATCTGTGGTGAAGAAATATAAAGACAGAGTAAATATAGAAAAAAGTCCTCCTTGCATTCTTTTTGCTCAAATGTAGCAAAGTCTCATGTAAAGTTTTAAAATTTATTTATGCATTCATTTTACTGTGTGTTTTTAGCTTTGTTTGAAAATTTAAGTTGAATTGCTAAATTATGGGACACAAACATCAAGTAAAGGTAATGATCACATTTCCTAGAGAAACATTTTTATGGTTTAGGATGTCTCACTTTGGAAGACAGATGGTGAGAAAGAATTTGTTTGAATGAGCAGCACCTCCAGTTAGCTTGGAGATATTTCTGCTTTTCTAGTCTTTTTTTCTTCCTCTTTTTTTTTTTTCTTTAAATTATTATATTTTATTTTCCTGTCATGCAGAGCTTTGTCTCAGAGTTGTCGTTTTCTAAAGGTTGTGTTGCATGACAGATACAAGAATTGTTCTTAATGTAGCTATATTCAGTAGTGGAAGTTAGTCTTTCCTTTAATGTTGAATCCTTATAAAAATGGAGTCTGAGGCTGTATAATTTAAAAATATTTTTCTATTAATTTTCTTTTAAAACAATATTTCTATATAGCACCAAGAATTAATTAGCTGCTAAGGTCTGAGCAGTGCCACAAAATACATCTTACTTCAACTGAACAAGAATATGTTTGTAGTTACTCAGCACTCGATTTGGAATTTGGCAAGATCTTCTCTTCAAACTAGAAAACACACAGATGCAATTTCATGTTATTTAGTGGTGTGTTGTGTTCCCTCTTTTATTTTAAATAGATTGCATGATCCTGCCAAATTTTCGACTCATTTTGTTTCTCCAATCTTTTCAGCTAAACTATTTATATAATATACATAAAGGATAAAATTACTATTTAACTTCAAGTCCCGCTGAAACATAAAATAATAAAAAAATACATGCAGCTTAAAATGGGAAATCAAATAGCGGTGGATTGGCATTTTAAAATGTTTATTTCTCCTTTTTTTTTTTTTTTTCCAAAAGAGCATAGAAGTGGCAAAACCATGTTTTATGCATGATACTATATAACTGAAATAATGCTGACTGCAAGCACTTGCTACATGATTCTTTCTCAGTTTGGATGCAATCTCTTGGTGGAGGTGAGCTGCAAGCGTTCTGGAAGGCAGGATCATTTGGAGTTTGGAATGATCTTGTGAAGTCAGAGAATAGGATGTAGATCAGTAAGAACAAGTACAAAGTACTATCCATAAACAGAAACAATAAGTACAGAGGACAAGAATATCCTAGATAAGGTACCAAAAGTTCTGTAGGTTGCAGTGCTAAACATGAAAACCACTGTCATGCTGTTGTGACAGAAGCAAGAGCTTTATCAGGATATGAAACCAAAAGCATTGCCCATTCTTCTTAGGTTCAGTGTAGAAGGAAAGCTTAGGAAGGCTGTGGCTATCTTAGGGTATATGTCTGGAAAGACCTAGACCAGCTGGGGAGAACCTGGAGGAAGGCAGTAGGAAAACAGCTGAAAAGTATAATCGCTGGGGCAGGAAGATGTGTGTGCAAAAAATTGGAAGAATTTGGTCTGTTTAAGGTAGACAAGGATAGAGATGGCAGTTCTCTAATGCTTAGGAAGTTGTTTACAAGATGAATGCAATCTGTTATTTTCTGGATCCTTACAGATGTGACAAGGAGATTACATTATACATTAGGATGGCTAACTAATGACAAAGATGGTGAAGTTTGGTTTAAGTTTGCCTAGACATCTTGTAGAAACTGTCACTAAAAGATTTTTAAAATATATTTGACATGCATCTGTCAGAAATGGTTTAGATTTAGTTGAAATAGCCTTGCATCTTTTAATCCATTGAGGCATTATTTTGCAAATATAATCTGTTTTCACCTTCTTCTATGCTTCTCTCATCACTAAAGAGAAAATACTTTCTTGACCTAATTGGACTCCTTCTTCTCTGTCATGGAACTTTCTAAATGCTTCATTAAAAAATAAATTTATTTTTTTTTCTTTTACAGATCCTCTGTAATATTTACTTGTATTGTCCCATCCCAATTTTGGCAGTTAGGCTTTGTCAGTCTCTCTATTTTTTCCCATCTAGCTCTCATTTACTCTGTCACCCTTGTATCTTTTTACTTGCTCTATTTCCCTACTGTGTAATATGTTTTCTAGCTTTGCTTGCAAGCACCTTTAATTCCTTGAATGCACTATCCCACCTGCTTTTCTTTACTATTGCCAGCACCCTCATGCTTCGCTCTCTCTCTTTTGTCTTTTTTTCTATATTGTTCTTTATTATGTAAGTACAAGACCTCATCTTTTTCTTTTTGACCTGTGTGAGTTTTACTTATAAAACAGTGAAGTTTAAGAACACTGCAAAATACAGTTTGATGGAAAGATTATGAAGTAAATAAAGCCAGTTACTGTAGGGACCCTCCAAGGAAAGAGGCCTTTTTTTGTATATCTAAGAAAACAACGTATATGCTGGCCCTTGTACATAGTCTGCCAGTGGCTGTACTCCAGTAGCTTTTGACTATTCAAACCAGATTTGACAGATGGCTAGGAGTCTCAAACATGTTAAGTTCTTCCAAGTTTCCTGAAAACTGGCAGACCCAAATTATTTCCTTATTGCAAAGAAAGAAGTTATAAATTATCCATTTACATATTCTGTAGGGTAGCAGTCAGCTGACTAATTGGAACATGTCTTGGACAGTGAGCCAAGCTCCAAAACAGTCCTATGCACATATCCAGAGGGGAATACCAACGGTAGCTGGACTAGTCAGGCTCAGTGACACTGAAGGGAGCTGGGCTTCTGTGAGGGAACATCGCACATATATCAATGGAAAACTAGACTTCGCTGATTCTAATGGTCCTGGGAATGCTATAAAGTGTTTTTAGCATTGTTTCACTGTTATTTCCAACATCAGTGGGATCATCTCATTAAAAATAGTGATTATTTCAAGCACTATGAATCTTCTTTTGTCCATTTTTATTGTTTTGTTATGTTTTTTTTCCAGGAAAACTGTTATATTCTTCAAAATTCGTGTGGATCAGTTCCATAAGTTCATTAAGACCTTGACCCATTCATGCCAGGAAGGTCTGAGGAGGTAAACTGAAAAGGATATTGTTGGTACTTCAAGTTAGATGCATGATACTGTGTGCTAAACAAATTCTTGGACTGCTACTTTGCATTTCTTTGTTGCGGTATAGTGGATGTTTGAACGTTTTTTTTCAATGTATGGGACAGCTTAAGAAAAAACTTAAGTTTCCAAGACTTAGAACTTTCAAGTAGAGATGATCTGTGTTGGTTTTAACTATGATGTATTTGCCGGTTTATCTGTTCTGTATTACCAAACTCTTTCTGAAATTAGGTTTGTTTGTATTTCTGAATATTAAAATGAAAGGTACTGGTGATAATAAACTTGATAAGTATAAGGTAGCTCTAAAACAATACAATCAGTACTAAATTATTGAGCAAACAAAGCTAGGGAAGGGAAAGGATGAAAGAATTCTAGTGTTGAAGTAAAAGCATAGAAATCCCACTGTCCTATGTTCATCTATCCTATGGAGTTGTGGGTTTGTTTTGGGGGGTTGGATCTTTTGGAGACATTTAAGATTCATTCTGGGAGCTGATAAGGAACAGGAGAAGAATTTGTAGATCATTCATAGGCTGGTTGAATTCAGATAATTTGTTCCTGCTGAATACGTGCTTTTTAATGCTGCTGAGAAAATTATGCTGTTGTAAGACTGAGATTCAGCATGCCTAGAGTGCTTTTTCCTTTTCTACTATTTCTTGAAATTAAAGATACAAATAAATTTGACTTTATTCAATGTGAACCTCATTGCAAGTGATAAAAGCAAAATAAGTTTGGCCCAGGCTGTTGGGTGTGTTTATTTTTGCTGAAGTTTCTTTAGCTGTTTCTGGATGTCTGACTAATAATATATTTATTATTCTAAAATAATAATTTGGATTTAATGACAACAGCAGAACTGCCTTAATTATCAATATAAAAAGATAACTTAGGCAGTACTTAACTAATGGCTTAATAGAATGCAAGAAAATATACTCTAATTACAAAAGAAAAGCAAATGAGTGAATTAAACAAGAATATGTTGCGTTATGTCTATAAATACTTGATCTCATTTTTTGTTTCTTCATTACTCTATTTTTAAAAAAATTGATTTAAGAAGTGTCTTCATTTCTAATGCTCAGAATAAGAGATGTGATTTGTATGAACATATGCAGCAATTATGCCAAAACTAAATTTCTTCAGTTCTGTGGTTACTATGGTAACAAAAATTCACTGTATTTCATTTAAGCATATACAACAGAATAGAAGATGGTAGATTTAAGATTTAATAATCTTTACAAAAATATTGTGCTCTACTACTTGATATTCTAATTATGTGTAAGGGGACAGATCAAATAACTAGCATGCTTCGTAGCATGAACATTGGTACTAATCATCTTTAAAACATATTTGGATGATTCTTGTGGTAATAGCAGCTTGGATGCTCATTTCTAACAATGCCATTAAATTTTTTGCCTGAGCAAGGAGATTGCTCCTACTACTGTGAGGTCTCTTTGATCCCTCAGAAGCAAGGAGAAGAATAGTACTACAGTTGTTTGGTTTCTGGCCTGGGAATGTGTGATTAGGGACACTGAAATAGATTAAATAGCATGTTTAGTTAGAGATAGTTATGTTTTATGTGAACCCATGTCACAAAATGTGCTCTTAGTATTAAGGTATGTATTTTCTCAATTTAACTTGGTAGAAGTGTAATTCATCTTTTCCAATTCATGTCAGAAAGGTGGAACTCAATATTATGTAGAAAGACAAAGTGAATCATTCATGCTTGCGGCACAGAATACCTGGATTTAATTTTGCTACATAGAACAAATTTCCAGTGTCCTTGATTTTCATCCTGTGTAATTGTCTGTGAGTTGGTGGGTTTGTTTGTTTGGAGTTCACACTAAGGTATGTGCAAAAAGAATAGGGAATAAGTTTACTGGAAGTGCAGACTCTCTAGCTGGGAAGAACCACAAGAATACTGTAATACTGAAAAAAAATTGATTTTGATACCGAGCTACTTCAGGTATTTATATGATAGCATTGAGATCTCAGCTATAATATTTCTTAGTTTTGAATATCATTAGAAGTTTGTGAGAGTAGATTATTGAATCCTAATTACCTGCTTAAAGTGTCTGGTATAAGAAATTAGTTCTTGGGATCTTGTTCCTGTAAAAGAAATAAAGCACAAAAAGAACCTAAAGACTTTTTTCCTGTCCTTTGTGGATTTTAATAGCAATTCTTATAGTTTCATTACAGTTGGAGGTTTATATTAACCCCTATAAAATTCTACATGAAGCCTTGTTTTCAAGTGGGAGGCCAGACTGTCACCATAAGAGATTTTAATGCTTAAAATTTCTATTTAAACAGCACTAAGAACTGTTTTGAAATATCTGCACTAACTGTGGTTTGGGGGAATAATTTCAGGGATATTAATCCCTGTCTGTGTATTCTGAAGTAATCCTGGGCTGCACTTCAGTGTTTAAAAAGATTCACTGCATCACTTGAGGACAGGCAGAAATTTCACAAGAAGTTCTAGAAACATAAAATCACGTGGTAAAATACTGTGTTTTCAGAAAGTGAAAATTTGGAAGTCAGGAAATGATAAAGTGAAGATTGTTCATGGAATATGAGCTCATTTTAACTGTGATTAATTTATAATTTTTATTTAGGATGACTGCATTGTGTGGAAGGAGGAAAAATTTCAACACAAATGGCATAGTCACAGTGAAGCAGGAATTGAAGAGAACATTTTAAACAAATATTTGGCCATATCTGTTGTTCTTATGAGGTAGATAATCTCAATTTGTACTTCATGGTGAATGAGACTTTCGGTGAAGAGGTAAGTAAGGGAGTTGATGAAAAAAGGTTGTTGCAGAATAAGCTTTTTATGAAGCGTATTTAGGAATATCCCAAGCCTGTGCCTGAAGAATGGCATTTATGATGAGAAATAGTAGCACAAGTTTATGTTATGTGGATAGAAATACTAATGTTTGGATTATGGCCCTTTTCACTGGAAAAATTTTATCAAGAATTTTGTTGTTAACAAAAATAATGTTAGTTTTTCATCCTTCTGTTTGAGATGTTGGTATTACAAATTTATTCTGTTATGATAAAGCACCAAGAAGGTAATTAAAATGTTGTATTTATTTGCTTTAGTTATATTCATATTTAATAATATATAAGGTACATATATTTTGATAAGTATATTAATATGCATCTCTGATGAAACATTCATAATGATTTTTTTTCTTCTTCTTTATGGAGTTGCACAGAATGACTTTTAAAAGTTATAGTGTAGTAATATGAATAACATACTGGTTATCTTTGTCAGAGTAGAAAGTTAGTTTGAATTCTGTAAAACAGTTTGTGCAGAATTACACTTCCCTAAGATCAGAGGTATATGTTACAGAACTGTGAGTGCTGACTCACTGGATATGGCTTATTTTTTCTGTGTAAGACAATATAAAATATGGTTTTTATTTCTATTTTGATGGCTACAGCTGTGAGCATAAGTAGCATAATATACTCTCAGACACATGGTGTGACTCTTGGGGATGGTCCTGTGCAGGACTAAGACCTGGACTTGATGATCCTTGGGCATTCCTTCAAACTCAGCATATTCTGTGGTTCTCTGAATATCTATATATATTGAGGCTAAGATTGTCAGCAGAAACTAAATTAACTGTGTGCTGTCTAATTTTTTTTTTTATTACTCAGATTGAAATGATAATTTTGTCACCAGCTGTGGATTTGTTCAGTATCTTTTTATTTTAAGTGTGTTGTTATGTACAGTGAAATGCCTCATTGTGTTGTGTAACTGACTGCTTAACAGACAAGTGATGTTCTCTCCTTTTTCTTAACAAATTCTTCAGGTAGTAGTCTGTTCATACCTTGACCTGGATATATTCTGGCTATACAGGCAACAACAAATTGAACTGTTTCTTCTTGATTTCATCTTTTCATATCTTTTCTTTCTTCCTTTCTCTAGAGCTATTCTGTCAATACTTTTTTTTTTTTTTTTTTCTTAATAAGAGTTTCAGGTTCTTTTGTATTCCTTGTTGGAGCCTTGTTGGTCCATCTGGTCTGACTGTCAGGATGAGCCTTTAGGAGATTACAATTTCACTTTGCAGAGTCCAAGAAGCTGACATCCTGTCACAGATAGTTAAAAATTCCTGCTTGCCAAATCGGCATATTTTTTTGAACAGCACTGAATCCCACCATTGAAAATAATTGTTTCATAAAATTTAAAAAGCCACCAAACTTGGAAAAAAAGTAATAATGTGCAAATGACATGCAAGAATGATTCATAGAATGCGTTTTCCGTACATATCTTGAGGAGAACTGTATAGTTGAAAACACAGTGACTTGAAACTTTGTTATAGGAATTATAAAATTAATTTAAAAATAGCTTTTCCATAGCTTTAGTTTGAAAGGTTTTCTCGGTATTGCTCAGAGTTTCCAAGTCAGTTAGTTTATTGTGGTAACAGAACAATGCTTTCTGCATTGCAGTACATGAAAGTGCATTTAAAATGCAGCATTTCTTTTGGCAGGCTCGATACACTTTCATTCTTCCAACATTTCTTTGGTACAGACCTGATTTTGAGTTTGGTAGACCAATAAACTGAGATGTAGTGAATGTGAAGGGCACATTTTGATTTTGCTCTTTGTTTTCTTTGACTGTCCATCCAGTTGGATTCTTGGGCAACTATTTTCCATTCCAGAGAGTTGGGAATATACATATCTCTATTTTTTCATAGAACTGCTTACAAAAATACAGAATGCTAAAACCTATAATCTATCTGAAATTTATTTTCAGTATTTTAAGTTGATGAAGACTGTAATATAGGTGTGGGGGTTTGGGTTTTTTTTTAATAGTCAGTTTTTGTAGGTTGATAATCACTGGAAACCACAATTTACTGGGAAACTCTAATATGCTAATCGCACCACCCAGAAAGGGTCTGCCTGGGAGGGTGATAAAATATTTTGGTAAATTACCTCAATTTGTGGTCCTGAGACTTAACTACCAAGGCTTTCAGCCAGTATTATTTTCTGAATTATTTAAATGATAAATAAATAATCTTGGGTATTTTTCTGGTAGTACATCTGAGTTTTATGTTTACACACAAATAAGTAGATTTTTTCCCACTCTTACATGTCTCCTGTCCATTGAGATGACAATGTTTCAGATTACAGGCTTATGAACCCACTGACAGTTTCTTAACTAAAATTCATCTCATAGGTTGTCCCTTTTGTTTTCACTTTTTTCCAGTTATTTCTGGTTACACTGTCATGACAGGATCCCAAAGAACATGTATAATTTGAAAAGCCAGGTTACATAGGTTGAAACTGTGTTGTTTTGATTTTTTATTTGCTTTTTAACTGTAATTTCATTATTTAAATAGGATCCATTCTATGATTTGCAATGACAGCAACTCTTTAGTTGTTGTTTTCCCTTAGCAGGAAAAGTGAAAATGGATTTGCTAACCTTGATTATCACTGATGAATTCCACTTTATATTTCTAGCTTGCTTTTATAAGGAGATTGGAAGACTTGCATGTAAAATTGCTTGCATTTACCAAGGAAGACCAAAGCAGTAAGAGAATACTGTTTTTTAATTAAAGCTTCTCAAAAATTTCCTTTTTTTTTTTGTTAGGTTTTTTGTTTGGTTTGGTTTTTTTGTTTTTGTTTTTGTTTTTAATGGCTGTGTTGTTAGTTTCATTAGTGATGTAAACAATATAAATATAACTACATAATAGTAAAAGCAACTAAGTGAAATTAATGTTGGTCTTAAAATCTGAATTTCTGTGTTGGGCTTCAGAGTATAAGAAAGGTATAAAATCTATATATGTTTTGTTAGTATTGTGCTGTGCTGGCATCCTGTGAAGGTTTCTGGCTCTAGAAACAGACAGAGCAGGATTCTATGAAATAGGTTTTGTTATCCGTTTTGGTGGGCTGTCTTTTCAAGCAAAACATGCAAACCATCTCTTCCAGTAAGGCTGTTTACAAATAAATTAAGTAAAAAAGCCTTACGTAACATACAGACTTTTAATATTTCAGGCTGACACTTTAGTTAAAACACTGAGATTATTCTTAAAAAAAGAAAAACAACCAACAAACAAATCCTCATTTAGGAAGGTTGTCTGGTTCTCTTTTACTGTTTGATTCCTATTACTGTTATTATTTTTGGTTCATCTCCAAGACATATTGAAGCACTGTATCCCCCTGAACTTAATTAGGTTAATGTTTCATGTTTGTAGGACAGCTTCTTAGATTTTTTAATAGCTGTACTGCTAGGTTTCAGTGTCTTGTTCTGGTTCCTGACACCTTTCATTAGTGACCTCTGCAATCAGATTCCTGTTCTGTGTGTTAATTCAATAGTTAACATTCAATAGTGTGACAGAGCATCATTTATTTATGTAGTTATAAGGCTAACAGAGTTTAAAGAAAATATAATTGTGAAATCCACATGTTCTCGTAAAACAGTTCATTTATGTCATGTAGCTTTAAATTCCCATCATGGGAATTACTGTTCTGGAACTTCACCCCTTCATAAGGTTGAATCAAACATTTGCTGGAACTAAGTATTGTGTACATAAGAGTATTGTAAGCTTGTCTCTAGGGCCTTGTGACCTTTTCGATTTTGCTCTGGGTGTTTCTATAGTAGCTGCCACCTTTGCCTTCTTAGGTTGCGATATGGAGAAAATCCTTGCTGAGGACTAATGTAAAATCATAAAAATTGATTCATTTGGGATTAATTATGTAAAATTACTTATAGCAAATTTTATTTTGACCCTAGCTCTCTTTATCATATTTAATCTCTTTGAAAATATTCCTTCATATTCTTCAAGTATTTTTTAATCTTCCTGCTTGTATTTGAGATTGTATTAAAAAAGCAGTAAGATTTTGAGCAAATTGTGTACATAGTAATAGATGTAGCTGTTACATTCTCTGTTAGTCAATTTCAATACCAAAGCTAACAAATTTGCAAATTAAAGGAAGAAAATCAGATATGAGAAAATCTGGTATCAGTCTGCACCTGAAGTTTAGTAACCTTTATTCTCTTTCTTTCTCCCAGCAAGAACAAATGGATCACCACAAGCAACATAGCTGTGCTTTTGGAAATACTACTTTACCGTATATTAACAAAATTATTCATCAAATTCAAGAGTTAAAATTAGAGCAGGAGAAATGCTTTCAACAGGTTCATTTATGGTTGAAAATGGCCAAGTGCTTTTATCTTCACAGGAACATATGTAGTTAATTAGGATTACTATGTTTATTTTTATTAAAAAAAATAACTTAGTGTTCTATGTACTCCCAAAAACAGTGCCCAGAAATTTAATTTACTAGTCATGATATGTTTTTCATCTACTTAACAGTATTGGCAAAAGCAACTATCTTATTACAATCAATATAACGCAATATCATAATGTAATATCCATGTATCATAAAGATTAATAGATTCATGTATGATGATTCATAGTCAAGCCGATTCAGTGATATCATCTGCAGAATAGTTTTCCTTCCTAATCTTGAGTAGATAGTCAAATGGAGCTGAACAGAAACAAGAGTAAAGGAAAGTTAAATAAATGGGTTGGTAGATAAAGAAACAGTCCAATATATATATAATTTTAAAGTACTATAAAAGCTTCCCATTAACTTCTCTGAGAACATGATTAGTATAATTTAAATAATTCACTTTTACTGGAAAAGTGTTTTCCCAATGTTAATAAATTTTGCATATGTCTACACTGCAGCAAGAAGATCTGAAAGCTGCCCGCACAGACAAGTTATATTTAAATAATTTATCTTCAATACTGGCAGTAATGTCATCATAGCAGCACATCAGGAAAGCTGTCTTAGATTAGTATTCCACAAATGCTGTTAAATACTCTGCAGGGAAATTTCTGCAACTGCAGCAGAGATGGTAGAAGAATCCAAGGTGCATGAACTACAGTCACATCTTGATTTACAGTATAGACATTAGTTTGATTGCAAAATTTATATTGCCTCATTCACCTTTATTTAAAATAATGAGAATACAGTGAAATTATTTCAATGTCAAAATTTGGTCATCAATATACATGAATTGGATAAGCATTGACGTGTCCAGATGTTTAATGTGAGCCTAAATTGTTTCTGTAAGCCTTATGCATATTTTCCACATCTCTTCTAAGTTCTTGTTACTTAATATAAAAAGATTCAAAATTGTCTGAGGCCTTTGGATGGTGACATCAATTTACCCTCATTTCAGCTTGGCGTGACACAATGATTAAGAAAGCAAGGAGGAAAAATGTTTGAATGAAATGACCATTTCTTCATCACATGCTGTAATAAGATGGGGAAAAAACACCAAGATTTTTCTTTTTCTTTCCTGATTTTCCTATACTTCATCCCATTATTAAATATGTGATTTTTCTGTTTTCAGTGTAGTGGTTAATTAAAAAAACTTTTATGTGTTTAAGTGACAAAATTCCCTTGAATCACACTAGTGTTTATAACTATGTATCTTTAAAGCTAAAGAGCAAGAGAGGATGCATGCTAAAATCAAAATAAAATATAGATCTTAAATGAAAAATAGCAAGTTGAAGAATTGAGGTTTTTTTTCCAAGGTAAGCTTGGAGTGGAGGTATCTAGAATATATACAGAGTCTATAAATGCTTTAAATTTAAAACTAATCTTAAAACATAAATTTAAAATATAATTTTAAAACTAAAAACTCATGCAGGTTTTTTTCTAAATTTTACAATTTTTTTTTCCTAAGCCTAGGATACAATACAATACAATGCAGGTACTCAGAAAATACACAAAGTAAGTCTGAGTCTGTGACTTTAAGTTTTTCATGATGCAAGGTACTTTATGATGTACTTCTAGTTACATTCTCCTCTTCAAACTCCTCTTTTAATCTTTACATCCCATTCACTGAGCTTGTTGTCCTGGCTGTTTTACTCAACAAACCTTGTATTTCCTTGCATATTTTTGCTTCATGTAAGATACACCTATTGAGTTATTCTGTGTTTGCCTACTCATCCAATTCCTGCTTATCAAACTCCTGCTTTTGTACCTGATTTGATATCTCTTCAGGTCCCAGTTTTCCTGTCTTACTATTTTCCATTACTGCACAGAGGGCTTTTGTTCCTGTTCCTCTCCTCGTACTTTTGATGCCTTTTTTGTTGATCTCTCAAGGCTTCAATAGTATTTCTCTTAGTCTGCTTTTGTCATAAGCTTTTTACTTGTTATTTCTTCATGGCAAATGAACTATTTAGTGGAGTTCTTCCAAGTGGAGTTCTGTCAAATATATGTATGTTCAAGTATGTATGTGTGATGTAACACTGAGTGCAGATTCTGTTTCTTAGCTGCATATGAAGGACCTGCATGTCCTCTTCAAGCTGCATATGTGAGCATGGTTGGGTGGGTGGCTGTTCTTTCCTTCCCTTGTTTTCAGCTGCAGTAGGCTAATGAGCCTCTTAAGTTTGCATGAGAGCTATGATTTGCTTGTGCTCTTCTTTGTCTTCTTGTTTTACTTCTTTCTCCTTGTCACTTGAAGATTAATTTTGTCCTGATCTCATTTCAACAGTCCTCCTCATCTCTGCTTTTGGGTCTCAGGTTTCAAAAGCCCGCCTGTTGGAAACCAATTTAAGCCTTATGCCGTGATTGTGTTTCCTTCCTGTATCCAAAAAATCTTATTTTTTCATTGTTGACCTTCAACTGATGACTTGCCTCACGCAGATAAAACTGAAACTATATCTGAAGTGCAGTGCAAAGTATCTGTGTCTGCACAGGTAGAGCACTAAATGCTTCTGCTGCTTAGAAGAGTCTGAAAAGCATAGCATGTATTGGTGCTGCATGTTTAGAACTTGGAAAGTATAACAGCTTTTCTGCAACAGTTTCCCTTTGGCAAATTCTTGGTATGAGGACAAAAATTGAAGATCTGTCTAAGTAAAAGATGTAAAGATATCTGTTTCTTGTATTTCTGTAAAGAAGTATGAGAAATGCATTTATATGGGAGTTGTGGTATTAATAGTTCTTCTGTAAGACTTGCAATTATTCCATTTAATTAACCATCATCTAAATGTCTAAGATTCAAGGCAGGAAATTTTGACTTAATGAAAGTAATATTTACTTAACAAAGCTAATTTAAATTCAGTCTAAATTTTTTTAGTGACAGATGGCTTTTACCCACAAGATAACAAAACAGTTCAGTGATGAATCTGTTGAAGATATCCGGTTATCATTATCCACTCAGTTGTAATTTAAAGAATCTGATGTGAAGGTAAAAATATTTCATAATACTCAGTCTGAGTGACAAAAGTTACTTATTCTCTTTTAATATGTGCTTTGCATTTGTAATAGTGGTTGCTTGTTCCCTGCTCCATGTCTTATGCAAATGATGTGAGTATCCTTTGAAATCTGTGTGTGTCATCTGTCAAGCTGAAAGACACATACATTTTAGATGATATATTAAGTACTATTCAGTCATCCTATTAGCAAGAAGATAATTTACATTTCTGTATTTAGATCCATACAGTATTTTAACCTATCTAGGTTTTTAACAAGCTAAGCCAGTTTTGTTGGTTCTTGGAAATTCTAAGATTATTTTCATGTGTTTATTTTCTGCAAAACAAATAAGGGCATTGCTGTTATGGGGTGTTTGCAACATATTCCCAATGAAGAATTCTGTTTTATACAGTTTGTGTCTTCAGTCAGAGTATACATTTTTTAATGAAGTTTTAAATATTAAAGAGATTGTGTGCATTTTTTCTAAAACCAGTATGCAACCTTTTAAGTACTATTAGCCTGAGGCAATCCCATCTGCAGTAAATTGTGTGATAAAATTTTCGTTGACAGCAGTGAGGCCAATATTTTACTCCAGATCTGAAATAGTTTTCCTTCTTTTCAATGCTTGCAGATTTTAATAAAAATAATTTAAGAAATTAATTAATTAACTGTGGAACCAAAACAGAAATGTCTTGGACTCTAGCTTATATAACTCTCAGTTTTTGTAGATCAGGACAATGCATGATGACCTCAAAGAATCCTTTATCAAACAAACAAACCACCCAAACCAAAAACCTAGGCATTTTTGATAGTCATGTTTCACAGAATGCAATGATGGTTTTGTCTATCACAAGCAAAACACTGCTTTTGAGATACTACACTGAATATTCTTAGGTCTCCAAAGATTTTAGTGAAGTAATTGAAACTTACTTAGAAAAATGAAATTAAGTATTCCTGAAAAACTGAGAGGATTAGGAAACTGTACTGTTATTTGGATGATTACTTACCCAAGCAATGAGGCAAAGATGAAAATTTTGTGCTATATATATTAATATATTTTTGTTGCATTTGCATGGAAATAAGCTGGAGGAAAATGCTACTGAACGTGAAAGTTGCATCTGTAAGCAGTTGTGCTTGCCTTGATAGATGTGAAGAGGGTAGCTTTATTCTGAAAAAGAAGCTGGAATTAAGAGTGTGTGTTTAAGCCTTTATAAGGAACGATTATAATGTGTTTTTAAAAACAGAAATTTAAGCAGTTGTGCTTGCTGTGAACAGGCCAACTTTGTGTTGAGAATGAAGTTTGACTAAAGAGCATATGATTAAGCTTTTATAAAAAGTATTTTTAATGTATTTTTAAAGATGGCAAAGAAGTTAACTTTGAAGCAGGAAACAGAAGCTTTGCTATTGGAAGTTACTGAGCTAATTAAGCAGCTAGAGGCTGAGTGTGAGGAGGGGGGAAAAGCTTTGGAGTTGAAGAAATAGTGAAGGAAAAAGCTTGGCATGAAAATTGATTGTATGTCACTTTGGAAGCTTCAACAACTCCTCACAGCCATGCAGAAAGGTATTGGGATTGAAACAGAATATTCATTATTTTTCAGTCAGTGCATTACTGAGAGTAAAAATTACAATATGACTACCCCAGTGTTTACTGTAATAGGAGTACAATATTTACTCTTCTGAATTTGGGATGCTTGAATAAACATCTGGGGGGGGAAAAAAAAGAGAAGTACTATGGAATGTTCAGCATTGCCTGAGAAATAACATATGTGTAAGAAAGATATTTAAGATGATAATAAATATTCAATTTGGGACAACAAATGAGAAGCTGAAACATAATAATAAAAAAAAAATGCATTTGCATTAAAATATAGATTAAAGCAGAAATAAATGAATAATTTGTTTTGAGAAAAATTAAAACATGATAAATTTGAACAAAGTGTTCATGTATTTAGTAGAAACTGTTTGACATAACTACTGATAGATATCCTTGAAATCCCAGATTCTGGGAATGTTTACTATGGCCTTTTGTGCTGAACAGGCATCTACACAACAGAATTAAACGAAAAAAGGGGGACAGAGGGGAAAGGAGCTACTTAGCAGTTTGCTGTTTGTGTTCTGGCTCATGGGTACTGTCTGAACCTAGGCTTGCAGAAACGTACTATAATTCATCACAGTAAGTTGCTGGATTTAAAATCACGGTTGTACTCTAGTGCATTTTCTGGTGCACATCACCCCGAGATTTTTGACAAATATCTCACAGTGTGGTGACAGTGCAAGAGTCTCCCATAACTGTGTTTACTGATGGGAAAACATGAAGTGAAGATCAGTGTATAATGGAGGTAAGACAGTCCCTTCATCATGAAGGTGAAATGTCAAATAGTGCACATCCTTAACAATATATGAGAAAAATGTTTGTTTGTTTTAGCCAATGCCTAGCTCTTGACTTGGAAATTAGAAACCTGTGTTAAGGTGCTACCAGTTTGCAGAGATTGCTTTTCTTATAAGCAATTGCCTCTTAGGAACGATTTATGATGGCCTGAAAACAGAGGAGGAGATTGAATAAAGAATCAGAACTAAAAATCATTGTCAGGATTTATCAGTGGGCTATGCCAGTATGATGTCATGTTCTTGGAGTAAATTTGTAACTTTCAGGATTATAACTTTTCATAATAGTATCTATAAGACAAAAAGTATTTTAACGCGGATTTAAGGTTAAAGAGAAAAGACCCTCAGGGATGTTATGATTATCCCTAATCTAAGTACTACAAACACAGGAGATTAATTAAGAGTTTGCGTGACCCATTCAGAGTAGGCACTGAATCCTGTTATTTCTTCCTTTTTACCTTGATTTCCATTGTTCCTAGCTCCTGCTGCATCCAAGTCCTGTAGCACGCTCAGGGAATTACAGTGATGTAACCTCTCCTCATAAATTACCTTCTCTGTAGCAGAACACAAATCCAATGTAATCCACATTTTAGTCATCTTCATGTTAGACATCACTTTGTATGATGTAGAAAAGTCACTTTCATGTGATGTTTCTCTAACTTTTAGTAGCAAATAATAATTTTGCAAATTTGTGATTTATGTCTTGTTAATGCAGCAAAATTTATCAACTGTTAAGGGACTTCAATGAATATTCCACAACTTCTTTCAGAGGTATTTTTTTACATCAGCAAAATGTGTTTCTCTCTCTCAAATTTATGACAAAGTTTACTGTTCCTGAGATATCTGATTTTTTTTTTCTCATCTGATAATCTTGCTTTACTTTCCCTATTTTCATACCAATAAATTTTCCACCAGCTGCTGCAGAACACCAACTCTAACAAACTTTTTTTTTTCCTAAAAAATATAAAATATATGTTGTTATTCAGCAACCAGTGGTCTAGTCACGTATTTTCTTGTAAAGACCCATAAGAAATTTATGGTAAAGTCAGCAAAGTAAATGCAGCAAACTGAATTAAGACTGACATACTTCTGTGTGGCTACACAAATATGGTTGGGGTTTTTGTTTTTGTTTTTTTTTTTTTTTCTTGTTTGTTGGTTTTTTTGTTTGTTTGTTTTTTGATTTGGGGTTTTTTTTGTGTTTTTTGTTGTTGACTTTGAGTCTGCCTCCTTAGTTTAGCATTCTTGAAACCACGTATAGTTCAGGAAGTGTCTCTGAACTGAAAACAGTTTTTGTTTTAAAAGGATGTGGAATCTATACTTGCCCTGTTCTTCCTCTACATCAACATATGTCATACATCAACATAGCTGGAGGCTAGGAAGCCTGGTAGAGCTGTTCTGGTGTCATAATAGCCTCCTCTAGATATGCCTTAAGGCTAGATGTTTTCATTTCCTTCTTAAACCAAAACCACCCCTGGCTTTGAACATTTGCTTGATTTACATACTAGGACAATTAAATATGAGTTTATAAAACAATTCCAAGCCTAATGCAATATTTGGTGATTTCTTTTTGATTTTTTTTTTTTTTTTTTTTGTCCTTCAAAGTAGTTTACAGTTTTAGCATTATGATAACATATTTCCTAATCTCACTGGGTATTTATGGTGTCATCCAGATACTCACATTTTGTTGTGCTAATTATCTTTTTAAAGGAATATGAAATGTGTGTTCAAGATACCTCGGAGTTATAATGGCATTTTCATTGTAAAAGCTGTCAGCTGCCACAGGTGAAAAACTAAATGCTTAAGAAACAGCCAAGAGAGAGATTCGGGAGGATACAGACTTCATGAAGAAACACAGCCCTCTGCTGGAAGGAAAGTTGAATCTAGAGCACGAAGCTGTGAAGGATGTGTTACTGGCATATGAGAAGGTAAATACAAACCATATGAAGATGTTTCTTTTAGAACCTTTCAACTGCATAGATGCATACCCTTTCAGAGAACAGCAGTATTTTGGAAGTACCAGTCTGTTCTAAATTTTGGATGCAGAAAGACTGTGAACTGTCTGCTTGTACCACTACATACAGGCACCCAATTCAGACAGAATCCAGGGAGGATAATGCTGTTGGCCTTTAATAAATGTCCCTTAAGCATACTTCTAACTTTGTAAGCTGATTTCATGTGGGATTTTTCACAGGAAAGGTAGAAGGCACATATCTAATATTTGCATAGATTCTGCTCACATTTCTCACAGACATCTGTGTTTCAGAATATGGAGATGTCAGAAGCTGTCAAAAAGAGTTTGCAGCATTCAATTATTTTGAAGTGCTGATGTACATTTTTTCTAATTTATTTATGTTATTTATTGATTGTAATATTGATAACAATATATTCTTTTCTTTACAATAAATGCCTGATGTGATAATGCCAGTCTAAATAATCAAAGTGGAGCAAATTTGCAGGTAGCTTAAAACTGCTTTCCAAAACTGGGGGGATACTGTGTTACTTCAAGTTCAGATGTTAGTAATAATTATTATGTTTTCTATATATTTTCTGTATAGACTATAATCTCTTTTCCAAGGTACTTACAGTTTAAAATGGTTTCTTTTTCTATGGGTGATTCATAATATTGTTTCTTTTAATTTGTTTTATTTTGAATTCCTCTTTGGAAGACTCCACAGTCATGTCAAAATATTTCTAAAATGAAAAAGCTAATTGCTATTATGGAAATAATATGAAAATTATCATGACTTAGGAAACAGCTCATAGTACTACCCATGCTATGAGATATATTTAAAATACTAAGAGCAGATTTTTCTTTCTTTGCAAAAAGTAACACTACATATCATAAGAAGATAGACTTGATGTTCCTGTATTTATATATATATATATATATATTTATATAAGTATTTATCTTATTTATGTATTTAATTTCAGTGGAAATCCTAATTGTCATGTAAGTTACCTGTGACTTTTATTGTGTTCTAATTTATGTATTGTTTGTTACTCAGGTTTGGTTTTTCCTCCCATGGCCTTAAGAAAGCAGCTGATACTTAGTTTTCTTTGCAATTAAAACAATTATTTAATTTTGAATCTCCAGTTTTTGATACCCAGAGAACTAGTTTAAACAGGGAAATGTTAGTTTAAAGTAAAGACTTTATAGCATGTTATTTTTTCATATTTGTAATATTTTAAAAAGCAGAGACACCAGACACGCATATCTCTATTAGAGAGTTGTTACAAACTGAGTATCCCAATACTATTTATACTGTTGAAAATGGTGGTCATTGTCTGCCTTCTCTCGAGCTCCTTCTTTACCAAGGTGACTACCAGGCTTGCACGGTCTCTGTGAGATGTTTCAGTTATGATTTTGTCAGATTGCTGAGTGAAAACTCTGTTGCTTCTTTGCACATTACTTCTTTCTTTCTGCTCCAGAGGTCACTATCTTCCCATGAAAGTAGCCACCTTTTCAAAATAACTCCAAAGTTTGTAACAGAATGAAAACCCTTTTGCTAGCATTTTGTTATATTATGCAATTTTACAACACATTCTTTCGTTTTTTGCTGGGATTTAATCTTTAACCATCAATTTTTAAACTACTAAGAATCAGTCAAATCCTGCAATTATATTTTATTTTAAACATTATGTATGATTTTTATATAACATCTTTCAGAAAACTTGTTTTATTTTCTTAGCCATCACAAATATACTGCGATGTTCATTGTGAACTCATGGAAATAGAATGAAAAGAATTGACCATCGGATTATCAAGTAGAGCTACAGCAACAACAACACACCACTAATGGCCAGTCAGTGACAGGTATTTTCTCCTTTCTGTGGCTGAATATACAGAGTCAGCACCAAGAATAACTATGCCAAAGAACAAGAATACTAAGTACTTTGATATTTGGTAGGAGGTTGCACTCAACTTGGCTGCATATGTTTATGGCTTGTTGCCAGGTTTTGTTTGGCAAAGTAGCAAGTGACACAGTGGCTCTTTTTCATTTGAGATGAGGAAAACTTACAGGCATCGGTAAATTTTCAAAATAACCTGAGTGACTGTAAGCGATATTTCTCTACTGCAGCCATGTGACAGCTACTATTATTCAAATATCAGGTATTTCAAAAACTCTGCATGGTAATTATGGAGTATATAAATTTCATAGCAAATCACGAAATTTGGTCCCTCTTATTCATTCAGAACTACTGGGGTTCTCTAGCAATTTATATGCCAGCTCCATAATTCAAGCTGTGCTACACAATGCCTGAGTTAGGCCAGCATGCACTGTTCTGATGTTGCAGGGGGTTAATATTATAAAGTGCCTCATGTGCAGCAGTGGCTGAAAACCTGTCCTGCTCACTGATGCCTCATTCAAGGCAGTAAGAATAATGCTAATGGTTGAGTTGTATGTGCAAACTTGTGTCCTTCGTAACCTAATTTCAGTAAATGTTAATTTCCCATCCCAGCAAAATCATTTCAAGGGACTGTCCCACCTGGCTCCCATTCCCTGTTCCTTCTAAAGGATCATTTTCCTTCAAATTCACTACAGAGTTGGCCTCATTAGTTTACCTTAGAGCTATAAGTGAGCAATTAGTGAGCTGAAGAAAAGTTTTTAGTTACTGAATTTCTTATTTTTTAAAGAAATGAGGTCTTTAGAAGGGTGTCTGGTATCTGAAGATCCATTTATCATCTGTTAGTGCCATGTGTCTTCAAAATGAAGACACTGCAGTTCTCTTACTGCAGGATGTCTGTTTCCATACACTGATCCACTCAGCTTACAGGAAGTACTGTGAACACAACATACTCTCTGATCATTTGTAGAGGAGGATTATGTTTATTGGAGAAAGAGTGGATTTCCAAAAATTTCCTAGCAGCAGCATTATATTCCTTGAAGAGATGGGTGCTCTGTGTCTGCTAGACAACTAGGTGATTCTAGAATGCTGTGACACTCTTTATGCTTCCAAATATGACTGTGAACTACAAGAGCTACTCTTACCACCAGCACAGGTGGAGTATCTGTAAAAGCTGTTATTCACTTCTGCTCACTGAATGCCTGTTTGCCAAAGATGATTCTCATCTGTATGTATCTAAGAATCTTGTGCACACGTCAACCCATCTTTGCCAAGAAAACATTGAACTCTAGAAGCTGTTACTAGCGGAAATAAATGTGGTCATTTTCATTGTTTACAGGCTTGCCACACTTTCTAAAAAGAGAGAAAGTAAGCAGTAGTAATGACTTATTGTTGTGGTTTAACCCCAGTAGGCAGCTGAGCCCCACGCTGCTGCTTGCTTGCTTTCCCTGAGTCAGGATGGTGTGGAGAAGCAGAAGGGTAAAAATGAGAAAACTCATGGGTTGAAATAAATACAGTTTAATAGAAAAAAACCAAAAGCACACAAGCAAAGCAAAACAAGGAATTCATTCACCACTGCCTGTGGACAGGCAGGTGTTCAGTCATCTCCATGAAAGGCAAGCTCCATCACATCTGACAGTCGCTCAAGAAGACAAACACCATTATTCTGAATGAACAACCCCCTTCCTCCTTCCTCTCTGTAGCTTTATATGCTGATCATACGCTATGGAATGCTCTTTCAGTCAGTTTGGTGTCAGCTGTCTGAGCTCTGTCCCCTCCCAACTCTTTGTGCACACCCAGCTTGCTCACTGGTGGGGTGAAGTGCAGAAGAGGCCTTTACCCTGTGTAAATGCTGCTAACATTCCTGTGTTATCAACACTTTTTCCAGCACAAACCCAAAACATAGCATCATAAAAGTTACTATGAAGAAAATTAATTGTATCCCAACCAAAACCAGCATACTTAGACACAGCCCATTGTAATTCCTTCATTCAGTCCGTGAAGTATCTTTTTTAGCCCTGTCTACCCCAAAGGCCAAACCCAAATCTTCAAATAACTCAGTAGCTGAGAGAGCTTAGGGTACTGTGAGTGACCTTTCTATTTGATGTACCCAATTAAAAGAATTGTTATACTATTTAACCTGTATGTCAACTGCTTCAGTAACATATGGCAGAATAAAACAAGGCACACAGTAGAATTTTGGGGGTAAAGTATCTTGGTCCCTTTCATGAAAGGACCCACTCTCAAAGCGACGTACAGAAGAGGTCATAGTGGCTGTAGAAATTTTCTCCTGGTTTTAAATTTTCTTTTAAATTCTTTCTTCAAGAAATTATTGGAATTACTAAATGTGATTGTTTTGCTTGCCATTACGGTACTCAATATGCCATAGTAAAGAGCTGCACCTGATTAAAATAGAGGGGGTAGGTTGTGTCATTTCCAGTTTCTTTAGGTCACAACATGTTGGCAACTTCATTTCAAAAACTATTTAGTTGCTCAGGATCTTTGAACACCTATTTCAGTCCCACAGAAGGAATACTTGGTGCCTGTCTCAGCATCTTACAAATTATTAAGCCTTGAAACACAAAGTAGCACTGACTTTTGCAAAACAGAGCACTCTCATGGTGTATTTTGTGGTAGGTGTCAACATCAGGAAATCATTACTTCGGCTAATAGGACTGGTGCTTTTGATGTCTGCTATCCAGGGAGATCTGTGCTTGAGAGTCAGCTAGAGCAGAAACCTCACCGACACATTCCTGAACAAAGGAAGGTTGTTTAGGTGCAGTAATCCTGTTTCTTTAAGATGCCACATCCCTGTGGATCTCTTTGTCATTGGCACTAAATAGCAGAACTAAAGAAGGAGGATAGCTCTTTCTGTAATATGTTCCTACCTTAATATGGGAGCAGGAGGCATCCTGGGTAACACGTATTTACTCAAATGATGTTGCTGCTCAAGAACTTCCAGCCTTGCACTTATAAAGTGTCTATGCACTTGTGATATGATCCAACCTGTCTATGTCGCAGGAAGGATGAGTCAGTATAGGATAAAAAAAATTGTATTTTTCTGTAAAAGGGATGGCTTAGCAATACTAGGCATCTTTGTGTCTCTCTGATTATTTCTTTTGTCATCATGTCTGAATTTTTCCTTTTTTGATTCTAAACTTGACAGTGAATTTCTTGGCCTTGTTTTTATTGAGTTCAGGATAATTTTAACATTATATTAGAGGTATTTGTGCTAATTATATTTCATTATCTCTCAGGTAGATTCACAGTCAATGCATTTATTTTTAGTTAACTAAAGCTTAACTTTTTCAGAGACTAGTTTGGACTCTGAAAAGAATATTAGTATATGAAAAATTAGAATTGTAGTCAGACATATAGCTAAATTGGAAGTATTTTATTATAAAAAACCTGAAACCAGACTTTTGTCATAACACTTGTCAAAGCTGAAGTGACTTCTGAAAATAATTCTCCAATTAATGTCACTATGTATGTCTAAAAAAAAAGAAGAATTGTGTGAAATAATAATTGTTTTTGATGTATATGCGGCTGTGAATGCAAGCTTCACAACGTCTTCACAGTGTTTGGAATTTTAATTATAGCTTAAATATGTATATAGAGATGATCTGATCAAATACTCATTATCTCCTCTGTGGGTTACAGCTGAGAGAAATCAGACAGCATGGACCCTGATTCTGTAACTTGTTAAGTTCATTGCAAACCTCATGTTGATTTTAATTATGGGAAAGATCAGGTATTGAGTAGAAGTATTACCAAAACCGTCGTGTGATTTATTACTATGCATTTGGGTACTCTGCAAGTCAGTTTAGTGTTTTACTGGCATATTCGGTGTTCTGTCAATTCACCTGAGTTAGTAGCTGCTGGCAAAAGTTGTTAGCAATGGTTATAGTGACCATTGTTGGAGATGATTTTATTATGTAATGCCAGAATAAAAACTGTGAAAAGTATACTTTCTTTTCTATTTTTTTTTTTTTTTACTATTCCATCATATACCAACTATTAAACTTCTTTCCTTATCAATTCACATTTACAGAGTGTGATCAGCAGCTATTTATTTTTGTCCTGTTATAAGCAAATTGCTGTAATTTGGGAGTGTAAGCCTTAAGATTCATGCAATGGTAAATATTGCTGTGTATTGCCAACCTTCTTCACTAGGCTGTATTCTCTGTAGTTTAAGGCTTTTACTTTGTTCATTCTTCCTTTCTTTTTTCTAAGGCAAGTTTCATTTTCAATGTGCTTTGATAAGACTTCTGTATTTTATGACCTTTCCCAGATGTCCTCTGATTCCTTTTCATTTCTACAATATACTTTTCTGAAATTATTTGAAAGGTATTACAAACCATATTCCAAATTAAGCCACGGCTTAATGCATCCCCTTAAGAGGGATGTAGTACACTCTTTTTTTTTTTTCCCCCTAACTTTTTCATCCCATTTCTTACTTAATTTAACCCTTTTAGCTACTTTAACTTGGCTAAATATTGAGTAGACTTTCTGGATGTTTGTGGAAATATGTACATGTTTTTCTCAATTAGAAACATTAATTTAGAATTTTAAGATGACTTAATTTCTCTGATCTTCTCCTTGGTTTGAGTTTAGATACTAACTGGTATGTATTGCTTTGTTCCCCAGTTACTTAGTTTGTCTTGAAAATTTTCTTAAGTTTTTTAGTTTGTTTTGGCCTTGCCTATTGTAATCACATTATATGCAGATTTTTAATTTCATTAGTCCTTGCCCTTTCACATAATTTGTAAATATATCAAAGCAACAGATATGGAATTTTGAGATACTATGCTTTGACCTATTCTTTCACTGAAAATTGATTGTTTGATCTTAACTTCTGCATTTTTTATTAGTCTTAGAATACTTCATCTTTCCTTCTGACTACTTCACTTTTTGAAAGTCTTTTATGCAAGACTTTTTCAGTTCCCTCTGGAATTCTGTCACTGTGTCACAGCTGTCAGCTTGCTTAGCACTTATAGGGCAGTGTTTTCTGTTTTCTTTTGGTAGTCTTGGTGCAAATCACTGCTCTAGAGATTGGTTCATTTGCAAGAAATTAAGTGTGGTATTTTCCTGTAACAATCCTTTGTTCTGAGGTACATTAAAATGTCTTTGTTCTTTTGTTATTTTGAAAGGAGTCATAATGTAAGTAAAATACTCATGATAATCACCATAGGTAAATAATACCAGAAATTAATCATCTATATGCACAGAAATATGCCAGGTATGTTTTCTGTTTCACCCAGTTATGTGGCTTCCTATTCAAACCATATGACAGTGATGTAGACTGCACCTTGCAACCTATTTTTTGTGACTGTGAATTAAACTAAAAATGCTAATGATACCAATGTTTTTAGCAATATCAGCATTTTCAGGAAAACGTCAGGTAGAAAATGGTTCTTTCCGTCCCTTAGTGAAGAATTTTTATTTGTCGCGGAGAGGGAGACAAGACACCCAATCAATGTGATTGATAAGCAAGTCTCAGTTTATTGAGTTATTAGCAAGC
>JAWWTY010000077.1:107948186-107978678 GCA_035222235.1 Margarornis squamiger | reverse complement strand
CCATTCTTTCTAAAGGCTGTCTCATTTTTGCAGCATTATTTGTAATATCAATATCTAGACCTTGCTGCTTTGTATCAGGTTTTCCAAAGATCCATGTCCTTGAATTTGTAACCACTCCGCAACATTTATTTATTTTTCTTACCCTGTCTTTCAATTTATTTTTTCCCCAGCTATTTGCTAGACTGGTAGTTACAGTCATGCTTACATTACAGAGGAAGCAGACTTTTCAGCTGCCATCTGAGGAGAGCTGGAATAACATGTGGTATCGATAGGTGTGAGAAAGACAGATTCATGGCAGCACAGACTTGAAAGACTGTTGTGCAATTCATACTCTTTTCTTTATGTTCAGTGCCATCCCTGAGAAAATGATAAGATTGCACAAAACTGAAAATACTGAGGCTGTTGTACATCATACGGCACAGCCTGTTACTTTTACACATACACGTTGTGGCTGATAGTGCTGTAATTTTTCATGAGAGAACCAAAACTCAGAAAATTGCTAAATATATATTCTGTGACACTTGGCAAGGTAAGTCTGGAAGGAAGTACAGGAAGAAGGTGTATCAGATCATCTTGTAGGAATGGCTCTTGAATTAGTGATGACGCCACTTTATGATTGGTTTCTGTTGTTTTACTGCATTTAAGAATGCAACATTTATTTGGGATTTTTTTAGGTTGTAATGCAATAGATGTCTGTAAAACTCAGCTAATGTTGGTCTTAGTTCTGTGGGTGTGGATTTATCTTGCCATTTAAGGCACACTTTTGGATATATTATTGACCAGGATAGTTCTCTGGAGGGCATGGAGAAAACCTTTTTTCTGCCTGCTGAAACAATAACAAAAATAAGATGCAAACAACAGCAGTCATTGTAAAATTTTAACATGATGTGCCTCTATTTCTTTTGCCTTTTGCCAAATCCATTCCCATACACAAATATAACAAAAAGCTTTTTTTCAGCCTATAATAAGGTCTAAATATGTCTTGTGGGAGTGTTTTCCTGACAATTGTTGTAGTTATCTTTATGTTGTTCTGTAATTATAGCAAATTTTCCTTTTTATAATGCTGTTAAATATGCCGCTCAGATTGAAAGTAAATCCCCTCCTTTGACCTTCCTTGCTTACAAGTCCCTTTTAACATGAAAAATTGATGTCAGTAAAAAATTTACATCACAAATGACATTTGTCCACAAAATTACAGTGAAGTGTGTTGACTGAGTGAAGATGGCTCTGAAGCAGATTGAGCCACTAACTCAATTGACTGAATTGTTGACTTCTATTTTGTTTCATAAATGTGTGAGGTATGAAACAAAGCCTTGTGTTTAACTACACCAATAACTGCACAGAGATCCAATGTTGGCAGGCTGTTTAAGTGCAAGTGAAATGGTAGCATGAGTAGTTTTGATATGTGGCTGAAATTGCATGAGCCTGCTGGGGTTTTGAATTTTGAAATTCTCTCATGCTTACCTGTTCAAGAAATGTAGTAGAGAGTCAAAATAAATCTTTACTAATTCATATCTGATTTACATTTTCCTTTATAGAGAGGGACTACCTTGGAATGTTTCCAAATAAATGGATTCACTTTCTGTGTATTTCTATTAGGAATGAGTTAAAGCATTCTGAATTTATTTGGACCAAATACTGTATGAAGTTAAAAGAAACAGACGAGAAGATTATAAAGGATGAAAAACACCTTGAGGAGTTAGTGAAGCAAAAAGCAGAAATCCAGGAAGATGCAAAATGTTGGAACAGCAAAGTGAGTCTTGAATATTTATAAACAAACAAGTAAATGAGTATCTTTTATTGAAAAGTACATCAATGCCTGAATATTTTGTATCTTTAAGAGTTGAGGTCCTCTGTAAAAGTAAAAATACAAATATGGATTTTAAAACAAGAAGTAATAGATTCCACAGAACTCTCTTGTTCATTATTTTGTTTTAGTATTATTTTTTCAGCTTTAATTTAAAAATGTAACCATCTTACATTCTTGTAAGTGACCTGGAATGTTTTTAGTCATTGGATGCATCTGCCCAACATTGCTTATCTTCTTAAACCATCTGGAAGAAACTGTGCATTTAATGGGACAGTGTAAGTGTCCTCTGGAATTACCAGATTTTTTGATCTGAGATGTCATGTGATACACTTTTACAGCATACATAGTGATACCTTATTTTACTTAAAATTCCTGTGTTTTCTGCTATATTTGTCTAGAATTCATTTTGAAATTTTGAACTTCGCTGTCTAAAATCTGAACTGGAGTTTATTACACTGCCTGACTGTGAGTTTTCAGTTAATTGACAGCTCCAAAAGTGGAACCAATAGAAAAGGTCTAGAACAGGTTTTAGGTGCCCACAACAGAACATGCTATTTTTTCTACATGTATGCATAGGTATGTAAACAGGTGTAAATAAAGTATGAAGTTCATTCTCTTGTACATGCCCAATACCATTGTGGCTTCTGCTAGGTCTTGCTAAGGGTCTAGTGGAATCCAGAATATAGTTAGAGGATTTCTGAGAAGCTGAATGTACCAAACATGCCCAGAACTTAACAAAACAAAACCAAACCCCCAAGGCACTCCTCTGCCAAAATGAAGATACAGTCATATTACTGCCACCAATGGGCATGTTCTTGCCCTTTTTGTCCAGCTATGTATTACAGTTCTCTTCCTCTTACTGATTCCAGCAATTACTACCAAGTATTACTACACAACTATATTCAAACTGAACCAATACTTATTAGTAAACCTTTCTTTTTCCACCCTTTTATTTTTCTTTCTGCATATGTTTCCAGATAGGTTTCTGGCCCTGATAGGTACTAACAGGTTCTAACTGGGTATAAGACCAACACAAGAGAAGAGAGACATGCACAACAGGGATAAGGTGGAGCATGAACTGTTCAATTAGGTGACCACCTGAGTTTATGTGAAAGGTAAGCCAAAGTTAAGTTTGGCATAAAGCTGATTTGTTATTATCAATTTTCTTCAAAAACATGGCTAAAGCAACAAACTGAATCAATATTTATAAATAATAGTGGATATTCAGAAAGCTCAAAGTGATTCTTCTGTTTGTCACAGAAAAGTTGCTGAGGTAATGGAGTTTGTTTAGGAATCAGGAAAATATTGGGATTATTTTTGGTGACTTTAGAGGGGTTTGAATTGGATTCAAATTATAACATGACAATTGTCACACACAGCAATGAGTTTGAAGAAAGAACGTGAACTAATGTTTTTCAACATTGTTTTTCCTCAATCTTCTTTCTTTTTTTAATTCATGCTGTTTTTTAAACTTTATATGTGACCTATTAGGAGTGCTTCAACTTTTGACACTCTAAGGACAACTCTGAGTTTTCTTTTTATCATGTTACTCAAATTTACATTACAAAAGATATGTGTATGCGTTAAATCTGTTTTCTGTATCTACATGGGCTTTGCTTTTCAAAGATTAGAAGAAAGCCTTCTTATAAAATTGATCTCATACTTAACTATTACTCTTTTATTCTTTTGTCTTCATTAATTACCTGCACAGTGTGACATTATTTCAAGTCATTCCTGTCAAAATGTTTGCTCTAAAAACATTGAAAGAGGGAAAAACATTTTTGAATAATGTTTTTTCCTGTGTGCTAGTAAATTTAAAAACTGGGACATTTTGCTCATACTTAATCAGTTGGGGGTTTTTTCCCTCTGTAGATGTAGCAAATTTCTCTTTGCCTTTCTCACACTTCCCTGAAGTATATTTAGAATCATAGAATTGCAGGATGGTTTGGGTTTGAAGAGACCTTAAAGATCATTTAGTTCCAGCCCCGTGGGCAGGGACACCTTTCACTAGTCCAGGTTTCTCAGAGCCCCATCAAACCTGACCTTAAACACTGCTGGGTTTAGAGCATTACATTTTTTAGAGTATTTTACATATTGAGAGCCTTAATAATTGACTTTTTTATCTCCTTTTTCTAGATTAGTAAAAGTGTTTCCTTGCATCATGTTTTCTAATCCCTAACCATTCAGGATAGGATTTCAGTCTCCAGCTAGTTAGGAAGGTAGAGCCATAGAAGGACAGTGGGCACAATCTCAGAGAAGCACAACAGAGCTGTGACATTCTAGTCAAGATAACAAGACAAAGCTGGTATTGTTTCCCTCCTTAGCTGGTGGGACTTAGTCACAAATGTTCCTATGTAACTCTGATCTTTGTCATATGCTAGATGTAACAGTAGGAAATGACATAACATTTAAAGTACTTATGTCCTAATTCTCTCCTGATCTTCCCCTCTATAGTCTTTAAGACCCTTGTCAACCTTGATACTGATAGACCAAACAAAATATTTGCTATCTGGGCATATTCCAGTTAGAAGCTTATCACTGTGTGAATGTGAATTGTATAGGTAAATTCTGCTGGGATAGCGATGTTGTTTCATCCTCTGCGGAGGAAGGAGAGGCAAGGGAAACAAAGTGCTGAATGAGAGCAGCTATGCCTTTGCTTGTCTAAAGCCACTTAGATGGTTTCTTTGTCTTGTGGCTGGTTCCTTCCCTAACATCCTAGCTCCAGTGACTGATCCAGCCTTGATTTGCCCAGAGAAGTTGTGGATTCTCCATCACTGGAAATGTTCAAGGCCAGGTTGGATGGGTCCTGAGAAACCTGGTTTAGTGGAAGGTGTCCAAAGGGGTTGGAACCAGATGATTGTTAAGGTCCCTTCCAACCCAAACCATTCTATGAATCTCCGCAGGATTCTATGCAGTAAGAGAGATATTAAGGAAAATTTTAGGGCCGAGAGAAACTTAAAGTATTATGCTTAATTATAGCACATATGTCATGTATGAATTAGCAGGCTGTGAGTGTGTACTTTTTTTTATGAAATATTTTCTAGATAGAATATTTGAATAATAAAATAGCAGTCCAAGGAGATGACAGTGTAAAAATATCAAAAGCTACTTCTGAAATTATGAAAGCTGTAGAAGAATTAGTAAGGTTTTTTTATTGTTTTTATATAAATGAAGTAAAAATGCTTGCATACTTGAATCTTTTGTGTTGGCCTGAAATAATTTGAACTTATGCTAAAGGTGTCTTAATGTTTGAATGTTCATTAGAAATCCACCAAGAAAAGTGATCTACTGAATATAATGCAAAAAATTCTGAATATTAATGAAGCATTGGAGAGTTTTGAAATGTCAAAGTTACGAACTTGAGGGAGAAAATGAAGAATTTTGCAAAAAATCAGAAATAAATAATGCCTGCAATATAAGCATAGGAAGCAAGCTTGATTTTTTCACTGAAAACATGCCTATAAAAGTGAACCACAATTTTAAGTCTGTCCATGATATTAGATTTCAATAATTTCAGATTGTTTCAGGCTAAAATTTATCATCTAACTGTTTTGATCTTTACTTGAAAGAAAAATAGCTGAAATGATGCAAAAAAACAAATACACACAAAGGAAGATTCTGAAATTCTTTTTTTGTTAACAGAAACCTCAGTCCTAGAAACATTTTGGTAAAAGCTTTTATGATTTTTTTTCATACATGACGTTTATAAACATAGTATCTGAAATACCAGTTTTCTCTATTTTCTTTGAAAATACTAAGATATTATTCACACATATTTTGTAACTCTTCAGTATATTGATTCCAAGTAGGCATACTTTAAACTATATTGTACATCATATTCTCAGTGCATTTCTAATGTAACAAAAAAACAAAACATTTTTTGGTGTCTTTTTCCTTTGGACAATACATGTATGCTGGTTTTATGTACCTGACAGGTTATCTTCTTTATCCTCCTAGAAACTTTGGATTTTATTGTCTGGTTTCAGCAAGGTAATCTGAAAAGAAAATTTCTTGCAGATAATTAAGTTCTTACAACTTTGTAGAAATTGATGACTGAGTTGAATAAATACATCCTGTTGACATGAAAACATTCCTTACTAGATCCCAAAAATGCCATACAAGAAGGTGTGGGAAAAGGGAGGTGGTAAAAAGATGAAAGAAAGGAGGAGTTATGTCCCTACCTCTTATTAATAGTCCAAGTCAGAATTCACACCTTAACTTACCAAAGTAAATCAATGAGGGGACACAAATGGGTAATAAACCAGACTTCATTACTTCTGATGTTGATGGAGCTGCTTAAGGGATTATTAGAACATTTTAAAATTAGTGATGGAGCTTTCCAAATTTATCATTTTCAATTTCACTGATATCTTTCTTGAAGGATAAAATTTTTATTTCATCATACCTGTCACAATGGAAAGAGATCTTACCCATTTTGGAAGTATTAACTGATAAGCTGAAAGAGGAAACTCAGTTTTGTAAGAACATATACAGGCAAATATGGAGAATCAGAATTGAGAGGGGATTTCTGGGAAAACAGATTTGAGAAACGTTACTTGAGACCATCTTGTGCACTAAAACTTTACAGGGATCCTAGAAAGACTGGGCACATTCACAAGAGAAAGCCTGTCTATTTAATATATAATTCGTATTGTTTTATGTTCTGATCGTTGTTCATCTGCGTGTTCAGGAATTCAAGAAATGCATGTGAGAGTTCAGATTCAAGACCCAGAGAGTGGTTATGACAAGTTCCCAGTAAGGAAGAATTCCAGGAGCTAAGTCTATTTATGTCTTCAAAAGATGATCTAAAGCCATCCTTTGAAGAGGAAATATCTTTTCAGACTGCTATTTATTCCCAGAAAATAAGGAGTATAGTCTGAATATAGAAATCAATTCAGAAGTATTACCTTTTAAATCTTGCTTTAGTGGAAAACCAGGATTCTTGGTCAGCCTGGTACAATCCCAGATTTCCATTTATTACTTTCTTATGATAATTTAAGTTAACTCTTAGAAGGATTTACTGGAATGCTATTTTATGGGACCCATACACTCTCTCAATTCTCCTTTCAAGACCACTGACCTAGCATGTAACATATTAGATCTTAAGGGAGAAACCAATTGCTAATCCCTTCTAAAAATTAGAAGTTGTGCGCATTCCTCTTGTGTGTTACAGAGTGTAAGGACAAAGGAAGAGGATTGTTTGTAGGTCTACAAACACAAAAGTGCTTTCTGCATTCTCCATTTTTTAAAATGGATATCATATTTCTCAGTGAGAAAATATGGGCCTGTTGAAATGAGCTTGCTTTTTATAACCAGAAGTGTACTTCAAATTATAGTGATGACATCAATGAACTCATCACACACACTGATACTGAGTGCTGTGCAGAGACATCCAGAAATAGGGTTGCCTTTGGGAAAATGGTCATGAATTCACTTTTTTCACAAAGTATTCCAAGACTGATCTCCATGTAACTGATAATTGATCTTAGAAGGATCTAAAATACAAAGTTTTGCAGATTTGGGTGGGGTAAAATATTCCGGTTGCTGGAATACTCTGGGATTTGTTGTCCATATGAACTTTCTCTCCCCCTCTGTTACCTTTCCTTCATATTATGTTTAACACCTTGGATGAAAGAAACTGAGGAAAACCAGTGCATTTGACCTGATACTTACTTGTTTCCCAGGAAGACTGTGTATATCTAACAGATCCTATTAGATCAGAAAATCTCAGATCTGCGTGCTATGAATGGGCACAGTATTCCTCAGTAACCTGCAGAAGCTGGAAGTGATAAAGGTTTCAACACCTGTATATAGAGTGGTGTATGGAACACTTTACATTAAAGAGCTTCCTTCAACTGCAGTCCTCTTGCTTTTCTGCGCGGAATATTTAAGTTCCTTTTGAATCCACACTTAAAGTGTTTTGACTTCCAGAGTCATGGGTAGCCTTGTATGCATCAAAACAATTTTGCTGCATGTGAAAGGTATAGGAAATCAGAATGAAACAGTTATAGTTTGGTTCCTTTAATTTCTTTACAGCTTCAGCACACATCTGCTTATTTTGCACTGTAGAGATGAAATACTCTCTTGGCTTTAGTGTTTTGAAATTTAAGTCTTTTTATAACCATAGACATTTTGGAAGGAATCTGTGAAGCCATTTAATCATTGCCTTCCCCAAAAGAAAATTTGGTCTACTTATACACCTTTTAAGAAACAAAGAGGTGAAATTTTGGGGGGGTTTTCATGTTGGCTGTTTCAAAACTTCCCTAGGCAAGGTGAATAGTTAATTGTCCAGTGACCTTTTTTCAGTACGTTCTTCAGGTAATTTGTTTCTGGTAGAGAATTCTTTTCCCTACAGAGTCCTTGTTAAGACCCGCCTCTGAGACAGGGTAACAGCTTCCTGTTAATCAATCCCTTGTGGTAGATTAGAGTGAAATGACATTGAATAACTTGTCATTTGATTGTCGGGAGACTGCAGGGAAGCACCAGTGGTGTAGTGGTATCATGCAAGGTTCCCATTCTTGCGACCTGGGTTCGATTCCCAGCTGGTGCATGGAAAACCTCCAGCTCCCACCCTTTGCAGCACCTATACGTGTTAGGTGTAGTTCATCAAGATGCATATAGGCAATGTGTTTTGTTCTCTTCTTTTGGCCTTTTGTTACTTGAATTTTGGGAAGGGTAGTTAAGTTGCCGTGGACTTGAGTGCTCTTACAGGTGTTTCAAGGACTATTTAAACTGCAAAGCTGTTTATTTAGTAACCAGCAGTTCACATGGAGTGAAAGTGAAATATGCAGTGTGTTTGTGTGTATGTGTGTGTGTGTGTGTGCGTGCATGTACGAAATAATCCATGATGCTTAGTTCTTGACCAGTTAGAAGTCTTTGGGTTTTGTAAGGTAAATTACCTTTCATTTCTTTTACTAAGTTAATGACACCCTGTATCAAAGAAGCTGATCTTTGACGGAAATACTCCAACCACTAGTTCAGGTAAGGGAATGTGTGAAAGTGCCAATCTGTTCTGGGTTTGCAGATTAAGTATCCAAAACAGTGTTTCATATCCTGTGAAGGTCCTTACAATACCGTTTAGATTTGTCATTCTGATGCAAGAGATAATCAGTGGTAGTAGCAGTTTATTTTTCAGTTATCCCATTCTTCTTCAAAGAAACATTCAATTGTAAAATATTAAGTTCTAAAATTATAGAGATTTTATTCCATCAGTTCAAGCAATATCACTTTTTATCTATGGGTTTTTTGTAGTTGATTCAGTTTGGATTTTGCTGTGTAATCCAGCAGTGTAATTGAGTGGTATTTTAAGTTTGTTTCTGTAAAACAGTTAATTTCTACTAAAGGTTTGTTTGTATGCAAATAAACTAAAATTGTTTTATGTGACCTAAGAATTCTGCAAATAGCAAATACTTGTAATTTGAACTCATCAGCTGTATGACTAATCTGCACCACCGCACTGGTAAGAAGCATCCTGTACAAGGCCATTTATCATGAGAAAGATGAACTGAGACTATGTGACAAATTTTAACACTTTCAGATAAAAGGGCTGTTCTTACCACTTTCTTCTCATCCTATATTGTTAGTTTTTTATTACATTTGCTAAGAGGATCTCCCAAAAGCTGTTTGATAATCAAATACCATCTCCTTCAAACACAAGAGCAGTCCATTCCAATGAGTAGGAAGTCAGGCAAAAATGCCAGGAGGTTTGATTGGATGAACAAGGAACTCCAGGCAAAACTCAAACGCAAAAAGGAAGCATGTAGAAGGTGGAAGCAGGGACAGGTGACCTGGGAGAAATACAGCAGCATTGTTTGAGCATGAAGAGATGCAGTTAGAAAAGTTGAAGCTCAAATGGAACTGAATCTGGCAAGAGATATCAAAGGCAACAAGAAAGACTTCTGTACATGCATAGATCACAAAAGAAAGACGACAGAAAATGTGAGCCCATTGCTGCATGAGGCAAGGAGCCTGATGACACAGAACATGGGAAAGGCTGCAGTACTGAATACCTTCTTTGCCTCAGTCTTTACTGCAAGAGCCAGCCTTCAGAAATCCCAGATCCCAGAGACCAAAGGGAAAGGCTAGAGCAAGGAATTCACCTTTTGTGAAAGAGAATCAGGTCAGGGAATACTTATGCAAGCTGGACATATGTGAGTCCATGGCCCTTGATGGGATGCACCCATGAGTGCTGAGGAAGCTTGCTGATGTCATAGTGAGGCCACTATGAATAATCCTTGAGTGACTGTGGGAAATGCTTGAGGACTGGAGGAAGGCAAATATCACTCCTATGTTCAAGAAAAGCAAGAAGGAGAACCCAGGGAACTACAGGCTAGTCAGCCTCACCTCAATCTATAGAAGTGATGGAGCAGCTAATCCTTTCTAGGCACATTTCACAAGGACAAGAAAGTCATCAGGAGTAGTGAGCGTGGACTTGCCAAAGCTTTTAGCAGCTTCTCACAGAAGCCACCCCTGTAGCCTGTCTCCCAAAACCTGGCCACACAAACCCAACACAGCCAGTCATAACTAGTGTTATCATCCCAGGTATGTAGTCAGTCAGAAATGTATCTCAGAGCTATACATTTTTGGTAAGAGATGGAATTTCTTTCTGTAGATAAGGTGGATTACTTGGTGGCCAACTTAACTTCTACATGAAGCCATTACTAATGCCTGTAGCTTCAGTAATAAAATTGCTTTCTTGCACCACTTCAGTTGCTTCAGTGTCTTTGTTAATTAGTAACTCCATTCCTGTCACTTAGATGGCCAGTCTGTCAACAGATTTAACTTGCTATATTTTATATATGCAGTCTTAGTTACAATAAATTAGCAAAAGCATGGGATTTATAATAATATATAATCTATAATATGTAATATGTGGCATCTAATATATAATTTATAATAAATAATACATAGTTTATTATATATTATAGATTATATATAAAACTATGTATGTATTTAAAGCTTACATATAAACATGAAAACATACAGGGGGAGGTGATCAATTGCAAGTGCTATCTGCAAGGTAAAAGTAAGTGTGATTGAAGTGCACAGAGGCTGAGATACCTCTCTACCCAAGCAGCAGTTGAAGAGTGGTGAATTTTGAATATGATAATATAAATGAGGGTACAATTTATAGTTGGTGGCCTGGTCTCTGCCGATTTTCTGTTAGAGCAATTACCCCCTGGTGTGTCTGAACAAAGTGCCTGTCTGTAACCACCAGTTAAACTGTGTCCTTGGGCTACTGAATAGAGTCAAAATACATTAATGCAGTCACCAAATGCTATTATTACTCATTTAAAATGTTCCCGCATTTTGAAGAGCGGTCCAGATGCCACATTTTGTCTGACAGACTCAGGATTTGGATTCAGATGTAATATATGCATATACGGCAAGAAGGTGCGAGGGGGCAGGTAGCACCATGGACAAGAGTTTTCCTTGGAACAAATGTGTAAAATTTCTTCTGGAAATATGGCTTTTACTCATTGATTACAGGGTATGTTTTCCACATGAACAATGATCACTGTCACTTTTGTTTCCTTGAAGTTCCTAATAATCTTTGGGATTTGGAGTTGAGAATATGGGGGGATGTTTAGCACCTGCTTTCATATTTTCCTAGTTATGTGACATTTGGGAGATGTTTATGACTTCTCCCTCTCCAAGTGCTGATAGAACATGCACTTCTAAAGTGCAGGTGTGGATGGTAAGACAGCTCAACTTCTGCCTGTATATAATTATTTTAAGCTGCCAAAAGAAAATTACATTGTCTAGAAAATATTGTTACTTTTTATACTATGGTCTATATTTATTTACCTGTTTGTGGCTGAGACTCTGTTGGAATTTCTTTTTTTTAATATAATTTCACGATACTTGAGAAGCAATTTAAAGGCTATGTTATTCTTTGTTGTGATGTTGGGGCTACACTTTTTTTGCTGTTGGCCATTAACTTGTTTTCTTATGCATTGTGTAAGGCTTCTTTTTCCCTTAAGAATCTGGAGTGGAATCATAAAATAAGGGATCAAGATAAAAAAGGAGTTTGAAAAGCAAGTCTGGTAAATATGACAGTTTCAACTCTAAATTATTCTTTTACTTTCTTTCTACTTCCTACCATGAGTTAGCTTTGAGTACCTTGTGACCAACCCATATAGAAGGATTATGGCTTTTGCTAAATAATCATGCCTACTGTTTAACAACTAGGATAATTTAAATACTCATGAAAACATGAAACACTTTATTTGTATCCAGTTGTTCACAATAATTTACAATTTGCTTTAAAAGGTAGAAAACCCTTATTAATAATCCATATATGCAGTGACATTATTTGAATGTGTATATGTCTCTTCAGTTTCCGTAAAAGCTGCAACCAAACCCCTACTATACCTTATATCGATGCACAAATACGTAAAATTACATGGCCTTACCACCACTTGTTTTCTCCTGATATGAACTGCTAAATTCACACAACACACTATGGTGTCCTTTTTTTTTTTTGATGTAGCTCTTTTCTTCTGAACTTCAGTGATGTTTTTCAACCATTCTCAGATAAGTGTTGATATTTCTTTTGCTTCTCTGACTGAAATCCCAGGTTTGGCATCACCAAAAGGAGTGTTCCATCTGTATCAGTCCTTTGACAGATGGATTCCATCAACTGTCTTCTGCAAGAGTGTGGGTCATGGCTGTATCAAAACTGTAATAATTACCAGGTCTTGAAGCCTCAAGCAAAACACTGATTGAAAGCTCTGGGACCATTATCAGAAGAAGACCTTAATCTCTGCATTCATATCACTAGGAAGAGATATTGGCCTTAATGTGGGGTTTCCAGAAGGAAGCTCTGGTTTCTGTCTGAGCAGCCACTTTCCAGAGATCTCTCCCTCTTTCCTTATGATACCAGAAAATCAAAGTCAATATTTCCCTCAAAGTTTCCTGGTATGGTGGATTCACCCTGGCTGGGTATCACATGCCCACTGAAGCCACTCTATCACTCCCCTCCTCAGCTGGACAGAGGAGAGAAAATGTAAGGAAAAGGCTCATGAGTCGAGGTAAGGAGAGAGAGAGGTCATTCAGCACTTACCATCATGGGCAAAACAGACTTGACTCAGGGAAATTAATTGAATTTATTCCCAATCAAATCAGAGTAGGGTAATGAGAAATAAAACCAAATCTTAAAACACATTCCTCTCACCACTCACTTCTTCCTGGGCTTAACTTTACTTGTGATTTTCTCTACCTCCTTCCGCAAAGTGGCACAGAGGGATGGGGAATGGGGGGTGAACTGTGGTCAGTTCATCACATGTTGTCTCTGATGCTCCTTCCTCCTCAGGGGGAGGACTTCTCACACTCTTCCCCTGCTCCAGTGTGTAAGGGTCCCTCCCACATGGGACAGTGAGACAGTCCTCTATGAAACTGTCAATCATGAGTCCTTTCCACAGGCTCCACTTCTTCACAAACTGTTCCAGGGTGGATCACTTCCACAGGGTACAGTCCTTCAGGAGCAGACTGCTCCCATGTGGGCTCCCTGTGTGATCACAAGTCCTGCCAGTAAACCTGCTTCATTATGGGCTCCTTTCTCCATGGATCCATATGGGTCCTGCATGAAATCTTCTTCAGTGCGAGATTCCCACAGGGTCACAGCCTTCTTTGAGCATCCACCTGCTCCAATATGGGGTCCTCCATGGGCTGCAGGTGGATATCTGCTCCCCTGTGAGCCTCCATGGGCTGCAGAGGGACAGCCTGACTCATCATGGTCTTCACCCTGGGCTGCAGAAGAATCTCTGCTCTGTCTCCTTGAGCACCTTCTCTACTCACCGTGGTATTTGCAGAGTTGTTGCTTTCGCATATTCTCAGTTCTTTCTCTGGCTTTAATTTGCTCTTGTGTAGGTGTTGTTTTTTGTCACACTTCTTAACTACATTATCCACTGTCACTGATGGGCTTGGCCTCAGCCGGCAGTGGGGCTGTCTTGGAGCTGGCTGGCTTTGGCTCTCTTGGACATGGGGGAAACTTCTAGCAGCTTCTCCCAGAAGCCAACCCCCTAGCCCCTCTGCTACGAAAACCTTACCACACAAACCCAATACAGCTGCTGAACTGGCTTTGTACTGAATATGTTGTTAGTGGTGCCTGCCCACAAAATATAGGCAAGTAATAGATTTCCTGTTGCTCTTCTTGTGCACATTCTGTGAGGGGATGGGATTCAGTGATAACGGCTGCACAACCCTCAAGCCACACTGGCTGCACACAGATCCCTTGCACAAAGTAAAAGCATTGCTTTTTTCTTAGATAAAACAGTACAATTAGTTATTTTCTTTTCATCTAAATTCACTCTAATAACTGGAAAATATCTCCTGTGGTGCATCATTATCACACCAGTGTATAATGAGTCCTGAGAACCTTCTCATAGTTGGTAGGTGAGTGCTGTTGGGATTCATCATCTCTTCCTATAAAGGAGAGACCTATAATACCTTTGGGAAAAATATCTCTACTATTAACACTCCCACCACTACCATTATGAAATACAGGGTTGTTTTGGCTGCACTGTTCCTTCCTGCCCATCCTGAAGTGAATACTCCCATGCTGTAAGTGTTCTGATGTTGGTTTCTGATCCATCATCATGTGGGATCAAAAGAGCAAGCCAAAACTGGAGGGAGGCATTGCAGTCTTTTACTGTAAGTCCTTGAATCAGAACCCCCTTTGGGTCATTTTGCAATGGTCTCAGATAGAAGAGATTTACTCTCAGAGCTGTCAAAGGCTATTTTTCTTTAGAATAGAATGTTGGATTTACTGTCATGACCAGAAGTCCTTCTGAGGTTTTTATTCCTTCCTTTTTTTTTTTTCCATGAGAGAAGTCTGAACCGTTTTTTTTTCTTCTGAAAAGTGACAATCTCCATTTGCTTTTGTTACAAAACTTGTTCTCTTTCATTCTGTGACTTTGAACTGTGCAAGAGCTCAATAACAATCTAGTATCTACATTTCCCATTTCTAAATGGAGACTACTGGGAAGCCGGAGAGGAGCTCTTCATCAGGAGCTGTGGTGGTAGGACAAGCAGCAATGGGTACAAACTGAAAGAGGGGAAATTTAGGTTAGATACTAGGAAGAAATTCATTACTGTGACAGTGATGAGACACTGGAATGGGTTGTCCAGAGAGGTTGTGAATACTCCAACCCTGGCAATGTTCCGGTTGGATAAGACCTTGAGCAACCTGGTCTAGTGGGAAGTGTCCCTGCCCATGGCATGGGAGGTCATGATTAGATGATCTTTAAGGACCATTCCAACCCCTTAATATTCTCTGATTCTATGATTCTATTGAGATGTGAAGAGCATAGAAGAGTTTGAGAGACCAGTAGCAGATCTAGAAATAAAGATACATTTAAAAACAACCATGAGGTTAAAGTAGTAGAGTCTGGACCACTCACTAGCAATTTTTTTTTTTGTCATGATGAGAAAAAAAAAAAAGAAAGAGGAAACAGAAGTCCATAGCTGAGAAGAGCAGGATTTTGCAGCTGCACAGTTGTGCTGTGATACAACATAAAACACAGCGTGATTCCAACCTCATTTTTGGCCTTTCTTGCCTTCTGTATTAGCAAAATATTCGTCTGTTTTAACTATGGTGTTCTGTTTTCTTACAAAAGGGAAGGCTGTTTAATATTTCCTTGTTTTCTATGTAATTCTTTGCTTATTTACAAGCTGAAGAGAACAACTAATGGATAAGCCCCCAGTCATGGCATGCTGGGGACCTTCTTCACTTCCCTTCTTTATGGATGCTACTGATATAATGTTTTTCCTCCCTCTCATGAAAGGTCCATTCTCTATAATAAAAAAAAAAAGAAACAGAAGATTTTTGTATATTAAAAGCAGTTCTTCAGCCTACTTGCATTGACTTGAGTAAGTACACTTTCCCAAGCATTTATTTTAACTTCTAGTACAGCATTCCTACTTGTTATGACATTTTTTGCTTATCCCATCTATCATCTTGAAAGTATTGCAAGAGAGCCCTTTTATTTCAGCTGTCCATTGATGACCTAATAGCCTATTCCCCATATTTGCAGATTATATCAGGGGTATTAACCCTCCCTGAGGTTAAAATTGTGGGAAAAATTCAGAGAAATAGCCTTTTGTCCAGACTTGCACCAGTGGAATACTTACTGAACTTGTCTGACTGAGAAGTGTTCTTTCATTAATAGACTTTCCTCTTTTAGATCTGATGATCTTTTAGATCTTTGAAAGCTTCACTTATGTGCTACATCAGTGATAATATAAAGCAGAAGGCAAAACTGGACAATGTTTTCTAAATCAATTAGTGTTTGAAAACAAGGTATGCAAAATGTTTGCTTTTGAAAAATACCTGACAATATCTGGATCATCTTGACTAGTAGTCTTATAAGCGTGAGACCTTAGATAGCTAACCAACCTCACAGTAAAGAAATTCTTCCTACTATCTAGTCTAAACCTGCCCTGTTTCAGTGTAAGGTCATTGCCCACTGTCCCATCAGTACATACCCTTGTCAAAAGTCCCTCTCCAGTTCACTTGTAGGCCCCCCTTTAGGTACTGGCAGGCTGCTCTAAGACCTCCTTAGAGCCTTCGCTTCTCCAGGCTGAACAACCCAACTCTCTCAACCTGTCTTTGCAGGAGAGTTGCTCCAGCCCTCTGGTCCTCTTCGTCACCTCTGTACTTGCTTGGGTCTGTCATTTCTTGACACAGTCCACATTCAGCAATACTTCTCCACTTTTGGAGGTGAGATGGGGGATGTTGAATAGTTTGAGTTCAATAATGGATTATGGGTAGTTTACTTTTGTTGCAGATTTAATAAGTCAATTTGAAAAATTAAAAAAAAAATATTCTTCTAATAGCTAATAGTATTTTCAAAACAAGGCATTAATGGCAGTGACTAATGTTGTTAGCCCTTCCCCAACTGAAACTAAGTAGAAACAATGTGACAAAGATCACATCATTAGTTTCCTGGAAACCTGCGGAGGTGTGGTTTAAGTTATACATCATGGTCTACACCTGGGTATTTGCTTCTGTGTTAAAAGCTTGGAAACAGTTTGCACAAGCAGATTTGTATGCAAAGGATATCCAAAAGATATTGGTAATTTCCAGGGAGAACTTTCTCATTGCTTACAGGTTTTTGTTTCAGAATGAAAATATAAATACCTATTTTGAGATTTTTTTATATCTTCCAAATGGAATTTAAACATAAAATAATATAAATATTATACAATTTATTTAAGCACATTTATTAATGTAAAATTTTCCTTACTACATGTATTGACAATAATTTATTTTATTTAATATCTGTTGCTCATGTTAATGATGCAAATGAAATTAATACAATAGACAAGAACTGTTTTTCTTGAGGTGCTAATTAAAAATAGAGTGAATGAATGAAAAAGACAAAATTGAGATATTGCAATATTTTATTTTCTTCTTCCTCCTCTTGTTAGCTGTCCTTAGGTGTATTTTGCATGAGGTAGCGATAGTAATCAATACATTTTTATTTTGTCCTTTATACACATCCCACTGAAGCTATTCCAAATATATATTTTGATTTCAGAACTTTATTTCTAGCTTTCTTGGCAGAAAGAAAATAAAGAAGCATAGGGAGCAGGGTAAGCAGTGCCTTTTTAAATTTTTTTCTTTTTTCTGTAACATGAAAACCACCATATGAAGTAGCAGAGGTGTTTTCTGTTTAAAACGGTATTTTTCCATTCAAATCATAGAGTATATAACATACATGATACAAAAAATGGGTATGGATGGGAAAACAACAGTAAGCTTAAGAATGGTAATTGTTACAGTATTTACTGACTAATACTTTTTTCTGTTATCTACAAATGTAGAACAATAACTTTTGAATACTAGCACATCTATTTGTGCATAAATTCTCCACAAGCTCTCCTATTTGGATCAGAGAGTACATGAGCTAGATAAAAAGCAGAAGAAAACTGAAAAAAATTTTGAACAACAACAACAAAAAAGGTATTATGCAGCAACAATTAAGTGACATAGAGATTAATAAATTAATGCTTGTATTGAAGTCTGTTTAGTGTTGTGTAATGCTGTCTTAAAGTATGTTTAATCTCAAAGGTTAAGCTGCCATTTCTACACAGTTGCCTTCAAACTATATACACACATACACTGTACGTACTATTTTCTCTCTCTTGCTTGAACTAACCTATGAGGTCCATAGCCTTGAGACAGTGTAAAGTACAAAGGAGAAATGATATTGGGGTCATTGAGAAGTCCTTTCCTTTCTTCATTTGCTACACTGGCTCAGATTGCTTGAGGGGCTTTAGAAATGCAAGGGAGAAAATCAATAAAGGACAAAAAAATTCCAGTGTAATAGGAAGTGCCTGCTGATTGTGTGTTTGCTCAGCAGATGGCATCTTCTTGTAAATGATAGCTCATATCTGCTGTATCAGTTACTAAACTGTATAATCCACGAAAGGGATTGGATTTCATTACTGTACATTGTGCTTTGTATAAACATGGTTATAAGCATTAGAAGAAACAACCATTTTCTTTCTAAGATTCTGTTCATTTTTAGTATTCCTGTACTTGCATATTGTATAAACTTGTTAGATACTAATGCATCAAATGGGAGTCACATAGGTTACAAAAAAAAAAAAAAGGCTTTCATGTTGTTCAGAGCAGCTTTCAGGAATCCTGTAATTTCTGTTGGAGAAATCCAAGACTTCTTATAGATGACAGAATCTTAGACAAAACATTGGAAAAATCATTGATTCACACAGGTTCCTAAATTTGGCAGAGAAGATGGAGTTTATACATCCCTTTCTGTTAAAGGTTGTGCTCTACCAAACTGCAGGTTTACCAGTAGATCTTAGAACATGTGAAAATGACTGATGAATCAGCATGTAGATAATAAGTAATTCTACAATGTTTCTCAGGGCTTTTATTTCCTATTTTTTGAATTATTAATTTTAATGCCATCTTTCCTAGTAACTGTAAATAACTGTATCTGCTATTTACTTGAGCAATATTTGGGTTGGTGTTCTGGAGTAGTATTAGAGGACTCTCCTGGTTAAGTGAAGTAATGTACAAACCCTATTTTATGACATTTTTAAATTTTTGAACTGGTAACAGTATTTGGATACCTTAAATATTGCAATCCTAGAGCCTAATACAATTCATTATAGAATTTGAAGGTTTTTGAAAGGAGGGCTTTACAAAAGAGGCTGTTTTATTTTTAACAATAAGTCATATTTCTAGTTGTGCAGGATTACATGATATGATTTTGCCAACTGTGTTCTGTTGTTTTTAAGAATAAGTTATTTAAAGTTATATACAGAAATATTAGTGCTTTCCCATGGTTAAGACATTGGCTCATTTAAAGCTTATTCAGTGTGTAGCTAACATGTTATGGAGGAAATGGGTTCAATTCTATGTTATTCTGGGTACAGGAGTAATATAGAGTCTCCAGCTTTCAACTGATCAAGCAATTCATTCAACACTTCCTAGCTTACCTATTTTAAGGCAAGGTGAATGGCACTGTGGAGGCTTCTTCATCATGCCACTGAATCTGAAGTGATTTAGTTTGGTCAGCTGGCATTTAACTGTGTAAAAGCTAGTTACCTAGATAACAGCATATGAATTCTACCTCATAATACAACAGTAGTTTTGTTCAGCAGTTAAGAAGAGTGAAAAATATTGTCCATGTATTGAACAGCTGAATGACCAAGTGTCCAGGGACTCATTCAGCTTAGGCAGGATACTGGACTGTTATGCAAGCCATAAGGTGCAGATATTGAATCAATTGATACTTGGATCCCAGGCTGTAGAGTACCTCACCATTCTTGTTTGTTTATTCTAAAAACTGATGGCAAATTCTCTGTCTTCTATAATAGGTACCAGATTGCACTGACTCAATGGTATTCCGTATGCTTGAAAGCCAGCATTTTCAGGTTTTGTCTGCCTTGCTTAAAAAGTCCTGAAAAAAGTGCAGGAAGTCAAAGAGGCAAAATTGTTCTTCATTGGCAGTTTTGTTCTAACATAGCTCAAATGTGAACCTAAGTCTTTGGCAAGAAACATGCCGTGGCTTCTTTGTGTGCATATTTATATCTGGCCCTGATGTATTAATCATCTAAGATTTCATTATTTACAACATTTAGGCCAGGAGAGATCATACAGAAATCCTGTGTATCATGGGCTATCACATTTCACCAAGCATTCCTGGTACTGAGCCTAAAGCTTTCCCTCAGAGGTTTGACACTCTCTATTGGCAGTTCAGTTACGCTGGAATTTACATTAATTTTCATATCTTCATTTTCTTTCTAACAATTCTGTGTTCCTCTAAGAAACATGACATTTTCATTTAATCCTATGCAGATACTTATTTCACTTTTACAAGGTTCAAAGGTCTTAAAAATCTCCAGTTCTTGTGAAACCTTCCACACCTTCATGTATCAGTGCTAATATCCATTACAAAAGCTTTAATTCCTCGCTTTTTTTATAGCTATCTTTTAGGTATATCTCTCTAAAACAGTCCTTTCGTAAGGAAAAAGATCCTAAGACTATGCATGAGGCTGCTGCTCTAGAAAAATGGAGCAGTATCTAAAGAAGAAATATTTAAAATACTGATCTTAAAATGCTGCGATGCATTATTTGCCTACTGAATTGTGAGGTCTTGAAATTTATATTGTCTTTATACATGTGTACACTTAAATGATATGTGTATATATAAGGACAATCAAAAGGTATTTTCCTCCCTCTTAATTTAACCCATTTACATAGCTGCTTACAGCCCATTAGTCTGGGTTACAAAATCTAATGCAGCAAGACCACTTTACAAGTATCACCCAAATAGAAGACTCCCACCTGTTTATTACTGTTGAACTGCTACAGTGCTTTATGTTTACCTTGTTCATTGTAGGGAAGCTGCAGCTTTATTTACCAGATACTCTTGCTTTTGAAAGTAGAGTTTGCTTGTGTCATGAATTTTCACATTTTTTGTGTCCTGTGGCCACTGGTCACATTTGTTATGAAAGAGACACTGCGATTTAACCTCTCTTCTGTAGAGAGTGAAAACACTTTTGAATTTAAAGGTTTTCAGCAGCTTAATGTCAGTATCTCTTCAGGTTGTGTTCTTGCAGCTGAGGAAAGTAGGGAGGAGTTCAGGTGTCATTCTCTGTGCTTTAATCCTCTGCTGCTTGGAGTACAGGAAACTATGTTATGAAAAACTTGACATCTAAAAGAGGACAACTCCCTGGTTAGGCAACTAAATGAAAAAGTGCTCTGGGGAATGACAACTGAAAATACTTATTTTTCCTGAAAGTCAAGTGTTTTAAGTATCTTCCTAAAACAGTATTAATTTTTTTAAGTACTTTGGATGGTCTAGCAATAAAAGCTGCCAGTTAAGGCACTGACTGCATACACTGAAATAAATAGTCCCATACTTGGATCATATGCAAAAATTATTACTTTTTGCTGTCATTAATAATGATTTTGCTGTGCAAGCCAGAGCTTATCTGCAAAAATGAATATATAAGGGCAAAAATAAAAGGGACATGTATTTTATGAAGATGGTGGCCTAGAATTATGCATACATCTGCATACAACATAGACAATTGTGAAAATACAAGTGCCATAATAAAATCTTTGTATATATAATATAAGAATTGTGAAACAAGTTGGAAAACTGTAAATGGATTTGTGAAGCTGTTCTCTTCCAGAAATGCAATTTTGCCAGTTGCTTTACTTGTTTTAACTGCCCCTTCTGAAAGAAGTTCCTTTTCTTTGGGTATACAATGTTATCATTTATTGTCCGTATCATGCGCTTAAAATACAGTATTTGGAAATCTTGCCATGATTAATTTACATGCTCTTTTTCCCTTTTCTTCTTCTCTTTTTTTTTTTTTTTTAATTCATAGTTAAATTGCTAAAAACTATCACACTGTGAAAAACCTGAAAACTAAACTCAAAGAATTAAGTTAATTATGGAACATGAAGCAAATACAGATACAGAAAGCAGGAAAAGCTTTTGCTAATTTGTGGTTAGACCTATCCAATATATGATTTTAAGGGATAATTAATTACTTTAATAAAAGTAAATTAACAATTCTACTTTATTACTAAAGGTGGTTTTGTTAGTTTACAGTATCATTTCTAGGAAATATGCACTTTCCATCAATAACTTGAGAGTGTTTTTGTCTGATCACTCTTGTAGTTTAAATACATCTGTAGAAGTTATTCATGATAAACTGTCTCTTTACCAAACTGAATTTTGGGCATTGAAATTACTTTCAGAAATCTGATAATATTCATGGTCAGTTGTATCCTTAATTAACAGAGGATTCCACGCACTTTGTATCTTCTCTGGTTTAGGAAGTGTGGACCTAAACTTACTGTGACTGATGATTCCTTAAAACAGTCTCACAGGGCTCTACCCAACTGATAATGCAGGCTGTCTTCTAGGCCATGCAAGCCTTGGAGGGCTGTATATGCTGATTGCACAGCAGGCTTAGTCTTCAAGGATAAAGGTGAACGTGCTGTGCAATGTCAAAAGAAAGCAGCTCGGATTGTTGAATTGTACAGGATGATTAAATAGTGGAAAAGTGATTCTCACATTATTATACTACAGCTCTCTTTCTGTGATCACCTTCAGTTATGTACTGTAGATGTTGAAAGATCTTTGAAAAATGAGTCCATAAAATTCTTGACTCAGGGAATAAAAGATCTATGTAATTTTTTTAGCTCAATATGTGGGACTGGATATGTTTTTTTGCCGACGCTTGATTCAAACAGAATGATCCAGAAGAATCCAACGTGCAGTGGAGCATAGTGGACTTCAGGAACTGAGGGCATCTGTCCATGACTGAAAAATCTCCCTCCCGTTTTTCATAACTCTTTAGTCAGTAGTCAATATTTTCATATCAGTGACAGGTTACATTCAGACTCAGAGAAGAAAGGGATAATGCCAACATAAAATGGCACTGAAAGTTCATTCCAGAAATTCCTTGTTTCTCTGTAGTCAAGAAGTTTGTCTCTTCAAAATGGTATTTTCTTGCAAATTCTACAACTGCTAGACCTAAAATTGTAAAGAAAACTTGCTTTTTTTTTTTTTTTTTTTTTTTTTTTTTTTTTTTTTTTAATGAACCTGCTTTTGGAGATCTCCTCTAATAGAAAGAATTCAAAGACAGTCAGATAATGTCCCCAAAACCTCCCTCTGCCTTCCACAATATGCATCCCAATGGCTAGTGTTACTTTTTGTCATTCTCTGAATACAGAAGGCTAAAAAGGAATTTTTCCATCTTTTTGTCATTCTCTGAATACAGAAGGCTAAAAAGGAATTTTTCCATCATGTGACATGCCGAAAATGGACAGCACGCTTATGCCTGCTGGTTGTAAGAGCAGACTCTGTGCATAAGGGGGAAAGGAGAGGAAGAGTTTGGTGTTGCTAGTCTTTTTTATTCATTAGTGAAGATTAATGATGACAATATGCAGAAAAAAATTCTCTCAGGCTATTCTATTATTCTTCTATTAATGTTTTTAATTATAAGACATATCACATGGCATTTCATCAATCTATTTTAACAAAGTCTGCTCTACTAGCCATTCCTTGTTATATTTTGTGTTATGCATGTAGTTCAGTATCAAATATTCTTATTTATTTGAATTGATCAGTCTTCTTTTCATAAAAGTGCTGGTACCTGTCTGACTCAGTATAAGAACTGGGAATAATAGATTACCTGTTTTGACATTTATTTTCATTTTTTGGCAGCCTGAACTGGTGGAAAAATTTGTAGTAACTGAGTCCCTACTTCTGTTTTCAGTCTTCACTGTCATACATTTATGGGTATTTTGCAGCATCTTTCTCTGAATAACAGCTGCTTGACTTGTTATTGCTTACCATTAATAAAAAAAATAAAAAAAAATAAAAAAAAAAGACTAAGTAATAGCTAATAGAGTGAAATAGAAACACTGTCAAAATGGTTTCAAATTAACAGTAGTTTGAAATAAATACTTTTTCACAATGAAGTTTACTACCAAACTCAACACTACTGCAAAGTTTAGCCTGGCATACTAACCAAGTGAAAATTACGTATCACGGGTATCCCATCTAGAAATCATCTCTTACCAATAACTTCTGACAAATTGGTTTTGGACTCTTAGAAGACAAAGACATGTCTTCATATATGAAGTTAAGAAAGAACATGAAATATATTCACCCAGTTATTTTCATCTCAGTGGAGTTTGGTGCTAATTAAATTAGAAGGATGATGAGCAAATCCTGTGAATTCAAGGTTTGTGTGAGGAGCATCTTTGCTTGTTTTGAGTCCCCACCCTTTAGATGCATCAGGTGCTGTATGGTGTGTCTACACCTCCATCAGGAAAAGAAATAAGGGCAGGAAGCAAGATCTGGGGATGTACTGAAGATTAGGAAGGCTGGAAGGGTGTTTCAGTGAAAAGCAACTCTAGACAATTTCTGAAGGTTCTCTAAGCCCCTCTTTAGATTCAGAGAAGGCCTTAGATGCTTCAATTGTCTGCAAAGAGATTTGTTGTTCTGAAGAGTCTCAGAAGAGACTTGTGACCTCCAGAATTTAGAACTAAATACGGAACTCCTGAATGCGTCTGTTCTGTCAAGTATCAGCTAATCACTAAGAAGGATAACAGCTTATTATTGGTCCCAGCTGTTGCTATCTTGACAGTGTAAATGGCTCCTGAGCGGTCAGCTTAATCATTACATGACAGATTTTTCCTGTTCTCAGACTGTTTGGTTTGGTTTTAAATTTGAAGGAATATTTTATTTTAGTGTTAAAATAACATTGTTTTTGCATAACCAAGCCTTAAAATTAGGAAAAGTAGGCTTAAACTTGTGTATTGAGTCTCCCTTTTCGTGTGCACATTGAGTTTCATTTTTTGTGTGAGTGTTGTGATATGGTCTTTATTGTGCAGCTGTTACATTAGCTCCAAGGCTTTAGTTTAGGTTATCTTGAAGAAAATCAAGAAAGAAAGAAAGAGAAAGCTTTTTTCTTTTTTTTTTTTTTTGTTTTCTTTTTTAAAAATATGCTTCTCTCTACAAGTAACAGAAATATAGACCCTGAGAGAACAGAATGTTTCACAAATGTTTCACAAAGTGAAAACATCTGGAAATGGCTAAGCTTTACATGTTCAGTCTTTACAGGTTAAAGGACAGCTACTAGCTATGGACAGAGACAGACACAAAATATTACACAAATAATGTGAAAGCTCCCATTTCCAGTACCAATAAGTAATAAAACAGTGGTCACTCATATAGCATTGGCCGTAGGTTCATTCTGTGTCATATCATTATTTGAGCAGACATTTCACATGCAATGAACCAGTTGGTTCGTGAAAAATGCAAGTTATATTTAAAAGTGTGAAGGTTATCTATCTCAACAGACTCATTGGATGTGGTTTCATAAGGAGAATGTCTTTAGGTGGTCTAAACATTCATGACGAGCTCTATCACATAGCTTCTTTTTTTTTCTTTTTTTTTTTTACAGGTATCTTCAGTTGTGAGAAGACATTATTTTAACTACTACAAAATTAAAAATGAAACCTATAAGAAAAGACTAAAAAACAATATAGCAGAGTATTTTGATTATTTCATTGATTTTTTTTCTCTTTCAAATAAGAATTTTCAGTGATGGGATGTTCACACAGCAAAATGTTGGGATGACATTTAATAATCTCCAAGATAAACTGGTAGAATATGAGAAAAGGTTAAAGCAGGAAGAAAAAACATGGAGAATTTCTGCACAGGCGTAGAAAGAAATAAAGCAATGCTCAAACTTCTGGAGTATAGATTAATGGAAGTATTTCAAGAGGTTATTACATAGGATTTCTAGAAATTCTGGTGAGATATTACGCTGAATGAGAACTGCCTGTCTTGATAGTTGAAAAAATTAGAATACCTGTTCCAAGTATCTTGAACTGCAAAAGCTGAAAGTGGGTGTTTCCTATATAGGCTATGAATATATGTGGTAATGCCATATGTATTTGTAGCTAAGGTTAAAACAGAACCTCAAGCAACTCAACATCAGTTGTATCATTTGGTATGGGAGAAGTGTTGTTGAATGTTTTGGTGGATTCAGGTCCAGATTTAAGCAGGAAAACAAAGTCTTAACTCTGAAAATCAATAGCTCATAGTTCCTTCTACTTAAGGAGAAATGCAAACGTACGTGTCAGTACAAAAAGTTTGAGGAGCACAGCTAGCAGTGCAGTTTGGAGGTCAGCATTACAAGTCATCCTCATTACCTCATTTTTAAGATGGACAGGTATGAGCCATTACACCTTATGCAGAAGAGAATGATGCAGTAATAAATGGAAAGACCAGTGAGATGGAAAATCCCAGTCTGAGGTCTATGAAAAGGTCCAATAAAATGTCCTGCAATAAAAGTGCAGGATTTGTGAGGGGGAGTAAAAGCTAGTAAGCAAGAACAAGAGGAAGGAAAAACTTTTTGGCAAGAGAAGTTTGGAATTCCTTAACAGGAAGGCGAAAGAGAGGGACATCTTTATTCGAGCAAGAAGCACCTTGCTCCTGGAGACTAGATAGGAATGTTAAATGCATAAAGGAGATTAAACAATCTCTTGTCAAGAGACAAACTGATCCTAAAGTAGGTGAGAAAACTAGGGACTCTTCTTGGCACCATGAAGGGAAATGGAGATGAAATGTGAAGGGAAATGAAGAATGGTCATGATAATAGGAGAATCTTCATAAGAAACAAGAGACTTCAGCACAGATACGAAGAGAGGAAGAAATTTTGTGGGGTAACTCTTGCAGTGCACTGAGGGATAGAAATCCTCTATTCATGATCGGGACTGAAAGGGATGCAAAGCTGAAGTATCTGTGTGCCTGGTTCTTGCAAGAGTACACATCACGTGTGATTTGGCTGGAAAGCTGAGCTATTGATTTGCAGACCTTCTAGAGTCTGTCTGCTCACAGGAGAGGGGACTGCCAAGTGATAACACTGTGACAACATAAACGTAACAAATGTCACAGGTAAATACAGGGTGTGACTTTTGATTTACTAAGAGGCGTGCTACTGAATGGGGTGAAATTTACGTGTATAATGAGGAAGTTATACCTTATAGGCCAATTTTATCACTGTGCTATTTGTAACTACTCTCACAGTGTCTCATTACCTCCTGTTCTACAGAGACAGTACAGTCCCCAAACTATCATATTGCCATTTGGTTCAGTGCCGATATGTGCTGTATTAAACACACAGATAAGAATTCTTTGACACAACAATTTGTAATGAGTGTTGGATCACGTTCAGAATGATTATGTTGTGCCTTGTTTTCTTAACCTCAAAACAAGCCTGCTCGTGCTTATTTTCTGCTGCTAATGTGATTATTGTACTTTCAATTAAAGTAACAGTAAAAACGATTACTGTGGGTTTTGAAGATTGAGCAAGACATTTTGAAGGACCAAAACTCTCTTGAAATGCTAAAATTTGTCCTCAGACTTGTACTTTTGATAAACATGTTAACTATTAAGCAGAGATTTAGCAAATATCTAATACTTTGACTTTCTTTTTGCTTTAAAATTATAGCAATATCATAACTTCCTATCTTAATTAACATTATTTTTGTGCTAAAAAAATCTTTCCTCACAATAGTTTTTTCCAGATTTTCTATGAATTTATTTGACTATTGCATGACACTGGAAAAGAAGATGGAAATGAACTGATATTTCTTTAGCATTGTATCTTTAAATTGCACTAAGTTCAGCAATGTTGCTTCTAAAACTGAATGAGAATTTCTCCTCTATATAAATGCACATATGGAAATTCCTTTAATGGAACAACAATAGTGTCTCTTTATCGTAATGCAGAAAGTTTTAAAGAGGAAGAATATATTTAAAAAAATTTACTTTAAAAATTATAGATATTAAAATAAGCTTTCTATCAGTTATAAAAAACCCACCATTTAGTCTGCAAATGTTTGATCAGAAGTGTTTTTACCTTAAGTTAAATCCTTTTCATTTTAAAACAAATCATGTTTGTATGAATACTTTCTCTTTCATAGAAAAGCATTTTCAATCTGGGGAATGATATATCAGAAAATCCATGTCCAGTTCTAACAGCTGATCGTGATATGTTGTTTCATCAGATATTGAGAGTATTACTAATGAAATAATCTACAAAATGGCATATTTCAGAAGAGATTGTTATAGAAATATGATAATTTACTGCAGAAAGCTGAATTAAGAAGTAGGGAAGAACAGAATTAGATCCAGGGGGCTGTTTGTCATCACGGTATTAGGTAAAATCCACTGGGTCTCTTATATCATTTACTATTCATCTTTTAGGTTATATTTTCTTCTAGTCATTCTTTTCAGTCTTGCTGCACTGATACCTTCAGAGCAGTTTCCATCTCTTACTTTCAAAAAATACTGTTAATTATTATTAATGTTACTGAAGAGCTTTGTTACAGTATGTCCATGTAAACACAAGAATTACATTTAAAGATATATGGCAATAGAGGGGTTTTTTTTAAAAGCTAGAGAGCCATTGCTCCCTTTAGGCTATTTCATGTTAGTGCAGGCTAAGGATAACAAATAGCCTGGCTATAAAATTGTCTTTAATTAGTTGACTCAGTGGCTTCCAACAGTGTGTTACAGTGGTCTGTGGGACTCCCATGTTACAAGATAGACTTTTGAATCTTACTCCATGCTCCTGGGTAGTCTTAGCATATCAACTTACATGCTGTCCTGTGGGAAGTGCTGGCAGAATTACCCAAATAACCATCCCACTGATTTTATTGGCTCATAGGGAAGTCACATACCTTGCCTTCTGAGGAATATGCATAGTTAGAGGTTGGGTGCAATGGCAGTAATAATACTCTGAGTGAAAGTCAAAGGGATGTAAAAGTGGAAGGTTAATAGATATTTTAAGGGATAGTTTTATGTTTCTTCATTGAAAACAAGCTATATACAGAATAATTAAAAGCAAATTAACCCTTGGTGTATTTTCAACAGCAGGATGTAAGAATAATTGTAAAAGTCTAAATTTTTTCTTTAAAATTAAAGTAAGTATTAATTATTTGTTCTACAAACACAAAGGCTTTTTCTAGGATTGCAAACCAGTTCTGATTATAATGTCTTTAGTCATAGTATTTTAATAATACTTTGGGTTTTGCTGAGGGTGCTCTTCTAATTTGAAAGAAACTCTTTTCTGCATTTTCTATGATGGATATGGGAATTCAAACAAAATTTCCCAGAACTGGTTTTAATGTAATCTAAAATCTAGTGCAAGTCTGAAACACACATATTGAGGAATGGTACTTAGTGCCTGAAAGTGCAACTGTGTGATATGTGTAGGTTTAGAAGCTGAAGAATTAAGTGCAAAATATCAGACATGGGTCAGTTTCTCAAGATACAATCCTAGAATTCTTTTCACATTTTTCCTTATGCATTTTTTTCCTCATAATGATGCAAATTTCAAACTATGGTAATAGGCATGAAATGGTATTTGGTTTAGAATGCCTCAAGCGTATGTGCTACCTTGTTTTCTTAAGACAAAATAAGCAGCTGTACTTGGATAGCCATAAGTTAATAAAATTACATTTTTAACTTTCAGCTGGACTAACTGAGAAACAATACACAACATTAAGTATGCAAATTCCTATCAGCTCAAAAATGTTGAACTGGTTTTGTTGTCCTGCAATCTGGATGCCTGTGCTGATAAAATACTGTTTTTAAGCAATCCACGTGGCATGCCATATCTCCAAAGCAGCGAAAGCAAATGCTGAAATTTTTATATTAAGGTACTGGGGTTTTTTGTGTTTTAATTTTACTGGCACCTTAGAACTACTACTGTGGTAGTTAAGCCTCCATTGGTTTGAGGGCAAGATATTGGTGTTTTGAATATTCTCTTTGTACTGGACAATTAGATATGAGAATTTTACCTCATGTCCAGTGAGGAGGATTAACATGTACTCTTTTGGAACACCAGTAGTCTTACTCTCTGGGCTTGGTTAATTCTAAGAACATTCAGGTGTTTGTTTGTGCTGACAGAATGTGTCAATGCAAGGAAGCCATGAGATAGCCTTTAATGTTACATGAATGTAGTAATTTATGGCAAATTTAAAATTCTCTGTGTTGCGTGAAATCTAACTTGTGCCCTTCATGGAGTACAAGTGTGATGCAACATTGAGGAGGTAACATTTGCTAATTAACATGATGGAACCAGGCTGTGGAGCTTCTTTGCCAACCTCCAGTTTCTTGTTTCTTTCTCTGAAGTTAAATAATGAATTTCTCATCACGATTTGGAGTTTGAGAATATGATGTAACTAGAGTAATTTTAGCTCCTTCCAAAGCCACTGTGTGCCAGTTCCACTGCAAGTTTGTGCATACTTGAAATGTTTAATTGATACAGAATTCCTTGAGAAAGTCAATTGCACAAAGTGCCTACTACCTTTACTACATCCTCCTCATTTAGATTGTGTTTCTTGGACGTATGTACAATACTCTCTGTCACTGCATTACTTTATATCTTTCATTTGGGGCTTTTTTTGCCTTTTTTCATTGTTGTTTCATTCTAGATTAAGCTTTTGAAATGAGTATCAATGTGGAGTTAAAGACGAGAAAACTGGCAAAGTGTTGATTAAAAATCATGGCATTATAATTTCATAGTATTTCTGCACTTGCTGTTGCTTGGATTCATTGCGGGGTTTGTAGCAATGTCATGTATGCCCTTTCAGGCCT
>JAWWTY010000077.1:107930686-107943186 GCA_035222235.1 Margarornis squamiger | reverse complement strand
AGGGCATAACCTCCTGTCTTTTATCAACTGAGGAAGTATTCTTCAAAGATGTGGAAACATCTGATCTTTTATTATGAAATTTTATTTCTAGAGTTTTATGTAATTGCTTAGTACTTTGTGTTTTAAATAGCATGTCAAAACGATTATTTGACTGAATTGCAGGGGAATTTCTTGTTTTCAGAATGCAACATTGTATGTCTGGCACGTTGCAGAGAGTGCATCAATAACTTGAACCACTAAGAAATCCTTTACTATATGATTTACATGAAGACCCCGTATTCAACAGCAAGAGAACTATGAAAAGGCCATTTCAGTTTTGTAGCTATGGCTCAAATACTACACACAAAAATAATTTTGTTCTGGTTTTTTGTTTTCTTTTTAAAAAAGACCTGAACCTACCATCATATGGTAGAGCAATTTTAGTTACAATAATTTTAAACTATCTGATTAGAGAATAAGGGATTTGAAGTCTCAACTTCAAAGTGTCTCAGCTGGCAATGCACTAATGAAAAAATGAGCCACAATGACTTTGTACAAGATCTTTCTGATGACTTCCACATGATAGGGTAGTATAGGCAGTTGCCTGAGGCCAAAGAAATTCAGTAAATAGTCCAACAAACAACCCAAAAACTGTGTTACTGGGATTCTTGATAGTGAAATCACACACACAATAAACATCAGTTTGAGGTGTTGGGAATCGTGTATTATCTCTTCAAAGAGAAGCTTCTAAAGAATATATAGTGTCAGTAGAGAAAGAACTGTGATTCAAATATTTCCTTTAAAATTTAATTATTAAAATAATGAAAATTTAAGATACAATGGAGAAATAGAACTTTGATAAAATATGTGCTTGTACTCTTAAAGAATTTCAAATGGATGTGTACTTAAATTAATTATGTTTTCCAAGATTATAGGATCTATTGTCTTCTATTAGGCCCATCAATGTAAGTTTAAAAAAGATAGAATTTTTGAACAAACATGCCCTTCATTAGGTCACCTTTCAGAAGCCACGCTGAATCCGAATTTGTTGTGCATGACCCCCAAATTTAGTATATCTAATAAAATAAAAATTCCAAGATCCTCTTTATTGAGTTGGAAATATAGAAATATTTCCTGCTTATCCCTGACATTTCTTATGATGAGTCAGCAGCGGGTTCAACATGGAACTAAACATCCCATCATACCACTTCACTGTTTTTACTGGAGAAGAGAGAAGCTGACTCAGAACCTGTTCTGAAGTCCAGCTCAAAAATGGGATCCTGCTAGCCTTCCAATAAGAGTGCTATGTCCACAAGACATGGATAGGAGGTATTTAGAGTGGTGGGAGCTGAGAGGTAACCCTGCCTCAGCAGAACTCTCCTGCTTCTCAATGAAGAAACAGAGGTTTTGATAAACTGCAAGGCAGACATTTTCTGCTCTTTCTATCCATTTTGAACATGAAATGTGAGTGTTGATTGTACTAGCTAGGAATAACAGGATTTTTAGGACCATAATTTTTAAGAGGTTGCTTGATTAAGTCAGACAGGAAATTAGGTTATACCTGTTTCTGCAATGCAAATGAGCCCCATAGGTATACATGGGGTTATTTCGACTCAATAAATGGCATATGCCAGTGTATTTGAATTTGGTACAAATCAGATTAAACTGGCAGACATGAAGAAAAGAACACAATTCTGCAGTTTTATTATATGATGATGCCGTCTATCTGTTAAGGAAGGAGGCGAAAACCTCCTGTATATTCTAATTATATTTATTCCTGGAAAATAATAATCTCTGTAGGTGAATTGTCTGTCATATTTTCTAGCACTGCAGTTCCAGTGCTGGTAGTTAGATCACAACAAGTTTGCTAGTTGAGACTTGTGTTTGTGACATATGGAATGCAAAACTGTCTAGTCATCCACCAGTATTCTGTACTTCCACAGTCTTTAAGCATTTTCAGTCAGCCAAAATTTTCTATTATCAAAAATCATTTAACTGCATGATTTACTCAGGTTGATTTCAGTACCTTAAATTTCCCAGCAAAATGTGTCCCTAGGAGGAATGAATGGCTAAATTAGCTGAAATAGCACTTTTGAGAAACTGAACAGGTGTGATTTGAATACACATTTTACTTAGATATTAATAGCTGGGCAGACCTATTCTTTGCTAATAGAAATAGAAATCATTATTTAAATCTGTTTTCATTTTTTTTTAATGTGACTTTGGCTCTTCAGCTAAAACATACCATCCCTCTTTGTTGAGGCATATTGTTGTGTGGGGTTTTTTGTTTGTTTTGTTTTTGTTTTTGAGCAATGGGGATTGAAAGATGATGTTGCCTGTTTGATTGTGTCAGAGATTAAAATAGTTGCAAACCATTTTGCATGGATAATCCAATACTGGTAAATAGTGTCTTAATAAGAATATCAGTTTTCAGTAGGTGTTGGTACAGACCAGTCAAATAAGAATGAAAGAGAGTTTGCCAATGGTTTGTTCATTTACTGGATGCTTGATATGACAGTAGACTTCAGATGGACAGTAGGCAAAACAAACAATGGGAAAAAGAAACAGAGGACATTTTAAAGAAAAGGAAGAAAGTTTTTTTTTTTTGCCTGAAGTCATCGAAGAATCTATAAATTAGTGTCTCAGGACTGTTTGGCCAATAGATAAAAACTACTGTTTTTTTCAGGGTCCTAATCCAATCTGGTTGCAGCTTTGCAAAAGGACCTGCATGAGCAGATTTTGCTTGTGGCAGAGGGTATTTGGATAAAGATCTCCACTGATAGTTAGAATACACTGGTCATAAAAACATAAATAGATATCTCCTCAGGTTGGTGTAGGTTTTGACAGGCAAGTTCAGGTGGGCTGGTCATGCAGCATGTCTTAGAAGATCTGATAGAAATGGATTCTGTTACTGTAGCTCAGAAGATCCAGAAGTCGAAAGATTGGCTGGAAGTCTTTTATTCTTTTTCCACTAAAATCTGAAAATTCCTATGGATTTCAGCAAGGAAATAATGTAAACCTAGATTAATTTCAAATATCCAAATTAGTTCCAAATCCAAGCTTAACCAATATGTAGTAAAGACTTTTTCTAGATAGGCTCTTATTGTTTAATGTTAATTTTCAACTTGATCTATAGTAAGCATCACATAGGTAAAGAAAGTCATCTACTTAGAAGATCAGGACCATGATACTTATTTCATGGCTTTGTCTACCTTCATTTTTTCAGAACATCTTTAGAAAGTCTGTATTTCCCCTCTCCAAAATGTATGCAGCCTCATTATCTTCAGCAGAAACTTGGCTTTAAAGTATTTATTTTTTTTGTTGTCAATCTTTAATATTTTGCATATTGTGTTAAACAAGACCTAGATTCACTTTATCCTACAAAGATTCTTAGAGCACAATGAGTTCACAAAGTGGAGCTGAAGGGTTTTATTCTGTTGCAAAGATCACCATTTGTAGTTACCCTTATGCAGAAACTTGTACTGTTATTCAGTTCCCTTCTTATAATTCCTAAAAGCTTTTCACACTTCAGTTTCCACAAATGCAATTGTTTTTGGTGCAATAAGGTTTAGAAAACCACTGTTGCATAGTGATATTCTTCTGCACTGGACAAGATGATACCTACTTTTTAAAAATATGCTGGATTAGAAAAACTGTTAGAAATAACTGGAAATATTATATTTTGGATTTTTTTTAAGCATTATTTAAAAATTTCAGTTAAGCAGGTATGCTCAACACATGTTTTGATGTTTATTAAGTTATATATTTCAAATGCAGTAGTCATTTAAGCTGTAGCCTGTAACAAGATTTGATCCAGACAAATTATAAACTTGGAGAGTACCAACAGTCTTGGAAACATACATTTACATCACAGAAAATTTTCAGTTGTCTAAAAACTTTGGCATTCAGATTTGATGAATTTTAAAGGATTTATAAATATAAAGTGAAATAGTTGCAGAAAAAAATAATTTTAAAATTAGTATCCATTCAATAAGGGTATTTTAGTATGCAACTTGTAATTAAATGACATTAAATTTGTTATTTAAAAAAAGGTCATGTCAAAGTCAAATTTGACATGTTAGTATTTTCTTTATAACATAACCTTCTGTGGAAGGTATGGCACTGGCATATGCTCTCAGGAAATCTGTAGACTAAACCACATCTACTTACTGTTCCTTAACAACTGAAATTTAATAGGATGCATCTGTACTGAATGATGGCAAAATGGTTTTACTCTGAACTGATGAGTGGTGTTGTAGTTTTGACATTGTGTGTATGGTAAATCCAGTGAATGTTCTTTATATGTATATTTTATTTTTATATTTTTAATGTTCCTTATATAGTATTTCTGAAAACAGTTACATTTGCCACTTGAGTACAGCAATTACCTTCCCTCAGCAATTTCAATTGCATGTGTGTTTAGTATCAGACCTGGTCTGAATACTTCAATGTATTTAAAATTCATAAATAATTTAATAATGCAATATATATTATCATTTTTATATCAATAAAATCTGTGTGTATATAGGCAGTGGATTAAACTTCAGAACCTATCTGTATGATATGTATGGTCTCATAAAACTCCTTAGTTTTTACACTGAAAAGTACTTAATGCTAATCTTTTAAATCCACAACAGTGTGGTTTTTTCTCATTCTGAGTTTCAGCTTAGATGTTCATATCCCATGTTATGACCTGTCTTCTCTAAAACCCCTTCTAATCTACAACTATCTAAAGTTGTTAAAAAAACCCCAAATAATATTGCTTGCATCATGGCCATTCCCAAATGAAAATATGAATGATATACTTGTTCAGCCTGGAGAAGAGGAGACTGAGGGGAGACCTCATTGCAGTCTACAACTCCCTCATGAGGAGAAGAAGTGGGGCAGGCACTGGTCTCTTCTCTGTGGACACTGATTTCTCTCTGGCATCCAGTGACAGGACCCGAGGGAATGACATGAATCTGAGTCAGGACAGGTTTAGTTTGGGTATCAGGAAAAGGTTTGTCACCCAGCGTGTGGTTGGGCACTGTAACAGGCTCCCCAGGGCAGTGGTCACAGCACCAAGTCTGACAGAGTTCAAGAAGTGTTTGGCCAATGCTTTCAGAGACATGGTGTGATTCTTGGTGTTGTCCTGTGCAGGGCCAGGAGCTGGACTTTGATGATCCTCGTGAGTCCCTTCCAACTCGGGATATTCTATGATTCAATACAAAAATACTACTATTTTTTGCCCTTTAACTCACAACACTGAATTAGGTGTTATATTTTATTTTATTTTGGTTTATTTATTGATTTATTACATATTGTATTTTACAACAGAATACCTGAAATCTAGAGCTCTTGTTAATGGTAATTCTGTTCATGGTAAAGCTGTTGATTGGCTATCCATCCTAGACAATCATTACCTATATTAATACATTATTATTTTCCTTGAGATATCTAAAATTCTGCATTCAAATTCTATTGGAAAGAAAAGGCAAGGACTTTGAAAACTTTCCTATATTAATTCTGAATTTATTTAAAAGGAATATTTCAGATGTTCTTACAATGATGTGAGATAGACAGTTGTAACTTATTTCTGTGATGTAAGCACAGATAAATCCAACTATCTCTTGTATCATTCTTCTATAATTATTCTACTCTTAATTTATTTTGTGCCCACAGATCTCTTACAGATGCTCTAAGAGGACCAGGTTCATGGTCAAATTTACAAGGTCAGTGCAACCTGTGTGGAGTGATGAGATTTTATGTTAACATCAATGGTAGTGCCAGTACTGTGCTACCCTTATTCTTGAACAGTGCTATAAAAAAATAATTCACATTTTGAAAAACATATTTCTGAAGTGTTATTGACCATAGTATTTTCCGTAGTATTTTCCACAGTATTTTCTTTCATCTTGATTTTGGAGACTCAAGACTAGGATAATACTGTCTTCCAAAGCAGCAATGAAAACACCTGGCAGATTATTTGTAATTCTAATCAGTTTTTAAACTATTGGCCTTCATTACACAGCCCACAGAGTGCTTGTGGCCCACAACATGTATAATTGTAACCCACCATAAATTAGTGGCTTGGCCTCTATAATTTAGTGTTGCAGAAGCTATTGTTTATCCAAAAGAACATTGTTCTCATGAAAAGATGAGTTACTTCTAATATGTATACTAATTACTGAAAATTATTGTATGACAATTGGACATCCTCAGCCAGTCATAACAAAGAAATACTGTCAAGTTGTCAGCTCATAAACCTACTCCTTGGAGCTGAGGCAGTGGCAGTAAGTAAGCTTATGTTTTGAATAGAGGTTGAATTTCTCTAAAGCTGTATTTTACTCTTCTGTTTCACTTCCCTTTTCTGATTTAGTGCATTGTGTAGGAAAATGAAAACTTCTGATAATTTTAAATTGTTGGCGTAATTGTGTTGAATAAATATTTGATGATGACATTTACTGTAATTTATATCTGTTATAAGAATTATCGGGAAGAACTGAAAAGACTGTTGGCTGCCCCTAATGGCAAATTTTTTTCAGTTTTAGAGATTTCTCATGTTTCGTGAATCTCCTTAGCAGCAGAAGATATTTTCTTCTGCACTGGAAATAATTATTAAATGCTTCTGCTTTACATATGTATGCCTGACCACTCTGTGCTATCACAGATGTGATGAATTATTTCAGAGTAAAAATCTGATGTATTTTTTGTGATTGATGGCAGTCAGGTAGGAAGTTTTGTATTACATGTCTTCTCAATCTGCATATAGATATAAGAAAAAATATAAATTTTTAATTTGAAATTAAAATATTTCCAGTATGCTCTACAAGGAATAGCAAAGCTAATCTTTTGATTTTAGCAAAATGCCCAGAAGGCTTAAGAGGGAACAAGAACTACATTGAACTTTTTGAAAACTGAATTGTAACTTGATAGCTAACTTTTAAATCATGCCATTTCTTTATTATGCTAATGCACTGCTGGCCAACTTAAGAGAGGTAGTGAGATTGCAGGGAAGGATACTACATTCCTAGCAGGTTATGACCATAACTATATTAACATACAGTAAGTGAGTAACATACAGAATACCTCTTGTCTCCTTGCACATTCACCAGACAGGGAATATGAGGTCTCTGACTTATGGCCATCATAGATGCATTTCTGGTGATGGGATATGAGACTGACTGTGAGGCTGATGGGAAGTAAAACAATAGGAGGAAAGGCTGTCAGGCCACTTCATGTGACCTACATTCCCACAGCTGGCGATGTAGCATGTGAAACAATTGTTAGAAAGGTGTCATATTGCCAGAGTATTGCCAAAAAACCCATCTTTGTAGTTAAGGAGGAGGATGAGACTCCCCAGGCTTAAGATTATATAAACTCATTCAGGTTTGAAAATACCTTGGAAGGTCTGTAATCCAATCTCCTGCTCAAAACATGTCAAATTGCTTCTCCCGGGACCTTGTTTTTTTCCTACATCACCAAGAATGTCAATTTGTAACTCTTAAAAATCCCAGCCTTCCTTTCTCTTATGCCACAGGGCAATATGCCTTGGGTAGCATTGAATATAAAACCTCAAGGCAGTTGACTGAATCAGCTGGGGTTTGTTACTTACATTGTCATATAGCTGGATTGATTTGGAGGTGCTGAAAACTTAATTTAGAGTAACATTGATATTTCAAAGGCTGACTTCAGCATTATATGGGCACTTGCATATTTTGCTGTGTTCAACTCTAAATAAACAAAATCAAAATAATGAGTTTGTGATTTATTTTTTTGTTATATATTTGTTTGGGTTTTGTTATTTCTTGGTAAAGCTAAAGAGTATTACTGGTTTGAGTCTATACATGTTTTCACAGTTTAAATTTCTATTATTCCCAGACTCAATAAATGCTGATGTTACCTGAGATTTTGGGTATATTGTTCAGTATTTAAAATAATCAGTATTTTATATTAACCTTATAAAAAACAGATATGTAAAGTAAGACAAATTTGGGTAAGCAAAATAAAATCACAAATGACATTTAGTGGGAAAACCATGAAAGGGAATTGTCTTTAATTAGTTCACAGTTGGAGATTTGTTCATACTGCTTATTTTAGTTAAGTCTTTCATCGAGGAGAAAAGAACTATTTAACTTTCCGGATCCTTGGAGGGAGAGGGCCTCAAAACATTTACCATACATGTGTCTCAGACATCTCTTCCAAAATATTCTATACTACCTATAAATACATGTTGTTATATTTAATCTATAAAGGTTACATTTGTAGTGAAATTGTTTTGGATTACTTTCAAAATAATGCTACATGACCCTATCAGTTTCAATCTCCATATCTCTGTGCTGTTGCACACCAAAGCAAAGGTTTTTATAGCATTGGAGCTCTTAGCTTAGCAGTATTTTGGAAGATATGTTTGTAGTTCAGCAGATTCTGACATATCCATCCTCAATATCAGCTGTTGATGCCTTTCATGTCTAACAAATAAAATATCTCTGTATCTCGATGGACACAACTACTTTATTCCAACAGTGTGAGAGATTCTACTCCATTTTACATGATCTCAAGCCCAAAGCAGTGAGCTTGAACCAGGAATTCAGTACAAAGAAACTCAGAAGCTACTGTTTCATTCTTCCCATATTCAGGAAAGGGGTTCCTATTGCTTTTATTTTCATCTTCCCTTCAATTTACTTGTATAACAATGGTGGGTTTTATTCATCAGAATTTTTTCTTTTGCTTTGCTATTAAGTTCATGAGAATGTGGTAGGACACAACTGAAAGCTGGTGTATGTGCATTGGAGTTCTGAAGAATAATGGAATGTGAAAAATAACACTCTACTAGTAGTAACCTTGCTTAGTCAATTAGGAACTGGTAAGTGCAGCATGTGCCGCTGGATAAATATTTACATGTTGTAGTGTCCAAGCAGTAAGTTTCTTCAGCTGTATTGTTGTTTCTAAGCACTGGAATTAGGTTGCTGACTTTCATGTTGTGAAACTGAAAAACTTGTTCCATTTTCCCTCTCCTGTTTGCTGAATTAAACCCTGACCACATTTTAGAATAGAGCATATATGTACCTGCAAATAAATATTCACTCCTCTTTTGAGAATATAAATGTTTTGCTCAGTTTGTCTTCCCTAAAACTCTCCAAGATGAAAACAGGTTATCAAGATAGAAATCATTTTAATTCTGCTGCACTGACAGATGTCCCTCAGTGCTGACTAATGTATTGAAAGTCTGGAAATCCTAACTTTTAATCCTGACATGATACTTAATGACATAGATTTTAAAACAACTTTAACTTTTCATCTTACTGTCTTATCTGATCATTTCACTTAATATTTTTTTACATTTATTATTATTTTGAAAATAATAATTTAAAAAAATCATAAATGGGTGTTCATTCAGAGAAGACCTTGAAGAAATTTTTCAGATTTTCAGTAATGGTCTTCTGGATCCCACAAGAATAGAAAATATTTCTAGTGAGGATAAACATTTATCGTGTACCTGTGGCTCTAGATATGAATCACAAACTATCTCAGAAAGAATTTTATTGTTCTTTTTTATTTTCCCTTTGTGGCACCAACTTTTGATACTATTTTTGTTACAAATGAATGTAGAAAGTATACATATGAAGGTGAGGTTTAATACTAATATCCTATCTTGACAGCAGCGATAAAAACTGGGAGGCTATGCCTCATTGTTTAATGACAAAATTAATGACTATTATTATCCATCTTTCTTTTCACCTTTATTTGCATCTACATTTTGTGTACTGTGAACTGAAAATTAAACTTAAAAATTAGGTATTACACAGAAAGCTGTAACTTCCTAACAAGTTCTAGATTGTAATTTTAATGTACATTTGGTTTGAGCTACTTTTTAGATTATCTGAAAGATACTTGAGGAGTGGAGAGAAAAACAGCACCTATAGCTCTCATGATGTAATCTATGAGACTTCAACAATCTAAATTATTGGCACAACAAGTTCTTTACATTACCAGAAGTCAGTAGGGTCAACATCCATACGTACTAACCAGGGATGATGAATGCTTTCCCTTTTAGTAACTTGAAAAGGCTTATACTGTTTTTTGCTAACTTACACACTGCTATAAAATAGATCTTTGAGAATCTACTGTCAGCCTTAAATGTCTGTCTAGAGAGAGCTACAGGTCTTGGTACCACTTCAGTTAAGAAAAATCCATGCTTAGTAAAAGGTCTTTTTGATTCTTTGATGTATAAGATGTTCTGCTACTTTTGTTCTTGGGAATGCTATGATATTGTTTAACTTGTACTAAATTGATCAATATAAAATGTATTGAATTATCTCTTGTCCACTAGTCTATGGTGAATTAGAACCTCGATATAATTTTTTGGTAGAAATATCTTGTCCCATCTTACACCATCCTTTCACTCATTTGGTTCTGTCTTCCATTTTTTTTACTTACTAATTGTAAGAATTGGAAGCTCTATGTTAAAATGCGAGATGTAGTGACAACTGAAGAAAAAAACTGTTGTAAAAAATACAGGAAACATGAGAAAATATATGTCATTTTGTGGTCTTGCAATTAGATTGCATCTGGCTTATGGCCTAACATAGAAAGTAGAAGGTACATTGTTTACAAATTCTGCATAATAGAGTGGGTAGCCAAAATCAGGTGGAGTCTGGATGTGTGGGGGAAATTTTCAGTCCCTGGCATGGGGAGAGAAGGTTGGTCAATCTCTTTTTATCAAGATTCTCAAGAGAGTTTCCAAGCAAATAATAATACTGCTGGACTTAGCTGCCTTTGGATGGAGTCTATTCTTTTCATGTATTATGGGAGCATTTTAAAGAGACTAACTTCTGTGCTGTAATGTTAACTGTTATGAATAATCTCACAAATGGTAAGTGCTCCTTTACCACTGTTTAAAAACTCAATAAGTCACAGCTATGCCCACATGCGGGAAACTCCTAGAGAATCCCAAAACACAAGCAGCCTTTTGTGGCAACTACTTGAATAAATAACATGAACAGTTATTGCTTGTTCAAGTGCTTCAAGCGGCATCTATATCTGTACAGTACTGCAGTCTATGGCCTTATCTTGCTATGTCATCTTGCCATGAGTGCTCTCCCCAGATTTTTGCAGTGTATATATGACCCACTATTCTACAAGATATAAGCAGCACAAAGTGTAGTATTTTGAATTAAAGCACAGAACCAAATCTTGGGGAAATATCTTCTTTCTCTGATATTTGGGGGTTTTCACCTATTGCAAGTAATTTGGGTGTGCATATTGTTGTTAAAATTACCAGGGTCTTCAGAAGGTTCCATATAAATTGAGCTCTTTTGATGCCATATCCATTTTGTGTCACGATAGGTATCTTGACATATTGTACTGAACTACGGGGGAAATTACTTATTTGTTAATAGGGTATTTTTATACTATTTTTTTTTTCTCAAGTTATGTGATTTTTGAAGCCCTGGAATAAAGTATAGAAAGTTTTGATTTACAAATAAGGGACTAAGAAGCATAATGAATATTGAGAGTCTGTTGAAAAACCCTTTCCTTATGCCCTTGTACTAGTTGCTAAACATCAGTCAAAATTAGGCTGCCTAACTGAAAAACAGCTCCACCAAACCCCCAAACATCTTTAAAGCTAATTTAGCATCTTTACTAATGCAAAAGAGCTATCTGTACAGAAAACAAACAGGGAAAGAAAATAAAGTGAAACATATATATAATACTACCTCCAAATGTGCTAGAGTGAAGATGCAACAGTGGGTACCCATGATCTACCTTTTAGGGTTCATTTGTTTTTACTGACTACATAATCAGAAGGAGGTGTAAATAAAGAACCTTAATCAAACATAAAGGTTGATTTCTGGAATTTAACTCTGACAGGAAAAATACTTATTTGAGCTTGTCCACAAGCCTCAAAAACTAATTATATTCTGGTGTAATGTCCTGGGGTGGAAGGTAAGTACTTCTCAGGAGTTTCTCAGTCTCTGTTCATTCTGCAGGCTTACTACTCTAGTGTGATTTTCAGTCAGCTTTATCCTGTACTCTGGGATGTGTTCAGTGGCTTTCAGATAAAGGGCACGTTCCTCAGTCTTTCCTCAGTAGGCTCTATCTGATCTGACTTGGAATGGAGGCAAATCTTCTTTCTGCTTTCAGCCATCAACCCCTTTAGGAAGAATAGGTCTCAAATTTCATAATTAGCTGTGAAAAAACAAAATGAATACTACTTTCTTGACAAAAAATGTTCTTTTGGTTCCAATAGAAAGCAAACTCTTTGTTTTTTAATTTAACCACGACTGGGTTTTTTTCTATGCAGTGCAAGATTTTAGGAATTGCCATTTTTGGAGACAACATTATGTTTAGATTTATTAAATTCTAGCTAAGAGTATCAGCCTTGACCTTGGAATTTTCTTTTCGCAAGTTTAATTTGCGAATGAGAACAGTGATGCAGTAATTTGGAACTTACATAGAAAATTTACAACAAAAAGGGGAAGGGGAAGGGGAAGGGGAAGGGGACGGGGAAGGGGAAGGGGAAGGGGAAGGGGACGGGG
>JAWWTY010000077.1:107852456-107928958 GCA_035222235.1 Margarornis squamiger | reverse complement strand
GCAACTGTTAGAGTTGAAACGGGTTTATTACAATTGTTGTTGTTTGGTTCTCCCTGAATATAGATATATATATATAGATATATGTGTATATCTGTGCATTGTGGTTCAGAACTGTTATCCTTTTATATATTCATAGTTATTTTTTTCTTTTCTAATTAAAGTTCTGTTTTTTTCTAAATTTAAGGAGAGGGATTATTTTTTATTTCTTGGCCAACATTTATATCTTAGTTTTCTCTCAAACTAAGACAAAGTCACAATCTCAGATAGTCAGGTGAAAATACCTGCTATGCAAGTACAGTTGCAAATTATTATTGATGTTTTAAAGAATATTAAATACAAGAATTAACCAAAATGACTGTAACTAAATTACTTTAAAGATATCACTAGGTCTATGGAGAGGTTGGTTTTTGCCAGTTTAAAAGGACAGAGGTATCTCATCTTTTTTCTCATCTACCCGATAAAATAGTTAATAATGTTTTGGAGTGCAATATGACCTGAAAATGTAATGTTTAACCTCACTTCCTTCAATCGTTAGAAAAATCCCAAATTCTTAATTCTTTTCTGCACTATGACTTTTTTGAAAAAAACCCTAGGGCATTAAAATAGATTTATTTATATATTAAGTTATTATGAAATTTTATTTTTTTTTTTAATTTTTCTACTACTGACAATTTTCAAACATATACCTATAAAGGTAAGTTCAGCCTACTTTCTGTTTTATTCTTTGAAGAATATTCTTTCAAAAGAAAATCTGGAAAACTAGTAGAGACCTTTGCAAATAATAAGCTTTTGTAATTTATTGGTGAACTACATATGCTCTCAAACCTGTCATTTTATTAGGAGTGAAAAAAATAATTGTATATATGTACTTGAAACAACTAAAATTAAGAACATATGACTGATGTTATGTGGCTTAAACACTAAGACTAGTTTTTGATTGCTTCTTTGAATGGAAAATCCAAGTATTAATATGTTATTAATGTTCATCAAGCCAATTAATTATACTATAGGATTTTTACAATAGCGTGTATCCCCATGGAAGAATTTATAAAACTGAAGAAAAGAAAAAAAGTTCATTATTTTGTAGTAATATGTTATTATATAGAAATTTTTGTAATGGGACCTTATCCAAATTGTAGCCTTAACAGATGGGATCTTGTTGGGGTTCCACATATTTAGTTATTTAGGACTTTAGTAAACAGTGATTTTATCCAGTCTGTGATTGGAACAGATGTGATCTTATCAGGGTTCCACTTTTTTTCAGGAGCATAAAATTGCCATGATTTGCTGTACAGTGCTATAGTTTACTTTTTGTGCTTTTAGAACCAGAGTCCTTTTTAGCCAGAATTTGCCCTTGGGTCCTAAAAACATCATAATAGGGAGTTAATGTTTTATTCTCTATTAATCCCATTAAATCCTTTTAATATTAGAGCATGTGTTGCTTTATAGCATTAACTAGTGTCTTGCACTCAACAGTATTTTCACAGTTTATGACACTGCTTAGGGCATTAACAAACAGCTGTTTGAATTAAATGAGCAGTTAAGGACCCTGTTCATTAACTCAAAAGTTTCATGTATTTTTAATTCCTTAAATCTAATGGTATTATCACCCTCCAAGAAATCTATCTTTGATTATAATTTGCTGTGACCAGTATCAGTTTGGGTGAGATGAGAGAGATTATTTTTTGACTATAAACTCTATCAGTGGTGAACATCTCCAGTGAATCTGAACTGTCTTCTAACACTTTTAATCTTTTGGGATATAAAACTTTTAAAGTTGTTTACAGCAGTTGTGTTAAGATTTCTTCCAATTTTGTTTACTGATGACTTCATTTAGCTAATGTAAAGAGGCAGTTGGAACAGAATTATTTGCATTTGAAATGGTGCTATCAGAGGTTTCTGACTGACTCATTTAAAAAAAAAGAAAAAGAAAAGAGAAAAAGAGAATTGTATTTGGACAGTAACAGAGCATCTAATGGAGTCCTATGTATCAAATGTACATGGGCACTTCATACTTTATACAGGACTTAGATTTGTAAGTCTTTATTCTGCTTAGAATACAAATGGTTTAACTCTTCTTTTTAACATGGGTTCTGTGTGGTCTTTGTTATGAAACAGAAAAATATATTTTGAACTGAGTCCAACTCGTCATTGCATTACTTCAATTTGGAAAAAAAATCCCTCATATTATGTGTTTATTTGTATGTTCATGTGCACATAGATATTAAAGACTAATATCACTTTAGCACATCTTTGTAGTGTATTTTAGAATTACACACTTAAGCTCAAATTCTACACATTCAGTGGGATTACTCATATCCACTAATTTAAACATGTGCCCAGGTGTCTGGGGAATTTGAAAGTGTTTGTCAGTTGTTTCACACCATTTTAATTCTTTAAAATATTGCTGATAGCTGATTTATTGATTTAGCTTCTCAAAACCAGAAATTCCTAATCAAGCCTTCGCTAAGAAGAAAACAATTCAGAGATGGAACTTCACACTAGATTTTAATATTTTAATTTTAAATACATAAAATAAAAAAATACATGAAGAATATTTAATATTATTTTATTGCTTACTTAGTTCTCACCTCAGAGAGTACCTGTAAATACACAGTCAGTTTTAAGCATGATCAGGCTTTCTAACAGACAATAGTAGTATTGTTTAGTTTAGTATTTTTTTAGCTCCAAGGATGTTTAAACACTTTCCTTCACACTAGGGCAAAAGATTGAGATACCAGTGAGCACCCAGAACAGTCTGGTCTGAGAAGTTGTGGATACCCCATCCCTGGAATGTTCTGGACCAGGCTGGAAGGGGCTCTGAATAGCATGGTCTGGTGAAAGGTGTCCCTGCCCATGGCAGGGGAGTTGGAATTAGATGATTTTCAAAACTGTCCTCCAACCCAAACCATACAAAGTTCTCCAGCCCATCATAAACCTTAAACATTGGGTTAGAGTTCTTACTATACAAATTGTAGCAGACCATCTAAGGCAATAAGACTTATTGTTCTTAAAAGGAGTTTATATCCTGATGATTTGTAACTATGAAAATTTTTAACCAAGAAATGGCCTCTGGTTGTGTCAGGGAAGGTTTAGTTTGGATATTAGGTAAAATTTCTTCACCAAAAGAGTTGACAAGCATTGGAACAGGTTGCTCAAGGAAGTGAATGAGTCCTTGTCCCTGGTTTAATTGGTGGACTTGGCAGTGCTGAGTTGACAGTTTGACTTGAAGATCTTAAAAGTCTTTCCTAACCTAAATGATTCTCTGATTCTATGTAGAAGAGCAGTGAGAATATCTAGATTTTCTCCACCTTGAGACAACTGATCTTAAGTAAGAGATGTCCATTCACATGAGTTAGAGGGTTCCACTATTCTTTTCTTTCCAAGCCAATTTAAATAATTCCCTGTTGTCAAACAGATCTCTGTATGCTTTTTCTCCCTTTCCTTTTCTCATTAGAATGGATACCATGCAGAGAAGTGATGGTAATTCTAGTCACTCATTCCTGTGAAGGCTGCCATTCACTCAATTCAAATTATAGCTGTTGGTGGAAAGGCCAGCCATACGTTGCAGGTAGTTTCATCTTGTCTAGCTCTTTGAACTCTTTCTCAAGTCAAGTAAATTATTCAAAATACAAATATAAACATGTTGTACTTCCCAAAAGAAAACTTCTGACCAAGTACATTAAAATGCTTGATTGAGGTCTACACATAAAGTGTAATGTTTCACTCTTTCATCCACATCAGTATGATGGATTCTTCAAATTCAAAAATGCCGAGTATTAAGTGATGATTATCTAAAGACTGCTTAATTTTTGAAGAATATACACAAAGGATTTGAAGTTGAATTCTTCACTCAGAATTATTGTGTTATGTTTGAACTTTATGAGTGAGGTGAATGTTATAAATTGAATTTATTTATTATAAAATGAATGTTTCTTGGAAATATAGTTTCTTGGAAATATAGTTTATTGATTTTCCTTATTTTATCTTTAGATAGAATAAAGAAGAGTCATGTAGACAGAATGAAAAAAATGTTGAGACCTACCAGATATATTCACTAAGAAATGGGAAGGAAGCGAAAAAATGTATCTCATCACTGGCATCACTCTGATGTACTTGATCCCATCACCATGAATAGAATGTTATAGACTGGAAATAGAAAATTCACACTGAGGAAAAGACAAATCTTCCATAGAGTCCAGAAGGTTGATCATCTTAAACAAAAGAATTGAAGAAAGTGCAGTTTTAAAGGTACATTGATCATGGGGAAAGATGGAGTGACTAAATTTTCTGGCCTTCTAAAGTATCTGGGGTATCCAGAATCTTTATTAATATATGTAATCTAGAATTGCTTTCAAGAGTCAGGTTTCATCTGTTTTTATTTTCCTTAATAGCAGCACTGTTCTCTACATCTAGAATTTTTCTGAAGAATTTTAGCTTTCCAGTCAGTATCACTATGGATCTGTCTCTAGTCCTACCCATGTGCAGATCTCCATTTTATCTATTTACTGTAGTAGCTTTTGAGATAATGATCACTTTAAACTATAAGAATGATTGTACTGAAATTGTTTCCCTGAAATACTCATAATGAATTTTCCTAACATGAAATAAGGCTAAGAACTATTTTTTCATTCTGAAGATTAACTCCAGAAGGAAGAAAAACAAAACCCAAACTTGTTCTGCCACTCTGAGCAGACTTTTTGGAACGCAGAGAAAAATTTGGGCAGATTTTAGACTTCTGATGAGTTCTTACATTCCAAAAGTAATTTATTTACTCTTTACATCTAGTACTGAGGGAAACAAAGACTCCATGTTTTTGGAATTATAATAAAATCTTTGTTCTTTCAAAATAATATCATCTCTAATACCAGAATCACAGAAGTATTGTATCTTTCATTTTGATAAATGAGTAAAATATCTGTTTTCCAAATTCTGCAAGCTGGACACTCAACTGTTTCTGACCTGCTGATCTTTGGTTCTGTAGTATCCCAGTGACAATGATGGTAAAGTTAACTACCAACACACATACATATATCTATATGGATTTCTCCCCATCTGAGTATTACTATAAAATGCTGAGTGTCAGGATTACTGAGAATACAAAAACTTGTATAGGCTATCTCAAAAGACGTCCTTTCCTGGAATATCAAGATCCTGGTTTATTGTTACTTGAGGAAAAAAAGTGAGATTATTAGGTGGTAGGCAGAACGTCACACTGTAAAAACTTTTGCTCTACCTGGTGATTGTTAGTCTCAATGTTTATTTATCCTTTCCCATATGGATAAAGGACATGCTGGAAGAACACTGGATTTTTATTTTTTCAAAGGCAAGGTTAAAAATATCCTGTCTTAGTTGTTACGTTTGATCAGTCTACACAATAGACAAGACACAGACCCATAATCGTGAATCCAGGGCTGTCAATAGTCTAAGAAAAGACATTTTCAGTTAATGATGGGGACCATTTCAGCTCTTGGGACTCAGCCAGAATTCCATAATCTCCTCAGTCAAATTAACCCATAACAATCTCAGTCTCTGAAGATATTTGAATACACAAATACTAAATATGTCAAGAACAGAAGGCAGGAGAAAATAGCATGATCCACACTGTTTTTTAAAATCCTTTAAATCTTTCTCAAAAATCCTCATGAACACTTTTTTAACATTTTGTATTTCCTCTACTGACAACAAAAGAAGACTTATTTGAGAAGTCCAACTGTTCAGGAAGGCCTTGAAGCTTAAGGGTTCATTCATTTTTTGTACATTTTAAGATGGATGCAAAAGTCTATTTGTAGCAAATGGAATTTTATAGGAGAATTCCTTAAAAGAAGGTCCTCCAAGAGAAAAGGTCATAGTTTCAGTCTCTTTAAAGAGACTGGAAAAAAATATAAAAATCAGCTGTATTCATGTCCTTATTTCATATTGCAGAAGGAAAATAATTAAATTAAATACAAGAAAATATCCTCTGTTGCAAATATGGCTGTGTGCTGATAAAATCGGTACCAGGCACTCATTCTGACTCAAACAGATTTTCAATCCATTTCTGTCCTATATTTCTCATATCAAGCTGTAGTAGTTAAGAAAGGAGGTGAGTCTAAGTGCCCACTTCACTTTCCAACTGCATTCAAGAAGAATTTCAAGCTTTCATGGGGAAATTAATTGTTTTTCCATGTTGACCAGAAATGATCACATATTCAGGATGGGATTTTTTTCAGGTGAAAAGTAGCCTGCTTTAGGAGCTAGTCTAGCCATGCCTACAGGTCAGTATGACAGAGATTCTTTGCAATGACACAGATCTATGAAAAAATACATAACTTTCCTGCCAAAAATATGCTTCTTTTATAAAAACTTACTCTTTCAAAATAAGAAACAGATCTACATCACTGTCTTTTATAAGAATGTTTCCTGTTCTCAGTCACATCACTAAACACTCTTTCAACTTTTTGTATTTGGATGATACAAGTCTTCCAGCTTCAGCCTTGAGGCTGGGGTAATTTTTCATGCTGCAAGACTAGTTATAATATTGTTCATGAGAAATCATTTTTCCTTCATCTTACCTGTGCACAGCACTAGTCTATTGATTTGGCATCTTATTCTGATGTTTACCTTGGAACAGAAATTCTGCATTCATTGTTTACTTCATCAAATCCCCTGAGGATTATACTGCATGCTGTTCCCCTCAAAATGGGTGTATGATGAGGAAAATAACGTCTGCTTACTAGTAATTATTAGAGTTAGTATATATTGGCTCTGAAGATGCACACATCCCATCCTTTTATCCATCTCTTTAGAGTCCTCTAGATTCTGCTGATTATTGGAAGGAAATAAGACTGTCCAGATCACTTAGCCCATTTGTGTCTTTGTGCTGTGTTCACATTGCTGGAAACAATAAGAGGATAGATGTCTCCAGCTCATTCATTCCAGAACAAGGGCAAATCCTTAGAGCTGTTGGTCTGCAAGCAGCAGTTAAGGAGGCACAATTATTGCTTACCTAAGTAGGCTACACATCAAAAGATGTTTTGCCTGTCAGTGCTTGAGCAGCTCAAACTGGCTCCCAGGTTTTCTATTTCCTGACAGTTTACTTGTAACATAGCCCCTTTTTACATAGTGCACATTAAAAGCAATGAAGACGTAGCTCACAATGCTGCTTATATTCATGCTGACACTAGAATCTTATTTTAAAAAGAGAAAATCTGAATAAGATGCGCAACAGCATTCATTTGTAAAGTAACAAACTCAGCCTCAATGTGATGGAAGTCAAGAAACTGTCTTGAGTACGAACAAAACAAAAAAAAATAAGGCAGTTTTCATAATAAGTTGGTTCAAACTCTATTCATTTTTTCATCACTGTACGTTACATTTGTCGGTTGTCAGAATGTCAAGTAAGCACAATGAAAAGAGTAAAGGAAGTAGAGGAGAATTGGAGGAAGAACTGAAATGCTACAAGGGTGAATAAGTAGGGCTGTATGTGTATGAAAAAAAAAGGAAATTATTTCAGAGAACATTTTGAGTGGTAACTACAACATGCTATATGTGCTCTGATTTTATTGCTCTGCTGTTATTAGATACTTTCTAGACAGCCTGGGCAGTATATTTTAACTAAAAGTTTCATCAGAATATTAAGTGACTAATCCATCCTTTCCCTCAAAACAGGAGAAAATGCAAGAGGGTGTTTAAAAATTCTTCCTAGCCTGGTTAGAGGTCATGCCATGCTGGACAGTGAGGTTCAGCAGCTGCCATTATGCTGTTATTAGTAAGACATTTGTTATCAATGAAATGCTCCAGAACTATTGTTCCAAGGCTGTTGCTGTAAAATCATAGTGCATTGTAGTTTGTTGGAGGGTAGTAGCACTTGTTAATTTGATCAAGGCTGAAGTTTACGGAGGATAAAGTAAACAATGCAAACTGCAGACACCATCAGTTTCCTATGGGCAGTGAAGTGTAGTTTGTTCCATTTACACTTCACAACAACATCTGATGGGCTTTGTCAGTGCTGCACAGAGTAATTAAACCTGAAATCAATAGCAGGCATTTGTCATGTTTACAGCCGCTCTTTCTGCTGGGTTAAACTCATCAGTTTAGTGCCGTTCTGTTTTACTGCAGAGACACGCTCCATTATTTCTTCAGGTACAGTTGAGATATTCAGTTACATGCCCAATAGTTTGAATACAACAGTAAGATTAAAAGGGGCGGGCAAATGGACAGTTTTGTAATTTATTCACTGATTTCCTTAAACGGTGTTGGATTTCCATTGTCTTCCACCTACCCTTTATGGAACATTTTATGCCCCAGGATAATACATTCCCATTGTCCAATGGTGGCAATGAAAGCAGCACTAAAATCGCATGTAAGTTGACATAGAATATAACTTCACTCGAATCACAGCATACTGCACTGAACTAGTAAAAATAAACTAGTGTGCTAGTTTCATGAGAGCCATTCCAGGCCTCAGTTTACATATGGATCATGTTTTTACTTTGGAATAAAATGGTCTGAATTATGGGGTCAGATCATCCTGAATTTTATGCCAAGAGAGTTTTCAGTTCAGTGGTAATCTAGTTAGTCTTTGAGCATGAAATCCCAGAGAGACTTTGAGGAAACTGACAATGCACACATTTGTTATGTAGACATGTTATAGGATTTTGATGTGAGGTCTGGTAGTCCATGCTAGAAACAGTCCCTGTCTGATAGTATCTGCTAGCCTTCTTATTGTTGCTTTATAGGTAGCTTTGACATAGTGGTATATTATGCATGCCTAGGCCTTTGTTGGGATGTTAATAGTGAGAGTGAATTTTGACAGATTGGATGTGCCATTAATCTTACAATGGAGCAGTGATCCTATACTGCTGATGGCTCAAACACTTGTAAACTGCATTAAGGATTGCTAGAGTTTTGGGTAGTTTTCTTTTTAAATATTGCTCTTGCATTTATGCAATTTCAAACACTTACATTTAAGTCTGCTTAAATATTTACTAGCTGATTTGCCCAGAGCACCAGAAAGATTTCCTTGTAAAGATTTTTTAAAAAGTGATATTTAGATCAGTGGCTGGCAATTATTTCGTTTAGAACTATATTAACTTTCATCTCAAACAATTCCAAAATGCTTTACAAACTGTCACAATTTATACACAGGTTGCTTTATCCGCTGCTGAAGTGCAGCCACCCTGGGTGAAACACAGCAACTATTCAACACTGCACAGTGGCTTGGGACTGGAAATTAAGGATCTCTCTATATTTGTAATTGCAGTGGGAAATTAGGTAGGCTGAATGTAATTACCTGAGCTGGAATTTGGCCAGCAGACTGAAGTTAACACACCTACTCTTCTGAAGAGTTCCCTGGGACTGCTAATGACCAATTTGAGTAGGACCTTCCATTTATATCTCATCCAAAAGAAAACTCCTACAGGAGTACAATGCCCCCAGCACCATTTTTGTGCACAGTTATTGCATAGATAGGAAGGAAAGAGGAGGGCTGGCATGTGACATGTGCTTGGGATTAGCAGTTACAAAGCTCAGAAAATCTATTATTCAGTTAACATTTATATTTTTCTTTTTTTAAAATTTGCTGGGTCAGTAGGGTTAGTTAACTACCTTAAGTGAGAACACGTATAATGCAGGAATTATGGAACATTTATATATCTATAAGGCCTTCTGAGAGAAGCACATAGTATTTCTTACACTTTTGGCTGAGAGGTAGAAAAGATTAAGTTTGCTTAATTGTCCTCATTGTAATTTTTTATGATTATTATTCATGTAGAATGAGAAGCTTTACATTAAAGCTCTCATGTATGCTGTATTTTAATGTATATAATAGGCACTTCTAGAGGCTGACCAACATAAATTAGTAGCTGGCATAATTATGTGTGACCAATTGTGAAGAAGCTTGAACTAAAATCCCCCAAAATTTCATCTAGAGAGAAAATTTTTGATACTTGTTTATCTCTCAAAAGCAGAAGGAGTTTTGTGAGGCAAGGCTGTTCTTTGTCTACAGTAGTGTTTGTGAGCATATGGTTTTTACTTTCCAACACAGTCCTACTTCCTTTCCTCAAAAATAGATGTTTTCATCAATTGTTACTGGAAAGTAACTGGGGACGAGAGACATATGAGGACTTTTATGTGATACCATGCTAAATAGTGCTATACATTGTGTTCCTCATAAGTTCTAGACATGTAGTCATCCCCCAAGTGTGTTGATTTTCAAACACAATGCGTTCTATGAATTTCAAATAATTGTTGTCCTTTCTCTGAAGTTCACATAAAATGAACTGAAATGATCCCACTGAATTGCAGAGCAAAACCAGTGGGTGTATTTTCAATAGTTAAATCAAAATATGACATAATAAGAGTTTGAAAACAGGAAAACTGAGCATACCATCTTCATTAGGTAGCATAGACAGCTCCAGAATAATTTAGTGGACTATAAATGGCATGTGAGGAATAAGCCATTCCTTATAGGAATTCCTAAATAGGTTATAATTTTGTTGTTAAATTTTTGCCATATCATTGTTTTGATATGATATGAATATAAAAATATAGCATATTTTGCTTATACAGTTTCACAGCAATCACATATGGTATAAACTATATTTTCCAGGGGATGTCCTATGCCAGTATCCTCTGGCAGTAATTGTTAGGTCGTCAAATATCAGAATTCTATTAATATCAGAAATCTATTACCCCCTCAATTATTATAAGTAATGTACTGTACTGAGACATCATCTCTTACTTGTCTGAGGGAGGTAATAGGAGATTTTGGCCATTCATAATTAAAAACAAACTTTGAGAGAACTGCACTCTACTACTGAACAATCTAATATTTTGGTGATCAGCCTTTTGTCCAGAGATAACAGGACCAACTAAAGTCCAAGAGGAACAACCAGGTGGATCAGCGTCTTGGTGAAGGTTAGTGGGTTTGTATGAATGGCTATTACAATACTACAGAACATGGCAGTGGAATCTTTTCCTCCTGGCATGTAGAACTAGTCATTCCAAAGTCAGCAAAGTCTAGGTCCTGCTGAAGTAGAGTCACCTGTGACAGTTCCCTCATAAGAAGTGAGGTGATAAAACCCTTCAGACCTTTATGACACATCTTTCATTGATGATGTTCTTTCCAGATAAAAAGTAGTTGTCCTACACTTTTTCTAGCATCTTTACTTTCGCTTTACTCACAGAGTCAGTATTTCTATATACTTTCCCGTACTTCATACCTGAAAACCGGGAGTGTTTTCCACTTTGATATCTAGGGAATTCTTTGCTATTCTGGTATAAAAACTAAACTTTTAAGATGGTGTGCAAAATGTTTCTTGTTAATTACTGATGTGGACATGGCCTTCTCTGCCTGAATACATAAACTGAATATGAGATGTGCCAAGGTGTCTTGTCAAACCACTGAAATACAGCCTTTTGCTCTCACTAGAATGTACCCATCAGAGCTGAGGCCGTATCGGTGGCGTCGCTAAAAAATGCCTCCATTCTTTATGTCTTCTGAAGCTTTATCTATATTCTTATCAACCACTGCAGTAATACAGAGGAAGACTCAAAGCTAATGCAGCATGTGATAGAGTGATTCTATTTGCTTCAAGAACTCAGCAACTGCTCCTGTGATGATTGTGGATATGGGAACTTACTGCTTGGAGCATTCACATTACAAATACGTACATCACTCAAAGATAGAGAAAGGTACCACTTTCTGATCACTGAAGTTCTTCAGGTTTTGTAATCCACATATAAATTATTCTTATCCTTATATCCTTCCTTCTCTATCCTTGAACACTCCCCTTTTTTTTTTTCCTTGGCAGTCTGTAGTAGAGGACAAAATGACATTGTGTGTAGCTCCCTCTCCCATTTATGTGCTGGCCATGTCTTGTGACACTGAGGGAGAGCTCTTCCTTAGCTGGGACAGCACATTAACACACAGACAAAGGTAAAAGTACTTTTAGGAGGTATTTCTCTAAAAGCTTTCTGATAGTTGCCCTTTTTTGTTCTGGTTTTGATTCTGAAATTATTTGTAGAACCTGCTGGTTTGTGCATTTAAGTTAACATTCCGAAAGCTCAATTTTTGGCTTATCCAAAACACAGAAATGTAGTTTCTGTCTCAGTGACCATGTCTGTGAGTTTAGTTGTGTTAACTACACTGAAACTACAAGAATAAGCAAATTACACTGGGTTACTGTTTTTATGTAGAACAAGTACAATTGCTGTAACATTACTGTAGAAAATGACACTTCTGAAATGAAAGAGCAGTGCTAAAAACAAAACAGCTGCAGAAAAGCAGGGACTTCGTTATCAGAAAAAACAGCTGGCTTTACAATTACTGATACATGATTATTACATCTAAATATATCCTGAAGTCCAATGACAATTAGTGTGAACCAGCTATTTATTATATGAATGCTTTCTGTAACATAAATATACTTAAAATCATGATATACATTATGTCTAGAACCAATAATTAAATGTATTCATAATTTAAAGAGTTTTGAACAGCTGCTTGCTGCAATAAGTTAAAAATGTAGAAAAAAAATTAGAAAGATTGCATGTCTATCCATGTTATGGTTACTTGCTTAAAAAGATATATTAAATACCCATGTTCCCTGTTTTATACAGAAAATGTCAGATTTCAAATATTTGTTGAGCTGGTAGGATTCTGTGAAATTCTAAGAAGGAAAAATAGCTACTCATTTTAAAATATTTGCTATAGTTGTTCTTTTTATTTATAAGAGTTACTGTGAAATGGTATCCTGATTTGAAAAGTTACGGGAAATATACTTTTACCATTATGTGGGAAAGTATTTTTCTTTTCTGAGCATTATCAGTTTTTTTAAATGAGTGTTTAATAAAGAAGCCTCACTATTAATTCTTTAACAATCCCATGTAAGTAGTTTGCATAAAATGTTCCAATTTACATAAACTATTATTATATTTTCATATCACAGTGTTACTGCACTAGGTTTTATGAGACCATTTATGATTTGAAGTTCAGCTTCTTTGAGGCTTAATTTGAATGGTGACATATGCTGTACAGTGAACATCCAGCAGAAGTTGCTATAATCTTCTGTCTCCTTAGAGTTTGTTCTCTGATATTGGTGTTTTTTGGGTTTTTTCCCTCCAGTAAATGTAGTCTTTACTTGCAGTGGCCAATGACAAATTGCTTTGGAATATTCCTTCTCATGAAACTTGAGCATATTCTGCCTTAGATTCAATGTCACCAAGTGGTGAAATACTTGATGCCTTTTGTTTACACTGTTTGTGCAGATATTTTAAGGATGTTAGTCTCTTTTTAACATCCTTATTTTGTTTCTAGAAGTTAACCCCTCCACACTGACCCCGGGATTCTTACACTGAAGGCAGGTGGATTCTCCATCATGCTGCAGCTCCATTCAAAACCTGTTGGATTCTTCCTTCTTGGGTTCCCAACCATCTCATGTCTTGCTTCTTGGCACTCTGTACATTTTGCTTTCTTTATGTGATTGATCTCAGTCTGCTACATCATTTCTGCTCTTCACATGTTGGGACCCCCATAACATTTATGTTGTAGGGTTTAGACAACGAAAGTTTGCATGAAAAGACAGGTCTTAGATTTGACCCTAAAGAAGACAACAAAAAAGAAAACTCCTAATCTCTGTTTCTTGGAATGTCTGCCAAGGACTCTGTATGGTAGGGAAATGAGAAGATAACCTCTCAGGCATTTGGTTAGTAAGATTTTAGTATGGCAGAGGGAGCCTGAGGTGCAAACATAGTTGTACAGACAGCCACAACATTATATTAGCAGAGAGCTGAACTGTGCTGTTGCTGGTGTATTCTGCCTGGAATGCAGACCTGTTCTATTCAAATAACTGAAGTTCTGACAATCTATTCTTAAAATTCAATGTTTGTAATATTTAAGGATACAGGATGCTTCTGAGATTTTTATTGAGAAAGGTGATGGAGTTTACAGAAAGAGTAATTACTTTTTAAAGCTGCCATTAATAAAAATTTTGTTCAATTTCTTGTTATATGTTTTTTTTTGATTAGTGAATGTTTTCTAAACTATCTTTTCTTCAAAATCTTGAACTGTCTATTCTAATTGGAGCAGAGAGCAGCAGAGATGTATTCTCTCTTTTTTTAAAAAACCTGGAAAAAATAACGTGAGGAGAACAGATTTTTTCTGCTCCATCTTGAAATGAAAGAGAATTTTTACTTCGTTGAAAAAGACAGAATAAATTTTTTAAGGAAGTTTATGCGTTATAAATACTACAGTAAATGTTTTAAAAGGGAAAATTATGTTTAATAATATTAATTATCTCAATATTAGCAAAAGAAATAATAAAAGTAAAGAGGTCAACAGGTCTCCCCATCAATTACTGGATTTCAGAATTCCATGAGAAACAATGGTTAGGATCAAACTATATATCCATGTAGGAAATCCTAGGGGGATTACATAAAATTCTATAAAGTTAACTTTTACTATGAATGAATAGACATGACTACAAAAGATCCAGTGGTCAAAAAAATTTCAACTAAGAGGTCACTGGGCATCACCCTGTGCATTATCAGCATGTCAGGGTTCAAGGAAGCAGATAGCTTGTTCATGGACCAAAGTACATAAGTCATATTAGCCAAAATGCTCTTCTGCAAAATTTCATTTAGAACACTACTTCGGAACAAAATGTCAGTGTTGATTTTCAACAGGGTTAGTGATAATTATTTCTCAAAGAATTATGAAAACCTCTGGATACCAAGCCTTAAAGCTGATCCCTCTAACTGTATGGAAATTAAAGTGGATGAATTTCAAAACCAGAATTACATGCTAATGTATTTATGATTGACTACAATGTTTGTAAAAATGAAATATATTATTCTGTAAAATACAGTATATTTTTAATGTTTCAATTAATGAAGGGACAAAATATTTTATAATTTCCAATTAATTCAATAAAAATTCAAAACAATTATCTTTATTTGCACATTTGTCACTTCAGAGGCAATGTGGTCATATAGAAGGTGTGTGTAAGTAACAGATATTATGTTGGTTATAGCTGTTTACTTTTTGATACCTTTCTCACTTTAATTTTTACAGCTGTACAATTCAAAGAACATTTAGTTTTGCATTAGCATCAGAATAAGGAGGTTTATTGTTTATTTGCTTCATCTACTCTGCATAGTGCCATTATTGCAAAAATATTAGTATTTGTAAGGACAAAAGGAAAGTGTGTATCTAATGACCTTATTGTGAGTAATTAGCCTCTTCCCCTAGTGATGCAGACTTGTCCATTCCTAAACATATAAGAAAATGGAAAGCCTTTATAAATCTTTAACCAGTCATAGTAACATAAATAAATGGACATTCCCATGCAGTTTCATCTTTTCCAAAATAGCTTTGCAAGTGAAGTTCTCCCTCATAACATGCTCTAAAAATATTGACAGGTATATATAATCAAACTGTGATGATACAGAAGAAAAATTAATGATGCAATAGTAGGCAAATAAGTTTGTGTTTAACAGTCTAAAGCTATGTTATGCAGAAAACAATAATGAAATCATAAACTCTTTTCTTTTTTTCTCTTCAGACAAAGCATATAAACTTAAGTGTGGAGGAGGATGTAGGATTGAAAAAGTTCTTAAATCTATGTAATTTCAAAAACTTTTTTGTATTTATATCAATTTTAACCTGAGTTTTAATAGTGAATTGCATTTCATTTTATTTACAGATTGACTTTAGTCCAAACAAGTAGCTTTTACTTTTTATGGTATAAAAACTTTCTGCATGGAAAAATCAGTAACAATGAACCTAAATTCAGTGTTAATATTTTAGACTACATAAAACGCTTTGAAGGACCATTTTTATATTTCTCAATCCTACACTATTCTGAAGCAAGTGTATTAACAACAACAACAAACAACAACAACAAAAAGTAACATCTGTTCTGATATAGAGACATTTTACTACCAACTGCATAACTCTAAAGAATTTGCTTTATGTCTTTTCTGGTCTTTGAATGATTGATGTTTTCTTCCATTAGCATTCAGAACCAATGGATTGGATGAGATCCTCTTCAATCTTCTTCCCTGACTTACGGGCACTGTATATCTTAACAATTGTTTACAATTAACTTGTAATAAAATCTCTTAAAGTTACAATTTTCCATATTTAGCATCAAACTCAAGGTATGTTTCCTCTTCCTTTTTGTTTTATAGTCTGTTGTCAGTCATGTTTTCTGCAACAGCAGTATTATTTATTCAAGTCCTTTTTGTCTTTGAACTTTAACTTGTGTTCTGCTTGCTTTAATACTCTTTTATTTTTCACTTCCGCAGAATCACTAATTCACTTGTATGCCTTCAGAACCTTTATTCCTGACACCACTGGTGGAGTCAGTGACCCCTACTAGCTGAAGGCATCATGCTTGTACTTCCAGTTCAGTGCTTTGATACCAATCTGTTTCCATGATACCAAGAAAGAAAAGAAGTGTGACTTATGTGACATATCTGGGTTGCTGCCAGCAAATCTGTACTGAACCCTAACACAATCATGGCATCAGAGACCATGAAGATCTGTTCATCAGTTCATTTTCCTTATCTCCTTATATGATGGCAATCCTTTACTGTGTTTTCCAATGCAATTTTACATTTATTTTCAGGAGCTATTGAAGGGAATTATCAAAACCTTGACATTCATCTCATACTGGTTCAAGACTTAGGGACTTTCTGGTCTCCTGCATTTCTTTTGGGTTCAGCTATACACAGTGTATATGTGCTTAACAGTAGATGCAGTGCAATATTCTAGTCTTGCAAAACAAAAACAGAAAATATCCAGTTGTTTTCTAAAGATCTTGACTATTGCTTTTCTCCTGCTGAACATCTGTGATCATGACAGATCCCAAAACTAGAGACAAAATTCAAGTTGTAGGCAAAGCTCTCCCCATCCTTGATTTTTTTCAAAAAGGAAAATTTATTTGTCTCCTATACACAACAAAATTAGTTAATTGTCAAGCAGCACTATTAAGGTTCATTTCTATTCAGCAGGGCAGTTTCCGCTCTCTAATCAGTGTTTCTTGATTGCAAATAAAGATAGAACTAAAAATGCATAATCAGTTGTGAGATCTGTTTAAATCTTTCTTTAGCAGTAATCAATTTAATACACTGCTATTTAGCTAGAGCCATTTATGGTTTTATTATAGGTGTTTTGATCACAGGCTGAGTCCAAAAATTCTGTCAGTAGTAGCAAGGAGATCATCATAAGGTACACTGCACATATGTTTCTGATTCCGTTTTACGATTTGGAGGTAGACACTTTCATTGGGAAGAGCCCAACTAGATAATATTTTTTTTTTCTTTCACATCTGAAAAATCAATGTCACTTCATACCACGTAGAACAGATTGTGTCCTGCCCTTGCAACTGGTCTCTACCAGTTCAGACCACTAGACTAGAAAATACTCTAATTTCTCCAATACTACTGTGTTTACTTCATTTCCAGGACCCTAAAGAAGGCTCAAGTGGGATAAAATGAAATATTTTTAGTACTTCAAATTTTTGCATTGCTTTATTTTTTCACATCTTCTGCACCTGTGAAATCACAACTAAAGGGTACATTAACATAAAATAATCTTAGGGCATTCAGATCTTATTCTATAACCATGGATTCTTTTCGTTGTCAATACAATTTAGTTCATAGCCAAAATATAACTTTGGAGAGGTCAATAATATTTCATACATAAGAAAGACAGTCTATGAAGAAAAATATTTTCCAGGTTGGGCTGACCTGAAGAAGTGTATATTATTCTATAGTATTGTATGCTATTATATACTATTTATTTTGGAATACTTGTAGTGTTAAAGCAGACAGGTCTGTACTTACATTTTCCTATATTATTTTAATAGCATTTTGTTCATTATTATTTTATCAGCATTTATTATTTGTGTAGCTTAACATCCACATCATTTTTTTTTTCTCAAACATTTAGTGCTTATCTGGTTTTATTCCCCATATTAATTCTCCATTTGAGTCCTTATAAGAATTAAACTTGGGTTTTTTTCAAATTTTGGAACTGCCATTTGAAGTGTTGTGTTATCAGTAAAAGCCTACTTGTTTCTGTTACTTTAGTTTGCAGATAGGACAAATGCAATTTGTCAGAAAGCATTTTATGCCATATTTGTATTGAAAGAATAATTATTTGGTTCCAAATGGTCTCTAGCAAATTATTCAAAAATATGATCTCTCCCTTCCTTCTGTCAGTCTATGTCTATAATTAAGCCTGCATTTTCTAAAATTCCTCCCAAACACAATACGGAAAAATTCATGCCACGGATGAAAAATGATATTGTCTTTTGGATGAAGAGTTAGTTTCAGCAGCTCTGGACTATGTGGATTTTTTTTGGTTTTCATTTGGCTGAGGATACAGGGGAAGACCTGTTTCAGCTCAGAGACCATCAAAATGTGTGTTAGATCAGTATGTAATATCAACAACATAAATCCCCCGACTCATGTTAGAGTTTGTTCAGGCAGGGCTCAGCTGTTTGCACTGTGTACCTTAAGAGGGCTGCAGTTGTAGAGATTTACTGAGTAGCTCTGCGATCCTTGGTGCATAAATTACCAAGCATCAAATGCTGGTTGCAGCATCAACAGAAGATCACAAGTAAGGAGAGTGAATCACTGATTATATCAACTCAAATTCTCTTGTATCTTCTGTGACTTATAGAGCCCAAACTATTTTCTGACAAGCATTAGTTGCATCAGACAGGGGAAAACCTCCGACACCTCATGCTTGCTTTACAATAACTTTCTTTGCCAAAGCTGGGAGGCTTGTCAGCTCTATTAAATGACCTTGTGGCACTTGGTATGAACACGCTTCTTATGCTCTGGGAAGGAACACATTTGATGCATAACAGACACTAGTGGAAAAACATTGTTAACTCCTCTGGGGAAGCTCTGTGGGACTTGAGGGGCAGATGATTACAAGGACACAGTAATTTCAAGATAAGTTATTTCTTGTTTTGATACTCATGTTATGAACAGAATACATTATGTCTATGAAAGAAACCATCATTCCTGCCTGGGGAAACCAATTTCAGTCCTCACAACATCAAGTGTAAGTAGTATAGCCAATTAAAATAGATCCTTTAATAATTAGTTTATTGTGCTGATGCACCTCGTTGTCAAAATCAATTGTTCTTATCTTTCAAATAAAGCACTGCTGTCAGAGTGACCATTTGAAATGACAACTGACCCTGTAAACCACAGGGATTTATATCATGTTTATGGGTATATCATTATGTGGACAAAATGATTGATCTTAAGATTTGTCTCTACAATCCTCTACATGGAACCATAAAAAAATTCTTGGATCACTTGCAACAAAAAGTGATTGGATTTTCTCCTAGAAATTCTATGGCTCTTTCAAATCTCTCTAAGTTTGTGATATTCACAAGAATCTGTACACTCTAAGTACATATAGTGCAAAGAAATATCTTCTTTCATTTGTTCTTAACATTGTCTTTGCCATATGGACTTTGACATTTCACTTTGTTTTTCTATACTGTGACTGAAGTTTCATTTCAGGTAAGAGCCATAAAGAAATTCCCCTGAGTTATAGGGTGTTTTCCACTGAAAAAAAAGTAACTTCATTTGAATGTACAAATGTTGAAAATTTCTTCCTGTAATTTGAATGCAATATCCAGAATGTTCGAAGAGGTCAATAGTACCAGGAGGCAAAGTCTTATGTACTAAAAGTCTTTGATCAAGCTTTGCTGAGGAGCAAAAGAACAAGCACATGAATTGCAGTGTTTTTTATTCGTTCTCAAGTCTACAAATTCAGAAGCTTGACTGATGAGATAAAACAAAAAACAAGTGTCAGAATCATCTACTTGAATATCTTATGACCAGTTTTGGCATTCATATCCCTGTTTTCCTAGGATGGTAGAAAGAGGGGTATATATTTTCACATGACAAGTTTGGTCACAGTTTGGCTATTTCATGTCTTTCATAAAGGCAGAATGCTCTTTAAGATTTTTTTTTTTCTTTTTCTGGGAAATCCTCTTTGGAAATGTCAATGAGTAACAATCAGGTATTTAAAAGATTGTGCTTTTTACTTTCTGAACCTCAGCTTGTCTTTCAGAGGAGTGAGTTAGAGAAAAAGAACCATTTCACTTTCTTTGTCTCAGCTGACATAAGCTATGGAATGAAACAATTTTGGGGACTGGACAACAAGTATCACAGACCATATAAACATAGTCACTGAGTCTTATAATATCTAGAAAAAGCTATTGTCTTCTTTGGTATGTTATTTGTTCTCAAAACTTCTGGACCATGTTAAATCATACAAAATAGTAGTACTTCACTGGTTTTGTAGTAAGGTATCTATCTATATTGGTGGAAATTACTATATTGATGTCCATAGTCTACAAGCAAATTTTCTGTCACCTTCCCATGTTCCTTTATGTATGTGAAAGTACTCAGATGCTGAAAACATTACTTGTTTGAAGGTATTGGATGAACATATTAGCATCAAGCATCCTATATTTGCTAAGGAAGTCTGAAAAAGAGGTTTTACTTCTGCCCAAAGATTAAACAAGAAGATAATCACATCTTCACTAAATTATCCATCTTTCTTTTTATTATTTTGAGATATCTGAGGACATGCACCACTATAATACTTTGACAATGTAGAGATTGATAGCTCTGTACAGGAAGAATTTTTAGATTTAATTGCATAACCATGACTAGCTTCTAGTCAAAGTTTTTAAAAAATTTGTATAAATACAGAAGCCAAAGTGGATATCCCTTTGATTAAAACATTGCATAGTAAAATCATTTCTGATATTTATCTGTTTTGAAAACTCCCAAAATTTGTGTAGTTCCAAGGGACGGCAAGGGACTTGTTCAGGCATGCTTCTTTTTCCCTTGGATAGTTTTGTCTTTAAAATGTGAGACACTAAATTACCCACTTGGGAACAGATTCGGAAAACATATGATTCTTCAATATTATGCACTGGGACCCAGACTTTATTAGTCCACTAATTCACAAGATTTCTTTTAGAGACGTAGGAGATACTAAAGCATGGTCTAAATTTTCCCAAATTTCCCTAAACCTCCTGTGTTCTGGGAAAACTTGTATCAATAGTATAAGGTCTGAAATGTTTATTGTTTCAGAAATCTTCCCAGTATGTATGTACGCTACCTTTTCAAAGACAGCTTGCCTAGAAGCAATAGAGTCTTTTTAGGATTTGCATTAAAATGGTGGTTTGAATATGGGAAAATTAATCTAAACTCCTTTAGGCTCAAAATATAATTTTTTTCTGCCTCAGACATGCATTTTTTGACTTAAATTGTTTTCTATTGAAGGGGAGAAGAGCAGCAGAGAGGTAAACAGAGAGCATGTAATATTCTTCCCCCAAAAATAAGCCAAAGTTATTTACAATTCCTTTCTCTGGATTTTGGTGAGGCAACTACTGGGACAGGTGGTTGCCCCCCACCGCCTGTGGTAGTATTTCACTCACAGTTTCAGACTGTCAAGCCAGAGGGCTGCCCTTGCTCCTGCTGGGCCCACAGGCTCCATCCAGGGAGCAGACGATGGTGACATTTGCTCCAACTGCTCTAGTGGTTCTGCTAGCTCTGCTTTTCTGCAAGGGTACACATGATTCTGCAAATGGGATTGCATAAAGTCCTCTTGTAGAAAATAGATTCCTAAGCAGACTCCTCTGTCTTTAATAGCTTTTAGACTCTGACTTTTACATCAGAAGACTTTAAAATACTGCCTTAGATTAGGGCAGCCACTCATCACATGGACATTTGGGCTTAATTAGTTGGCCCAGACTTCCGCACAATCTCTTAATTGTAAACTCTCCTCTTCTCCACCCTATAACTTGCAGATGTTTTTAACAGAAATACTTCCCAAATACACCTGGCAACAACATACACAAATTTAGTAAGTTTCAGGCTTGCCTGATGGGGAGGTTTTGTGCTTCTCTTCACTAGCCATGATGTTTTAAACATGGATTTTAAAGCTGTACATTTAAAATATACTTGAAGAAAGGTTTTGCAATATGGAAATCAGCCACCCTGTTGTTTTATAGTCATGAAATTAAAAGAAATTCTGAATGTCAAATACTGAAATTTCAATATCGAACTAACTTTTGGGCAAAAGTCTACCCAGACTCCTTTTCCCCTAAGTGGAAAAACAATGAAAAATAAAATAGAATTCCATGTCAAAAATCAATTTAAAATCAAATTAAATCAGATTGTATCCTTGTAATCTAGATGAAATTCCTTAGTAAATTCTGTGATGGCTTCAATATTATGCAATCAGAGAAAGTTCACTCAAAATCAGATTTAAAGGAATGGAAATTTTTCTTATTCCAGAAGCATACATTCCAAGTAACTTTACCACATATCAGATTATGAGAGTGAAACATTGTATTAGTCTTTATAATCAAGTTAATCGAATTGGAAACATTAAAATTATTAAGCAGACACATGACTATTGCATTGTGTCAGCTTTATAAACAAATTGGAAAACGAGAGTTAGGAAAAGTAAAATGTATGAATGAATTTGATGTGTACTCTGGCAATTGAGGCAATATAATTTCTATGAAGAAAGGTCTTCTGTAGCAACATAGAGGATGTGTTCTATTTAGTAGTTTCTAGTGTAATTAATTACATTATTATTTTCTGTACAATTCATGTATTAATAACATATACTTTACTGTTAATATTTTCAGCAAAATCCTAACCACCTGACCTTCGTTTGCAGTTTTTCCATTTGTTTCACTGGGACCATAGTCTTGCCATCCATCTTTTGCAGATGTTCCTAAGTGAGTAAGTGAGGGAAATTTTGGAAGTGACCAATAATTTTGTTTTGAGAAAGGTGTTTGGCAGTAAGTGTGATCATTTACTTCTCTCTTTAGCCTGCCCTGGATCAAATTGTTGAAGAAAATCTCAGGTTAGTTCAAGAATATAAAATCTTTCATGACTATTACTTAAATAGTAAAGATCTTACAGAGCTCTATGGCAATAATATGAGGGTGGAAGCTGCTGTTAGAGACCATCAGCAGGTAAACACTAATATCGCTAATTTGATTCATTTATCTCACCTCTAAAATTCATTTGATGCAGCTATTTAATAATATTGTAATACTTGCAATAATACCTATCAACTGAATTCTTCTTTTCTTCTTGGACATTTCACATTTTCATATTTGCATTTTTTGCTTACTTGCTGTGGTGGGGTATTTTCTTATTTTTACAGAGCAGTTCATGTAAGGTTTTCAAAACACATTATTTGTAAATTCCACTTTTGAGTCTGAAATGTATTTATTTTTGTATATAAATATATTATTCAGTAATTAAAATTTATCTTACTGTTATATATATCCATAAAACAGTTTTTTTGCTAGTTGTGAGTAATGACATTTACAGTAAGATCCTATAAGCCTTTAATTTAGAAAACATTCAAGTGAAAATAAAAAAAGGTAAAATCTTGTTTGATGAACTTCCCTGATGGAGGTATAGTGACCAGGTGTAGTATTTTATTGACTCATTAGATGAATTTTAAAAGATAGAATGATTTTGTTTTTTTTTAAATTTAACAGTGCTATGAAACCTGAGTCAAGTGATATTGCAGAACTTCATTGTGGCAATGTAATGCCAATGGACATTATTGTGTTTATATACATAGCTCTCAAAACAAAAGCCCATGTGTACCAACTGTAATCAAGTAAAAATATTGTTCAGATATTTTATTCAGGTTATTCCTTGATTGCCTTCAGTGTCTAGATTTCTGAAAATTATTATGCATTTAAGTCACAATCGGACCTTACCTTCACATCAACAATTTCAGGTAAAAATCTTCATTAACTTATATCATATGCAGGAATCAGGTCCTGATTTATTGGTACTTTAGTCCATTTTCTAGAAATACAATATAGAAGTGTTCAAATAAACACATTAGATGTAAAATTCCAATTATTTGCTAATAGTTTCCTCTTAGTAACCCATTCTATGTCTTATACCTGCAACTTCATCCATTGCTCATTTCTTGATACAGCAGCAGAGGCAATGCTATGAGTATTGAAATGTTTCCTTAAAAGGGCTGCATTATATCAGGAATTTAAAGTATTTTTTTCTGAATTAAGAATTAGGTTATACTCTCAGGCTCTCTATGGAGAAAGTTCATCAGCTGGACCTTTTATTTCTTTGCATGTAAGAACATCTGTGTTCCATGTTTTCACAATTTAACAGTTCTTGGTAATATTTGCAAAACAGACTTTACACTCAACAGTTTACCTCTTCTGGACATAGTATGGATGATATTATGCATCTCAATGATGTAGTCTGGAAGCAAGAGAAAATTGGAAATGAGCTGGTATATATTATTGCTTTCTTCCTCTTCAATTTGAATACAATAAAATAAACATAGTAAAATATAGGAAAATAGCAATGCAATACCGACAGGATCTAGTTTCATTAGCAGTGCTATATAATAATTTGTTTGGCTTTTTAAAATCTTGTTTATGAAGAAAATGGTTATGGTGGTGTTGCTATTCTATAGGAGTTTATAATCAGCATTACAATACATATGCCAAGCTTGTGGTAGGAATTACTGATGGCAATGTTTAGAACTTTGGTCAGGCCTCTGTGCCATTCAGCACTGATATGTGCATGAAGAAGAGAAATTCTCTTCACAATACTAATTTAAGTATTACAGAGACAACTTTATCTAATTTCCTTTTTGATAACTCTTTGTTTTGTTACATGACTAAATAGTCCAACTATTAAAATATTCCTATCATTCTTACATAAAGAAAATATTTAGGAATTATGACAAAAAGAAAAAACCATGTTGATTACATACACCACCTATCAAAACAAGATAGATTTTCTTCTCAGGTTTTTGCTAATAAATGAACAGAAAATCAATTCTGGAGGAGTGTCAAAGTAATGATTTTTCTTGGTGCTCTACTATATATATGCACTAGTACAATGACATGAACATTCAAGATGAAAGTGTATTCAACCTTACTTAATTCTTCAGAAATTTCTAACTTTTGCAAACAGTAAAGTAATGGGCAAATTGCTTCTCTTATTCCTGTTTTTAAAAAATGTTTTTGTTTTAAGTGGAAATACCCACAAAGTGTTCAAGGCCAGGCTGCATGGGGCTTTGAGCAACCTGGTCTAGTGGATGGTGTTCCTGTCCATGACAAGGGTTGGAACTAGATGATTTTTAAGGTCCTTTGAGCTCAAACCATTCTGTGATTCAATGATACTAATGTTTAATTTGATCAAATACAAGTGTAGTCAAATATCACTCTGAACCAGGTAAGAATTTCCCTATAGTTGTTTATCTTGAGATACTCTTATTTTCAATTTGCTTTTCTTAATAGTTTACTCTCTGAAACAACATTTCACTCCACAAAGGCATTCTTTATATATCCCTTATATCTATATCTTCCACTGATTAATGGGATGCTGGTCATGCTGAATGGGTTAGTTTCATTATAACATGAATCATACGTTTCCACTTTTTTTAGATGACTTTGGAATAAACTGTAATAGGTTGAGATATTATCTTTAAATACATCCTATTTAGTACCTAATATTTTTCCTAAATATTTGGGTGTGAATGTAGGTGTTGTGGTGTGGTGGGGTTTTTTGGGTTTTTTGCTTGTTTGTTTCTCAGTGTTAGAATGTTTGTTTTTCAGATATTAGTTTATACATGTGTATTTCAGTGTGACAAAGTCCTGTGTGTGAAAGATTTGTAGATTGGTCTTTATGTGGTAGACAGTAAAAAAATCTTGCTTAATACTGTTTCTTACCTGCAAATATATAAAGGCAGTTTCTTCTGAAATCTCAATGAGCTAGCATATTCTCACCAGCAATATGAATATTCTTTAAAAACAAATCCAATTATTTACCATATCTTTGTTTTTGTACCGAATAATCTTAGAATAACTATTTGATGAGCAAAATTTGATACTTCCAATGTATGTTCCTTGTGTGTCAATGGCTGTACCGTAGACAGCAGTTTCTGTTCTCATAGTTAAATTAAATTTCCAAACGTAAAGGTATGACATCATTTTAAGACCCTACCTACTTGTGTTTGTCCTTAATACTGCAAGGGGCATTGTCCTACAAAACATTGATGTTTGGGGTTTTTTCACAAAGCTTTTATTTCAAAACTGTAATGCAAACTATAATTGCTTTAAAATGTACATAAAATATTCATTCTTGTACTCACTATCTGCTATCTTCAGGTGGCCATGTTATAGTACTATTTTGGAGGGAGGAAGTCTATTGATTCTCGCTTCTTTATTTTTTTTTTTTACTTTCTGGATAACTGACGTATTATTGCAGTAAAACATATGTAGGGTCAATCTATGCTGAATAGTTATTAGAAACCATGATAACAAAAGTCATTACACTGCAGTTCAGTTTTGACAGTAAAATTTCTGCAACATTATCACAAATCCTCATGCATTAGTGCAATGATCCTTACTATAGTTTCATATTAGAATCAAAAGACTGCTGTAGCATGCTTGATACAAAAAGTCATGCAAGTCAAGTGAAGTTCTTTTATGCTTTTATAGATAACATATTTTCATGTCTTTCTCATGCATGTGTCTGAGCCCTCTTGGATATTTCTACCTTTAGTATATTTCTTATCTGGGATATGACTGTTTTAAAATAATGTCCCTGTTATTTAGACAGGCCAGATAGAACATAAAGTAAACCCAATGGGCAAATTTCAGTTTAGGCAATGAATTCCTTCTAATTTTGTTGTTCCCATGCACTAACTGAAAAAAAAAAAATACTGTCCTAATATAAACAAAAAATAATTTCTGTCTCTAAATTGTGGGTTTAGTTGACTTATCTAGAGATCTTGGTTTGCTTCATGTCTTCACAGTACTAATAGTGAAAGCATGAAAAAGATTTTGACAAAAACTGGCCTATTCATTCCCAATTCCTTACAAATCTTAAAGGAAGAATAAAACTGTCAAGGATTCAATGTGAGAGAAATTAAAATTATCATAGAAGGAATTTTTATCTAAATTTAATTTTGAACCAGCTTTTAGAAATCTTTTGATTAGGAACAGAAATGGGTAATGGAGCTGAAATTTGGGGTGTGCCAATATAACAATACTAGATAGCAACTAGTAAGCAAAGATGTGTAATTTACAGAATTTTTAACTGAGGTTCACTCTGCCTTCAGAGTTTTGATTCTATAATACATTGACAGAATATCTAGTTTCATAAGAAAACATGAGGGAAAAAGATGTATCTTCAATAAACTTTTTATTATGCAAATTTACTAAATTTTCTTTGAGCTAATTATATTTAAACAAGTTAACATCAGGTTAATATCTTAATTAAATTCGAATCAATAACTCAATAAGTTCAAATTACTTGATCAGAAAAGTAATGCAACAAGCAGCCAAACCAAATTATTAGTTTTATAGCAAGAGGATGTTATTTAGCTAATTTATGGGGAAGTCAGTCTCTTTCCAGATGTATCAGCCATAGCAGTGGCTAATCAGGTCACAGTTTTGATGCATAGTACAACAGGTTTGCAGTCACAGAAGGCAGTGAAATCTGTACGACTTCGGTTTTAGTTTAATCCTACTGTCACCCAGAAGAAGGTATCCTACTACAACAAGTGAAATCTCTTTGTTTGAGTTTGTTGGTTTGGTTGTTTTTATCCTAAAAGAAATGTAAATATTTGGTAATTTGGTTAGGCATTTAATTTTAAAATTGTGTGTTCTTTAATGCCTGAAGAGTAAAGATGATGGAAAATGGCTTTGGGGGTTTTTTTCCTGCATAGTCATATATATTTTAAGCTTGACTCCTTTTTTACCTCATGTCACCCGTGGTCTTAAGACAAATGAGATGAATAGAAATCTTAGTAGATGTAGTGGCTCAGATTTCTTACAGTCTTTAAACAGAGGAAACATAGATGATTATGCCATTGGCCACTGGACCTCGATTCACAAAGCCAGGAATTTTGACTGCAGGTCAAATATTTTTTCAGTGCTATATTGACATGAGTGGATGCTGAGAAAGTTGTGATGTCAGCCTGTGAGTTAAGGGGTATCAGGCAAATAAACAAAAATTATATACATCAAATAATGTAATCAGTAGAGATTTTTTTTTCATATGTTGGATTGCTGCATACCATTAACTTCACTTAGAAACAAATACTCAAAAAAACTTGTGTGAGATCAGTTCTCCTACTAGCAGGTTTTATCTTAATGCATGAGATTATTTCTTTTTTGTTATATCCTAACAGATTCTACCTTTAATTAAAAAGAGTCACTGTTTTTGTTTTATCCCCACATCCTTATGGTTTTTCCAGACTGAAGAGAACAGGAAAAGAGGGACTGGAGAAGCACCTCTCTTTTACTAAAAAAGAGATGGACGTTGTTAGCCGTTCCAGGCAATCTGTTCTAACACATACATAAACATTAATATGCCTCTGTGCACAAATTGCAGGAAAGGCCTGGTCTGAGTCTGATCAATCCGTGGGCAGCTGCTGGCTGTGATCATCTGTCTTATTTCATGTATCTGTGAAAACACTGTTTAAGTAGGAGATTTGGCTTGCACAAGTTTTGTAACTTCCTTTAGGAAGCAAACCTCCCCCTGATCCTGTTTTGTGAGATTTTTTAAATGGAAAATCTATGTGGATGGGCTGACATGCCCCTGACATAACACGGGTTTGTTCTGTAACACTTGCATAGATGTTAGAATTATTATTAAGTCACAAATTTATCTAATCAAAAAAGGCAGAATCAGTAGGCAAAATAGCTTCCATTATTTTTTATTTTTATTTTTTTGTCTTTCAAGTTTTTGGTTTCTTTCTCTTATTTACATGTAACGAAGACAGGTTGAATACTTCCAGAGTAACAAACAACTTCCTGAAGAAATGTTCAAATGTTCAAAAAAATCCATATCTTATCTACTTTACATGTTCATTTTTAACTGCATTGATTAATCGTTTGAGATTTGCACTCTTATTAGCTACATAAATTCATGTTCATTCACATTTACTTCAAACTTACATTAAGAGCATCATTAAGGTCACAGTATTACAGCTTAATCTTGCAAATACTTTATAAATATATTTGGTGACAAAGTAACTTGACTTAGCACTTAATAACTGACCAAAACAACTTGCACCAACCAACCAACAAAACGCTCCAAATTAATAATAATCATGTTTTTGCTTTCCCTTTTAGCTCAAAAACAGTTATTAAAATCTTTCAGTATTATAAAGCACACCTACACTGTAAGTCATCCCAATTGCCTTACAGTAGGGGTACTTATGTTAAAGTCTTTTCAGGCCTACACACATGCTTGTTTGCTTGAAAAACCTAAAATTACTTAATAGTTTAATATAAAAGATTATTGTGCCTTTTTATGCAAACTGTTATTCTAGAAACTGGTAAAGACTTAGCATTGCACCTTCTTAAATCTTTCTTCCCTGAATGGCTTATAGTAGCATGACTCAGCAAGAATAATCTCAGTTACAACTGGCTGGAAATAGTTTGGCAAAACAATTCTCAGCTGACTGTTGAACATCTGTTGCTGGTATTTTGGAGGGGAGTGTTGGGGGTAAGATATTGCAAGTTTTTTTTCATTAAAAAAATATTTCTATCAATTTCAAATAGGGGAAAAAAGTTCCAACAATATGCTGGCCAGCTCCAGTCCTACTACATGCTCTGTAGTTTACAGTAATTATCTAAGTAATTTCCTAGAGGATTCATAAAAGGAGAAATTTACATGGAGAATGTAATTCTATGTCAGCAACCATCTCAAGGAAACTATTAAAACTGTCAGCAGTGGGTTTTGCTCAAATTTGTATAGATAGATAATACCCCACCTTCAGAGAAGAGTAGGTAGAATTGTTGTCTCATATATTGAGGATATTATGAAAATTGACAGCACTGTGGCTACCAGTTATCTTAATGATCAGTCTTAAAGACTAACTTTAAAAATGAGGGATGGCTCACTCTAAAACAGAAATTTGGATAAGAAAGAAGAATCACTTCATCCCTTGAAACAATGAAAGAAACTGATGCATGGTATGACTCACATTAGCTTTCAAAATCAGTAATTTTCACAAAGGCACAGAAAATAGCCTAATGCAGATTTGGTTGAAGGCCTCATTAACATTATGACAACAAGGGTCAAGACCTTATGAGAGAGATTATCTCATGCCCAAGACTAACTAAATGGCTTAGACTATTTTGGTGTATGTCATGCATCATTCTGCTCTGGCATTCAGTGCTCCACTTGAGAGTGCTACACCTTCATTGTGTATCATAACCATGTCCTGCTTAGCAAATAATATTATCGCTATTGTTCATTAAAAGCTGACAGTGCTTTTCTTTCCATGTGTAAGGTTAACCACTAAGATCTTTTAAGGATTATTTTTAAAATGTAGTCAGCCAATAAAATATAAAAGCGCTTGCCCAGAGAATCAAGTGATCTGAAAGCTCTCCAGAGATCCTGATTTCGAAGTGGCAGAAAAATAAAGAGGAATTCATGTGCTGCTGGTGCTAGTTCAAGCCTTTGCTAGGTAGACTTATGCCAAAGTATCCAAGTAGTGATAACTCTCAGGAACCATGAAGGGTTAAAGCAGAAGGGATAGGTCCTCAGAAGAAAATACAAAATTAGCAGTATTGCTGATATCAATTCCTGTCCATAAACCAATGTCTGGCTGGAATGAGGGAAACTATCGTGATGTTCTGAACCCTCTATTATCTCCTAGTAAGAGTAAGTCAAATTCCTCTTCCATTCTAGCATGCTTTGGCACTGGCATTTGTTTGCCATGCTAAGAACTTTGTTCCTGCTCCCTTGGAAAATTTAAAAGTAGTATCTAATGAGGATATCTCTGAGGTTGCAGTGTCTGGCCTGCAGCATTAGTGAGTTGGCTGCTCTACTATACTACATTAGCTGTAATTATTTACAAATAAGTAAATGGTAGAAAAGGCTGGAATAAAAGATTATGCTAGAAAAAAATTGGGCATTCTTTTGTAATCTCACTCTACCACCAGTGGATACAGCCGAGCTGTGCAAGTCAGCTTTTAGTTAGAAACAAATACCAAGAATTCTTCAGATTTGTTTTAGGCTGATCTAAAACTAAGATTTTCAGAATTTTGGACAAAGGGGAAAAAATTTTGTAGGTTGGAGAAAACAAAAGTTTAGATTCGGAAAATTATCAGTTTGTTTTGATTAGAAACAAGTTATATTTGCAAACCAATGGGTAGATCTAGAGAGAGCATTTGATATTTTCCAGAAAGGGGAGACAGAGTACTTCCCCACTTAAATGTCCGTAATTCAGATGCTCAGTATGCTCCCAGATTCAAGTATTATGTTAATATTTTTGGAAATAAAATTCCCTCGTTTCCCAAGAACCGCTGCATGAATAACCAGGTTACAAATTATCCTTTGCTAAGTCTGTCTTCATTTCTCACTGTATTGTCACACACTGTGAATAATTAGTTTTGAAGGAGAGAAAAAGGATAAAATTGTCGTTCAGGTGTTCATCTAACATAGAATCCTGGCCTGAAATAAATTTTGAGTAAATTATGCTAAAAGAAGTAGTTTCATTAGTAATGCTAAAAGAAGAAACTTCAAAATAACGTAGGTCCCAGATCTTGGCATTCAGCTGAAAGGGATGACATCTTTCAAATCTCTGCTCTAAATGAGACATTGAGAATGTGAATTTCAGTCTTCCACTTCTTGAAAACCTCTAACCCTGGGATTTTGGAGAACAGTCACTCTGTGATTTTCAGGGCTCAAGGTTTTATCCCCTCAGATTATTACTGCATGTCAGGGAACTTTCAAGGCTGCTGGCAGTCACTGCCAGCCACTCGCTTTCTCTGACTCCTGCTCCTACTTGGCCTGTATAGTACAGACAGAAGCTTTTTCCTTACTCTCTGGATACAGTGAGAGTGTGTTAGGATACTAGAACAATTTTTAAAGTGTGCCAGAGGCCTGGGTTTTAGTGTCACTCCCCCTTCAGTGAAAAGTAATTTTGCCCACGTCCTTTAAATTGTTTTTTGTCTTGAATTAGGCTGAATCTGTAACAGCTCCTAGTCAGAAAATTAAAAAGTGACAACACAGATACAAATAATGTTAACTAAGAATAAAGACAAACTACATTTACTCTATCTACACTGCACATAGATGACAATTCCCATGTTCAGCTAGCTTTCTGCCTCCCTCTGAACAAGGTGGTTGTTGGTGTTTCAGATTTTGTGAATGTTCCTCTCTCTTACTGTTATACATTACATGCTGGAGTCACTCTTATCTTTTAAAACCTATAGGAGGGCTAGATGGCTTTAGTATTTTCCTTGAAATAAGTAGAACGCATGGCCAAGGTGAATAAACAAAGCTTCATTAGAATAAAAGTTCTTTTTATACTCAGAAGTTCCCTTGTATACTTAACTGGTTGGCAAACTACCTTCTCCTTCAATGAGGTGTGAAATTCTAGCACCTCCCTTTTATGGCTACTTGGTATTTTACAGCAGGGATATATCTTTCAATCAACCTGACATGCCGTGTCAACCTTCAAATTAAAAAAAAATCTCACACTGACATATAAACAATTAAGTTATTTGTAGCCTATTGCTGCTTCTTGTTTGAAATCTGACATTGATGGCTATGAGCCTCTCCTTGGTGGAATGGTTTTGGAATGAGTGATCTCCAGCTCCTTCAGCAGAGTGCCACAGTACAGCCAGGAGTGGGGAAGGGTAGAGGAAGTGGCAACATGTATTTGAGGTGGGAAAGGACTGAGGTAGGATGCAGAATTCCACCACAACAAGTGTCCCATTGAAAATACTCCTAAGTGTATATACTAGCCACTTTTCATGGGGCTGTTCAGAGCACTGTCCCATGACAGCTTCAGCAAACCTTAATTACTGTGGCTGCAGTGTAGCTCTTCCCTCATGCTGTCTGCTCTGGGTACCAAACTGGAGACCTGCTACAGCAGAACACTGATCTGGCAAACCAGGTTTACCTGCAGCCACACTGACACTAAATGACAGCTCTGCCAACTCCCTTTCTGGCATGTCCTCTGTGCAGGACAAACAGGGGGTGCACTGTTGGGCATTGGGTAGATGCTGGAACCATCAACACCTTGGCTGATACCTCCACACTGTACCATGGAGCTGGAACTTCTCTCACTCTATCTCATATTTCTTTTTTAAATATCGCTTGCATAGGCATTTTTGGCATTAAAATATATATCAATTTGTCTTAAAACAAATAATCTTAGAACTGAGACTGAGTGCTTCCTGAAGAATTTTAGGTTTGCATTAAGATAAGTATTTTATTAGAAGTTAAACTGAAAGAATATAAGGCAAAGCAGTTTTCCTTGCTCATCTGAAGGAATTGTATCAAATTCCCTCATTGAAGAGGTCTATCAGATAAGACTGTCGCTGCCACAAGACAAAGACAAAAATGAAACAATGATCTAGACTAGAAATTAATTTCTCTAAGGACCACCTGTAGAACATCGGTTCATGCTCTTGGGTGTGAATCCCCACAAATCACTATAGATAAACCCAGGGTTTGGGATTTGTTGGAATAAAGGCATTGTATAAATATCTTAAAATTACCTAGCCATTTTAACAAAAAAAAAAAATAAATCACAATTTCTGAAAAGGATTTGCTGAATTGAGGAGTGAGTGACTGAATGCATAAGAGAGGGTAGGAATGAGGAATTATAGTATGAAAAAGCACCAGAACTGATCTGATTTCCAGAGATAAACTGTGTTTATGCAGCTTTGCTATCTATTTCCCAGTAACCCAATGCAGTTTTGTTAGTCCTAATATGTTTTACCACTAAATCTAGCCGTTCTTGACATTGATTTCAGTGCAATTTGTGTAATAGGTCAACTAAAGTGGTGCTTATTGACTGCTGATTGTACATGTTTTTCCACCTGAAGTGTTACTGTTAATTCATGTACTCTTTCATTTTCCTGAGATAATTTTTATTCTATTTAATAACTCCCTAAAATTCGCCCTCTGTAAACTAGGTCTCTTTCATGGCAAATATCAAATATAGTTTTGAAAATCAGATAAATTGCAGACACTAATTCATTCCTTGAACAACAGAACATTAAAATAATCAGATTCAAGCTAGTTTGTCAAACACAATTTTCCTTTAGTGTTAATATATGCTGTCTGCCCCTAACTAAATCACCCATTTCTAAATGTCTTGTAATCTTGTCCTGTACCATTATTTCTAATAATATTATTGCAAAAGAATTCTGGCTAACTCTAATGGCCTGAAGTTTTTGGAATAATTCTTTTTCTCTTGACATATTGCAGAATGCTCTACCTCTATTCCTAGGTGATTACAGGTCTTATATTGCCAGACAATTTATCTCAGTTCTTGGAGAGCATAAAGTTATAAGAAAGGCCATCTAATTTTGGCATGTTGCTTTACCTTATGAAGCTTTTTTCTTGTATTTCAAAGGTTGCCTTCAGGAATTTTTTGGTAATTTGGTAATAGAGATAGGGATGGTACTCAGTTTTGTGATGTTAGGGCTGCATGATTAAATTCCTTGAGGCAATGCGAGCAAATTGGCCAAAGTAACACATCAGAAAGAAACCCAAGCAAAATTTTAAACAATTGCAATCAGTTTTCTGCATTAGTGAACCAGCAGATAACATAGGTGTTTCCACTTGTTCTTCTTTGAAAACTCCCCCTACAATTCTGTGTGTTTGCTTTAATTGATTTCAAATGTGTGGCAATGGCTGTACAAAGAGAGTAACAAAGACTCCAAGAAAAATGTCCCTTTTTTGAAATGTCGTATTAGATGTGTATCTTCTTTCAGATCCACTGAAATAATCACTACTTTTTGTCATCCAACCAAGCAAACTCGTTTCCAGCACTCCCCATATTACCCTATGACTCCTGTGTTTCTTCTGCATGCTGGGATCCCAGCAATGCCCCTCTCTGGGTTGTTCTAGGAATAACTGACACAGACAGGCATCAAATCTCTTACTGTCTATCTCGTTCTGTGGTAGGCAGAGAAGGGAGTTACCCATTTCAATCAGGAAAAAAAAAAAAAAGTTTGAATTGAAATCTCCATATTGCATACTCTAGGAAAAAAAAAAAAGGATTTACACAGAGGATTAATCTGTAACCATGAAAGTGCTGACTTCATTAGAGCTGCATAACTTGTAAAGCATGTTTTTAGATTCATGAGCTTTGTCAGTACTCTTGGCAAAGTTTGGAAATGCTTCTCAGCACCCACTTTGCAAGGGAACCACCTTCCTGGGTGCTTGTGTCTCTTATACTGCTCTAAGAGGACAGACGGCTAACACAAGCCTGGTGAGAACGCAGGCAGAGGAGTGGTAATTGTCACTCTAGAAGAGCTTCCTAAACCAGAGTAGGGGTTTTAATCTCTTGGCCTTAAATGATTGTGAATACTGCATGATTTCAGTGCAAAGTCCAGGCTAGTTACTTTAAAACAGTGCTGGAAATCATAGAATTGTAGAATGGTTTTAATTGGGACATTAAAGATTATATGGTTCCAACCACCACCCCATGGACAGGGACTCCATCCTACGGATAACTCTGCCCCCAAGTTTTAATTCTACTGCAAAGCATAAGTTAAGAATTGTATTGACTTATGCTACTATAATAGTTCACTACACCAAATATGCTCTGTAGGCATCCTACACTCTTCTGCCACTCCCCATATCCCTGCTCTGCTTTCCTTAGGCCAGCTGAGTTCATCAGACTAACCCACAGAATGCACAGATACCTCTGTGTGGGCTTCTCTAAAGAAATGGATTTGCACAGTTGCAGCTGGAAAACCCTCAGGGTACCTGGGAGGGTTGTGGTGAAATGTCAGATAGAAGGAATCCAGCCTGGTTTGCTGGACAACTGTTGTCAGTGTAACTTAAGGAAAAAAGATACATTTTAAGTACACTTGATTCCAAAGTCATTGAATTATATAAAATATTGAGTTATTAGTTATTTTTCCAGAGAATTCTTATTTATAGTATTAGTGAACTAGTGTCCTTTGTGAATGTGATTGAAACTGCAGTTTTATAGAACAGAAGACAACTTCCTCATCTTGAGATGTAACTAATTCAAATTCACATACACTCCTTGAAGAAATCTCTATCATTTTACACAAGATAATATGCAAATATTTGGAAGATATATTTCTTTGGCAGGATATTATATATTGAAATTATTTATATTATGTTTTTCCTATATGAAAACAAAAATATATACTAATATCTAATAATAGAATATAATAACATAACAATATATAACATTATATAGTATATGTTTCATATATATATATATAAAGTCTTTCAGAGATTATATTCATTTCGTACATCAAATTCAAGCTAAGCAAAATGTCAAACTCTGTTTACTAATTTCATACTTTTCTTTTAATATCCTGTCTTGGTTCTCTAGTTACAATGTAGATGCACCTAAAGTTTGCTAGAAACATTTGCCATTAGCTTCTTCTAAAAAAAAAAATTAAATTTGAGGATAATCCTACCTCCAGAGCTTATTCTGTTCCTGGCCATTGACTGTGACAGTGAAAGGCTCATCTGAAAGCAGTGGAGCATCCCATCTAAAAGCATAAAACATATTACATTTCATGAAAAAGCTAATTCAGATTGTTTAATTCTGGTAATATTGCCTCTGTCACCTTCAAAATCAAAATGTTCTTTCCTGTTATTATAAAGAAAACAACCAAATTGCTTAAAAACCCATTTGAATACACAGCTGCCTTATGTTGCATACTAATTTGATTAAAAATGCTTGTGCCTCACCAGCATTTTTTGCATAAAATACACTAGTGAATTTAACAAAGAAATATAAATGTATTTTGGTAATTTTTGATGATAGAGTGCGCTATAGTGTCCACAATACCCCTGGACTGAACAAAGATCTCAACGCCGTATTGGAAGATGTTAAACTGAATGTCTTGCCGTATTTGTTTGCTCAGTGCTTTGGGCACTGTGCCAACCTCATTGCGAATAACTGCATTAGTCAAGTGTATCCAAATTATTACAACACAGCGTCCATCCCAGTTATTGCTGTTGAAGCATTTTCTGAATCTTCACATCACTAGAAACATTTATTTGAGGGGAGAGCTTTGCATAAATTCAGGACAACTTTAATTCTAGACAGAAAATATTAACATCTTTACAAGTTGCTTGTTATTCTTAGAAAGAGTAATTACGAGGTAATTGCACTGCTTTTATTTACCTGTTTTGAACACCTTGCCCAAAGAGGGGAGCTGCCATGGTAATAGAATGAAGAAAAGAGGAGCCAGAGCAGGATTCATTGTATTTTTCAGTTGATAAAAGTATTGTCAGTAGTGATCTCACCTTCTATCTTCAGTCCACTAGTTTAACTGCTTCCTTTTTTATCAAGGTGATGATGCTACAAGTCTTTGTCGTTTTCTATTTACTCTGCTTTTACAAGGGAGATAGCAGCCTGGGTGTATTTTAATCTTTCCTTTCCTTGAGGAGATCCTCCTCCTCGTAGAGAGATGTCCAATCTTTCTCACCATAGCAACCCTTGTGCATGTCTGCAAACCTCAGAACATGTACCTTCACGTTTCCAGGTTCAGGTGGTCAGATGGGTTCCAAAACAAATAAACAATATTAAGCTTTGCAGCCCTTATTGGCTCACTTCTCCTCCCCATTCTATTTGTTTTAGTCTGCAATTTCCAGCTTAGCAGGCGGCCATGGTGCACAGTTCTCACAGAAGTACTAGAGCTGCTTCATAGCTGCATGTCATGCAAAAGGTGAAGTTTGGATCACTCCTGTTACATACAGCAGGGCTGGCAAGGCAAAGAAATCTCCCTCCTCCTTGGTTTGGAATCCGTGGTTTCCTTCTCTCACAGTGGATTGTAGCACTTTCTTTTTTTCTTAGTTACATAGCCCCAGTGAAAGGAGATTTCAATCTGCCACATTAGTATTATGTCCTTAAGCTTTAATGCCATCAGTTCCATCAGTAGTATGTATTTCATTAAGCCCCTTGGTTGGAAGCAAAAATTGCAACCTCTTGTACCAGTATATGGCTGGGTTTGTTGTAGCTGGCAGCTGTGCATGGTGCACCTTATTGTCCAGGAAATCATATATTATGCTGCCATCACAGCCTAAATTATCATCTACTAAACTCAGCTAAAAGCAGGAAGTCACCATAATTTAAAAATACTTGATATTATATTGAAAAGCAAAAATCTCAATTTCATTCCTGTGAAATAAAATTTTTAGAGCCATTGATTTTGAAACTCTGATATTTTTCATGATACAAAAAACAATATTTAAGCATAGACATCATATTGTAATGCTGTATTTGAAATATATGATTATATTACATGCAGTATGTTCATGTCAGTGTTTTCATACTCTGTACTAACTTGTAATTAATTTAATAAAGGCTAGAGACAATGAAACTTTCAGAAATTGTCGAAATTTAATGACAAAGCTTTTGGAAATATTTTTTGTGTAAAAAAATACTATAATACAATAATATCTTCGGAGAATATTCCTTTAGTGGAAAACTGAAATAATAAATGCTCTTCCATCCATCTTTAATGTTGCCAAATACACATTTTTGCTTCTTTTAATGAGAAATGAATGTTGATTTTTATGGTGAAATATATAAATAACAAAATATTTTAGAAACTTAAGCCACAGCCTTCTGTATCAACTCCAGAACAATGTTTTCAGGAAACCTTTCCCTTTTGTCTCCCTAGGATCAGTACAAAATTGCAATTTTTAATGTCAAACTACCATACACATTTCCTCAAGTATAAAGCAGTCCTCACTTTTCACACACAAATACGCTGTTGTCCATCAGCTGCAGAATGGTGACTGTCTGTGTGCAGTTCTGCAAATAGCAGCATGTAGCCAGCAGTATGGTGAATTATCCTGCTGGGAGTGAGGGATATATGATTTCCCAGTCAGGTGTGAATGCACCTGCAGTATGAATAGATTGAGAGAATCTATGCAGATATGCAACTATTTAATGAGAGACGTAAATGCCATGCCTTGTGGTGCTATTGGGAGGTCTACATAGGCTTTTAAGCTACACCACAGTGTTCCTGTGTCTGCCTTAAATTATGTCACACTGAGCACTCGTTTTAGAGTGAAAGAATTCACACTCACTAAACAACAGAGCAGCTGATGCATGGTAACCTTTTCATGTGTCAGAGCCCCCTGACAATGTGAGTTTTACATATGCTTTTGGGTTTTTAACATTAAATCATCTATCTGCCAATGTTGTTCCCAAGTCAGAAAATTATCCTGTTGAATGATCAGAGACTAGTTTGGTTTTATTTGGGCAAGAATAGACATTTTTGAAAATTTCTTAGGTTTTTTTAAGACTAGGGAAATAATGAAAATTGGAGTTATTCTGTCATGAAGAATCACTAGCTAAATGTTGGATTGTACTATGGTCTTGCCATTGATACATGCATTTTTGAAAACAATTGCTCATTCAACAAGAGCTCAGGCTGCTTTTGGTAGCTTCCTTGAGCAACCTGAAGTTCTATGTATGTACAGTTCATTAATTCTTTAAATATAATTTACCTGTCTCCTCATTGGTTTAGCAATATCAGGGGTTTTATACTATCAGCTCTGTCAGAGTAACTAAGGCAGCCATACCCTTTTGAGTTCTCTGAAGCATTTATGGTGTACGTGCTTCCCAGTGCCAGTGTGTGTGTGTGCAGTTTACCCAAATGTGCTGGGAAGGCAGGTGGCAATGATAGCCTTGGATCAGAGAGACACACAGGTAGAATGCAGATAACCAGCTTTCTTTCATGTTAACATTTTGATGTTCATCAGGAGTCTTGACATTACATTCTACCATTTGGAAGATGCTATACCCAGCAGATACTTCAAATTGTATTTTGTTTTTTATGGGGAGGAACAAAAGCTTAGGATAACTGATTTCTTCTTGGTGCCATGTAAAAGGGATTATCTTTGGTTTCCTTAGTCAATATTTGGTGAACATGTTTTCTTCTCAGAAAGGAGATGCTGTGAACAGCAACAGTGATCACAGAGAAAGATATAAGCCTATATCTCTTTGCAAAATTATTTAATCTGTTACACTTATGACATACCTATGGAAGAACACATAGGAGCATGAAAGGGAGTTAATGAAAGATATTAAATCAATGTACATAGGATAAAATATGTTCCCCTTTCCTTCCTCATACATATTCTTCTATTTGGATTCAAGGTGATCAAAATATAGCAACAAGCCATTAAGTGAATCTCTATGGTACTTGAAAGATCTTTAGCTACTCTGAACCTCTGTGTGAAACTCAGATTCCTGCAGACATAATTTTCTTCCAGTATTAAATGAAGAGACAGTTCTAGTACAGAATTATAGCTAGAATGTTGTAATTTTCTAAAGTATTGCCCATGATCACTGAAAGTATTTTCAGCCATTGAATAGTGACTGACAATCAGTTCAGTGAAGTCCAGCTGCTGCTTTAGGTTTGGCATTGGAACATGCGCTCTGAGACACTGGGGCAGCTACCCTGCAAGGGTATTTTATTAAATTAACAGTAGTGAATGGTGCATAAAATTGTCACTAGGATGAATTTATTATAGTATAATTTTATTCTCACATTATTCTGTATGGGGTGCTACCCCAACAGAGTTTCCAATTCAGTAGTATGCCTGAAGCCAGGGGTTTTATCAGCAGCATGTCAAAGGGTGCCTGGCTCTCATTCATATATAATTTACTCTTATTACACAAAATATTTCTATTTTTCTGCACTAACAGTTGTATATTTTCTAATGAAGGTTTAAATCAACTGGGAACCAGGGTATAAATAGAGTTTCAGTATTTTGTGCCAAATATGGATTGTTTGTCTTCCTGTTAGTTATGGATTGTGAGTGTCTTATTGCTGGAGGAAAATTTTTTAGGTGTTTATTTTCCTTTCATGTATTTATTGATAATTTAATATAAATTATAGAAGATTTTTGCAGTGTTCAAAATGAATTATATAATTAGAAAGAATGTGTGAGATATTAAGAAAAACATATGAGCCTACCTAGCCTGCCCAGGTCAGCTTTGCGCTTCATCAAACTTGTGAAGGTAACTCTGACAGCATGTTGGTATTTAGTATTTACTGGCTGGATCTAGATAAAAGTTACATAGATGCAAGATTCCATAATGACACTTCTTTTACAGGTAATATTCCCTATGAAGTTCTGAAGTTTCCTCCAAATTAATTAGCTTTCCTTGTATCTGCTCTATTTGCTATGTTCATTGCTTGTGAAATGGTTAGCAAGTGCTAGTTACTTGCACAACTGAGGACTTTTCAGTTTTTCAGGACATACACATTTGAGTATCCTTTTTACATGTCTCTGGGAAAGCTCTAGGTGAATTCCAGGTCTTTCCCAAGCTTTTGGGGAAAGGCAGGCAGTTGTAACTGTTGTATATGATGATGGAGTGTTTAATACATGTTCTCCTTGCTACACACACTGCAGCATGTCAGGTTTATGTTCCCGTAGTCATGTAAACTCTTGTGATATTATGCATATTGGGAAGTACAGTCAGGCCTGGCTGTGCTCAGACTTTGTGCTTAAGCTTCACGGTGAAGGTAGCTTTCTGCTCATCCTGCCAGCTGTAGAAGTATCCTAAGATTACATCTGAAATTAATAAGGGATTTTACTTTTTTCTATAATGTATCTTTCATTGTTATTTCTGTATTATCTGGTTTCATTAGGAATAACATGGTTTCTGTCCTTCTTCTTCTTTTTTTCTGGGCTTTTGATCCTTGTAACTCCTCATTTATAAAAGCTGATTACCCACTGCTTCTGTTTTAAAATTGTCAAAAGATAACCTAATTTATTTTTTTTTCCCTTTGGAAATTCTGATGGATCAGATTGCTGAACCAACAGTGAGGTTCTATCTCTTTCATTCTGTGATCTTTTTAACTGAGTCACCTCCACTGGAATTATAAAGAATTTATTCCAATGCCTATAGAATCCCCTCTTTTTCAATGTTTTCCAAACAAAACAGAAAAAAAACCCAAAACCAAAACAACCACTGTCACAGAACTCCCCTCAAATATAGATCTTGGTTGCCCTTTAATCCGTATATTATTCTCCTAAACATGCCCACCAATCCATGTATGACCACATCAACAGTAATATTCTTTAAGATGGCTGCCTCTTGAAAGTGTGTTGCCATTACCAAAAGAGTCTGAGAATGAGCTCAGAAAACAAAGTATATTTATATAAAGTATTCTGGATGAGATAAATATCTAAAAAACCAAAGTATACTTGCATAAGAAATCTTTTCCTTTGAAAAATTGCAAGCTCTCAGAATTGAATTTTTCATAGGACTTTATTCAGAAGCTTTAACAGGTATGCACTTTGAGCTTAGAACAGTATTTCTAACTTACCTTGAGTTGCTTAAACCCAGTTTGCCCCAGATAATCTTGGCTTTTCTAAGGCTACGTTACTGAATGTGCATGATGAGATTTTTATCATTCTCCTCTCTTGAAGCTCTACTATTGACTTTGTATTGAGTGAAAATACCCGTGCCTGCTCTGAATTAATGCAGAACAGAGAACCTGAGCTTTGATCATCAACCTTCAGATGAGTGGCATAGTCAGCTGCTGGTTGGCTTACGGCACAAGTGAACCCTTCTGTTAACCTCAGTCCCTAGTCTTTCACATATGACACCCTGGTATGAGACAGGAGAATGTTTAAAATTGGGAATAAGTTTGTGGCACAGGAGAGTTCTTTCCTGCATGCTGACGTTTTCCCTGATGCTGAGTTTTACTTAAGATCAAAGACCACCCCTTTTGAAATGTAAATATTATAATATTTTTTCTCTCTATGTGTTTATACTTTCAGCAGAAATTGACGTTTAAAAAGCTCTCAGTAGTCCTGCAAGTCAAAACATTAAAGTTTAAACAATGAAGAGTATTCATCAGTGCAACTATTTTGCTGAGGTGATAAATATAATTTAAAGGAATATATTCGAATGAAGGCTATCATACTGTGTTGCTATCAATTTTTATATAATGAAAGAGATTAAATGAATCCTTGCTAGTGCATTATTGGTATGTGAAGAACAAGAAGAAACAAATTACACACATTTTCCCACTTAATTATTGTGCTAGACACATTGTCATATCATTGACCTATTTGGTCATGCCCAAGTTAATCATGCCTGAACCTTTTCCCAGTGGGAAATAAGCTTCTTCACTTCCTGTCTTGCAGGAATATCAACTAAAACTCAGTCACATATGCCCGTAGTCTGATCACTGCAGCCCACCGGAACCGCCGTCTCCAGCAGTGAATCCGCACTCTGCGGCGTGCCCGTGAGAGTCGGTGTCAGAAACCCATCACTTCCCGTGTGCCTCTGCTCAACTCTGCTCAATCACTTACTACATTAAATTATAACAATCTCCATTTGGAAAAGCATCCCCTTCCTTTTATTTTTTCTTTTTCTTTTTTTTTTTTTTTTTTTGGTTTGTTTTTGTTTGCAGGAAACTGTTTTGTCACACTGAAATAGAGTTTATGTGCAGTGACAGCCTAATAAGCCAGCAACTTTAGTCGCTTATTAAAGTCAAGCATGTGTCTTTGTTTCATGTTGCTAATGATGTGGAACCGTGGAGGCCCGAGTATATTTCGTCTGGACGGTGTGGGAGCGAATGCTGAGAGCTCATTACTTGGCTCCCCATTGGAATCCTGCAGGCTTCTGCTCATTGAGGAGACTGTGGGGGCTTTGACAGAATTATTATACTGAATATTTTTAGACTCATTAACTATATCACCAAAGCAAAACATCTCTTCCTTAGATGCAAATGGCTGCAGCTACTGTGGCTTTGCTTTAGTTATTACAGAAAAAAAGGATGAAGCTTGAAAACAACTTAAGGAAAGGATTTTCATGCCCGAATGTTTGAATTTGTAACTTATATTGGGAATGTGTAAGCCTTTTTTACCACATTTAAGCCACTCATGTCTAAGTGCCATTTAGAAATGCATATATTCAGTTTTATGTAGTAAGCAGTGCTCAATTCTTTAAACTTAGAAAGTACCATTGAAGTACACAGCAAAATAGGAGCTTTTTGAAATTCCACTTTCCATTCCAAGGTGAGAAGATTTAAATGTTAAAAGCTCGTGTTAAAGTAATTATAGATGCTTCAGTTAAGCTTTCAAAGGTAAAGAAATTCAGAGTTAGGGCTAAAAATTCTGACTTTAGTTTCACCTAGGTGCTGGAACATATGTACTGTGCAGTAAGAAAAATCACACACTTCTCCAGGACGTACAATTCCTAACCGAAACAGAGTGATTTAAAGATGAAGAGTGAGACAAAATTTTTAGCCTAAGCCTGAATTTCCTTGCTAAGATGGGTTTAAGTTCGTTCTTAATGTTACTTTATTGTAGCTTTTTGAGGTTTAATTGAGACTTAAGATGTACTTGAAGAAAAATATGAATACCTTAAAATTAATTCTTCAGAGCAAAGGACAGAAAATTGCATTTATGGCTCCATTAGTTGGAAAAGTGAGGTTGGCTGTGAACTGTACATTATTTCACTTCCATAAAATGATATTTTGATTTCTTGATGGGGACCTTCCCTATTTGTTGTGTACAAGCTTGCTTTCTATAAATTATCAGCTAGAGTATTTGCCCAAGTATATGCACACTCAAAAAAGCTAGAGACGTGTGGTTTGGTTTTTTTTTCTCATAACATGTGCAAGCTTTCATTAGGATTTTAGTCTCCGAAATTATTGTGGGTGAAAAAACAACTATTTTGATTCCTAGGAAGAACGACGTTGCTTTTATTTGTGGTTCATTTCCTGCTGTAGTATTCTCTGACAACGGTGACACCGTCTTTATACATCAAGAAGTTCTTCTTTCTATGACTGCCAGGGACTCTGAAGGGAATACTTCGTATCTGAAACATGTTTCCCTTTGGGATTTCACCATCAGAATAACAGTTCTGATCAGCAGCCCATTAGAAAAACGTTGGTTGGTTTGTTTTTGGTCTGTTTTTTTCTGAAGCTATGAAAAGAAATAGTTAAAAATCTGACAGATAAGAAAATTATACTGAATTGAAGTTGACTTTTGTGCACATAGGAACTTCACGCTGTCCCTCAAGCAGTAATTTCTTAAAGGTGTAAGGGGAGTTCTGAAGTTAAGCTCTTTGAGTAAATGCAGCTTCAGGCATCATGGGTGCAGTTTTTCTTTTGAGATTTTGTAGTTCCTGTTCTTACCAGTTTGTGGCATAATGCTATTTAATTTAGATATTGGACAAAGCGTTTGAACTGCCGTGCCCCATGCAAGTTACCTAAACATTTATATTTAAGCACCTAGATAATAGCAACCCCATATTTCCTGGTAAAAATTAACCTTTCTGAAAGACTAGATGATAAATATGGATCCCAGTAAGGAATTGAACTCTAAAACCAATGGCCATGGTTATTTAGTAAGTAAGAAACTCTTCCTTAAAGCTGTAGGTGACTTTTTAAATTTAAATGTAAACACTCTGTCAGGAAAATTCTCATCTGCAGAACTGGTTCACAGTTGTGATTTCAGATGTTTTGCAGTAAAAATAGCCTGAAGCCAACACACCTGTCTAGATACATAGATGATCCATGGGAAATTGAACAGACTTGAGCTGTAGGCATGCAAATGCAGTTGTTCCATTTCCTACAGACAGCATTATAATCAGATTAGTAGATGTAGTAGTAATATAAACAGATGTTAACTATCAGTTATTGTATTTACAGTCATATTTACAGTCTTATATTTATCCAAAATTAAAATCACTCTACAATCCCACCTTTTTAAAATTATTTTTATTTTAGCTATATTAATGTCTGTGAAGCTGTCCCTTCTTGAAGAAAAAATTGTATTGTTTGTTTTATCTAAAAAGGTATGTCCTGCAGTGAAAAACCACTGGTAACAAACACGCCTATTCTCTAAGGGAATCTGAATTAGGAGAGTCTTTAACTCTTATCTAGATGCATTCTTGAACTATACAATAAATATTTATCAGATTATAGGATATAATTCTACATTTCTAGTGACTGTTTTTTGGTGAGTTCCGTATTATAAACCTTTGTATGTCCAATGATGTGCAGATTTTAGTTATCAACCTTTTAGTTATTGTGTAGTTGCCAAACCCTGGCTTTCCTAGACTATTGACCAAGTTCAAAGCTTTGTACTTACATGGATTTTCAGCATTTTGCAGCGCATTTTAAATTTCTGCTTTTCTTTGCTATCTATAGCATCATAGCTGACTTTGCAGGCAAATGTTAACTTCTGTTGTCTAGCCTCCATTCAAGATAAGACCTTTGTATTTATACTGAAGTGGTTACATTAGATGAGGCAATTTTGGCACTGAACAGGTGGTTTTCTTCTTGATTTGGACTTATTTTAGGTACATGTTTCAGGTAATAGAAAAACAATTAGTAACATTTTATTCTATATAGCACATATGATTGACCTCAGAAAGGGTCAGGGTTAAGGGATCTTTAAAAATTTTGAAGGAAATATTGAAAAATATGTTAAAGAAAGGTAATCTCAGTCTGACCTTATGTGTTGGTTAAAAAAAATAAACTTGTAAAGCTAAATTTATATATTCTTTATTGGTTTTAAAACTCTGGAGCAGTGTAAAGCATCCAAAGAAGCGTGGGGGTTTTTTTTGCATCAGAGGAGCGAAAAATGGTGTGCTGGGCAACCAAGTCTTTAATTTGGAACAGAATTACCAATTTTTTTTTTTATCTAGGATTGGTAACTTTGTGCTGACAGTTATGTGTACCTGCCTTGTGCCCTGCAGTCCTGGTCTCCTGATCTCCCAAGCTGGGAAGCTTTTGAAATGCAACATTTTTTTCCTTCCTTGTGTGCCCAAATTATCTTCTAAAAGAAAGCAAGGTGTATATGTTGTATGCAGGTTTTTGCTTTCTTTTCCTCTTTGCAGAAAGAGAAAATTGATTAAAATGAGCCACAGTTATTGTTACTTCTGCTGTTAGAAGCTGAACCTGTATCTGGAAAAGTTGATGAACAGGCATAGAAGTAGAGATAAAAAGATCACCAAACCCAGAAAATTCAGCTTCTGAACTTATACTTTCCATTTTTCAGCATTGTCATTGCAAGAAAGACTGACAGAATTGCTTTTCAGGCACTTGCTATATTAAAAAAGTCTAAAAAACTAAGGAGACCAAGGAGAGCTCCTTGGGCTCAAGCCTAAATGCCATTTCTTCTTGGCTTCTACTGCACCAAGATGACTTCATCAGTACCACTGGCTTGTCCACCCTATGCAGCACTTAGCCATGGATTTCTACCCTCTGGACTTCAGCAGGGACCTTTCTGGCCTTGACTGGTGACTAACAACAATATGTATGACTGTATTTCAGTTTCATGAGCATCCACCAGAATAGATTTTTTTTAAATTATTAAGGTGAAGGTATGCTTAATATATCCTGAGATGTGGCACAAGAGTGGTTCAGAGAGAAACTGAAGTTCTCCAGTTCCCCAGTAAGTCTGAGTCAGTTTATGGAGAAATAGAAGAACCTGGAAGAAGATGTAAAACTATTAAGGCCACTTTGCTTTCAAAGACTGAGAAGGAATTAAAGGTTTGTGAATCCTAGCTGTCATTTGTTCTTAAAAATCTAAGAAAATTTTGGGGATGGTGTTTCACTCCCTTTTAGCTCTCTTTCACATGGAATATTGCTACACTCTGCAGAAATGTTCTTCCCCAGAAACACTGTGTTCCACATGTTGATCTGTTCATGGTGTCCACCCATTGTTTTGAAAGAGATAGTAAAAGGACTATGAACCATATAAATAAGGCTGTGTCATAATGCGTAGGGGCTGAAATTAACATTGCAAAAGCAACTGTAGGTCTGGCATTTCCTTATTTCTGAACATTTCTCTTTCCTCTTTATTATCCTTTTAAGGTAATTGTGTGTGATTATAAAGGCATTAACTAGATTTCTTTTTCATCTTTCATTTATCTGGTAATCAGGAACATAATACTATTTGTGTAATTGTGGCTGTTAAGAATCTTGGAAATCAAGGTAGGTGGAACCTGCCAACTAACTCATGGTAACTAAAGTCACTGACTCCGGTCATTAATGGTTTAAGTGCCTCCTCATTAAAATAGTTTAACCAAAGATGTGTTTTCTGTCCTGTTTCTTACTGCCATCAATTTTTATCTAGGAAATCTGTTATTTGAAAGGATTTATACAAACCACATTTCAAAGAAGGATTACGAAGCCCAAAGTTCTTGAAAAACATAGTGAAAATCAGTCTGAAGCTAACATGTTAGTAATGACTTCTTTATTTGCACACTTGAATTGTCCTCAGTTTTGGAGAATTTTCCACAAGTTAGGAAGAGATGACTATACAGTCATAATCCTTGCTAAGAAGAAAAATGAAGATACATACCAGGTTTGAGGTGGAATCCATTAAATACATACATCTTTGAAAGCAGTATTCAACCACTTTTGTCAGATCTATTTGTTTTAATTCTTTTTATTTAAGGCATTTACCTTGTAAATATAATACCTATATATTAAAGGCTGATATAGGTGTATATAAAGCCCCTTTATTCGAATAATATTTAAGATTATTTTGTTAAGAAACATGCCTAAGTGACAGTAGCAAATAAGTGAGAATCGGTCAGCAACATTAATGAAACAAAAAAATGAGGTGATTATTTAATGTCTTCTGTTCAGTTAATTTCTCAGCAATAGAAATTAAGTTTTCAGTGCTATTCTGCTTGGAGATGGAAGGAGATGCCAAGTTACAGTTAGTAGGCTGGGGTCTGTGTCTTCAGCACAGTTTCCCCATACAGACTGTCAGAGGTCTATGCAGCATGACTGTGCCTGTGTGGTCCCCTAAAGCAGAGACTGTGGTCTCAGTTCTGCGGCAGGGACTCTGGTGCCTTACAGTGGAGCCAGATGTTTGACACCCAGAGGTCCTGAGGTGTTGCCTGAAATCTGGGGCACAGATCCTAAGGCCTTGTGCCACTGGGGCCAAGAATGTCAGTGCTTTAAAAGTCTGCCATTTCAGGGCAGTCAGCCTTGTCACTGTTAATAGGCTCCCTGTTGTGGTGCTCAGGGAGGAGGCATGGATCTATCTGGGCTAGAGCCTGGCCTCCTAGGACTTCCAGTTTCCTTACCACAATGTAGAAATGACAAATCCTAGGGGCCACTGCAGATGCTGAGCAAATATGACTTAAATTGCTGTTAATTCTACTGACATTGTTGCTTTCAGTTTTTTGCTTTTGTCATAAATAGAAAATGTGGCTGTTGTCTTTAATATCACCATGAAGCTCCTCTCCTGAAAGGGTGTGAAATAGAAGATTCAGCTGTGATTGTTTCAGGCTTTGTCTGGGCTCCGGAGCAAGAGCATGCCCAGCTCTGATGCGTGGGTGCACATCCTGGCTATTTCCCCTTTCAGCAACAGGCCAAGACCCACGTGCACATCAGCCCTGAATTTCACTGTGCTAGAAACTGCTGCATGCAGACAGGGAGAAAATGTGTTGTGTCTCTATGGATCCTCCAGATGAGGAGACCGGGAGGTGCCACGTAGCACTAAAAGCCTGAAGGTGAAAAACAAGCAGGTGAATCTTGCCATTGCTACTTCCAGGAAACAGAAATGCCAACAGCTAATGTGGTTTTTGCCCTTAAGAAATGCATGAAGCAACTGGAAACTTCCTAATGCATCAGGAAATGAAGATTTATTTAGCTTTTGCATGGAGTTTTTAAGTGACAAGCAGAATATGATTCTTGACTGAAGTTTTTATCAGAGACCATACCAGGGACCTCATCTTACTGCAATATCAATTGCTGCATTATCATTATGAAATATGATAAACAATTTACAGTGGCACTACAGTCTAATTGGTGGCTGCCAATCTCTGAATGCTGTTGAAGAAGAAAAGTGAGGGAAATATGATACACATTTGGAAACAACAGAATTCAGCTTGAGTAAGAGATAAGAAGTAAAAACATGGAGGATCATTAAAGAATATTTTGAGCAATGAAAACAGAAAGTGAAGAGAAAATCATGAAATATAGGAGTGCAGAAATTAGTCTTTCCTTGGTTATAAATACAGCACTGTTGAAACATACATTGTTGCAGTTGACTCAGTGCTAGTTACCAGGATAGTATATAATTATTAGCTATCTTATATGGTCAATGTCCATTTGAATCTGTCCTGTTATCTGTGACAGTTTGTTGAAGAAAAAAAAATCAGTTTGAATACACAATTTTGATTTATTCCAGTGATATTCTGCCCTATTCAAAGTACATGTGTGGTGAGCAGACAAAATAGACTGAAATTGGGGATATTAATTGAATTTGTTTCTAACAAAAGCTGGATAATGAGAAGTAAAACCACCTTCCTCCGACCCCTCCCTCCTTCCCAGCTCCTCCTCCTCTCCAGCAGTGACACAGGGAGACAGAGACAGGGGTTATAGAACAGTTCATCAGATGCTGTTCCTGCCACTGCTCAGGGAGAAGAGGCTTCTCCCTGCTCCAGCATGGAGTCCCTTCCATGGGAGACAGTATTTCACAAACTTCTACAGCGTGAGTCCATCCCATAGGTAACAGTTCTCCAAAAATTGATCGAATATGGGTCAGTTTTTCCATGGGGTGCAGTCATTCAGGCACAGCCTGCTCCAGTGTGTGTCTCCCATAGGATCACAAGTCCTATCAGAAAACATACCAGGAGTATGAGCTCCTCTCCCCCCAGGGCAGCAGGTCACCACCAGGAGCCTTTTCCAGCACAGGCTTCCGACGGCGTCACAGCCTCTTCCCCGCTGACGTTCGCCTGCTCCAGCATGGCTCTGCTCCATGGGCTGCAGGTGGATCTCTGCATGGACTCCATGGACTGCAGGGGCACAGCCGTCTTCATCATGCCTTTGCCATGGGCTGCAGGGGAGCGCTGTTCCAGCTCCGGGAGCACCTCCCTGCCTCTCCTTCTCCACTGACCTCTGTGTCTGTGAGTTGTTCCTCTCATATATTTCCATTCCGCTCTTCTCTATCTGCAATTACATCTGTGTGATAATTTTGTCCCTTCCTACTAAATATGTTATTGCAGAGGTGTTACTGTCATTCCTGATGGGCTTGGCCCTGGCCAGAGGTGGGTCCATCCTGTAGCCAGGGGGCCTTGGCTTTGCCGGACATGGGGAAGCTTCTGGCAGCTTCTCACAGAAGCCACTGCTGTAGCCCTGCCACTACCAAAACCTGGCCATGCAAACCCAACACAACATGCACATACTAGAAGAGACACAGCCTACTCTTTGAAATTCAGACCATAAATGCAATAGCAAACTATTTACTTACTTGACCGAGCTCCCTAAATTTAAAGGCTGGAAGGTATTGTGGAGTACATGAGAGCTGACAGAACAACAGAAGTTAAGAAACCTTTTGTTTGTTTGTTTGTTTGTTTGTTTGCTTCAACACTTTAAAAAGTTACCACAAGTAATGTATTTGGCAGCTTTTCTGTCAGTATTTTTACATATTTTTGGTTTATTTAATGAGATACTGTAGATTGAAATAAACATGCAAGCTGAAGGATTCTCATTCCTTCCTTCTCAGACACATGCTTTCTTGTTTCTTGTTCTTAATTTTCTTTGTCTTTCTTCCTCCTCTCCTATATCTTTTTTCCAGAACTGTGAGAAGGTTTTACAGTGAATCAGTGCTTTTGAAATACCATTCAAACTTCTCCTTTACATTAGGTCCTAACCCACATCACATTGTCTGAGTCTACATGACACCTGTGGTATTTCTTATAATGTGATACTTTTGTATGAATGACTTAGAGTACCTTATAAAGTGATACTTCTATGAATGACTTAGAGTACCTACTGGGGGATTTAATTACTGACAGTGTGTGACTTCATTTAGCCTTTTCCTTCTGGTCACATTTTGCTTCCTGCAGGAATGTGGCTGAATGCCCGAAGCCCTTCTGAGAACAAAGGCTTCTGACAAGGCCTGAAATATTTTATTCCAATTATCTTAATGGCTAGTTAATATAATACATATTATGACAGACTGAAGCTAAGTGTCTAACTAATTGTAAACTATAATCTATGAAAACCATTTTAATTTTTGCATTCCGTGTAATATCAATTTTTGCAATACAATGTCCATCCTTTCTGAAGACAGGCAGACAATGGGGGTGGGAAAATACAGGACTGCCTGTTTGAGTGCTCTGTTCTCAGATCAGAGAATTAAGTAAGTCTTTAGAGGTCTCAGTGGGAATACTACCAGAATCATACAGAATATATGAGTGTAACGAGAAGCTGATGTGTAGGTGTGGTGGGTATTGGAATCCAAGTCTTTGTAAACCTCAAAAGATCCTTATGTTTAGTCAGCAAGAAATGGCATTCTTTCATTCTGTGGTTGCCTCTGGGTCAAGCAAGAAGGAATACAAGTGCTTAGCCTACAGATATAATTCAGAACAAGAGTCAGTCAGGATGGGAGGGACAAGGATGAAGAATCTTCAAAAGATTTATGAAATCTGATCTCTGTTGCTAGATAAGAGGAAAAGGATATTTGGTTAGGCTAAGGATGTAAAATTCAAGTTAGCTGATCACTTAAAGACTTCAGTTTATGACTCTCAAGATACCCCTTTTTCCCTTTACAGTATAGGTCCCAGTCTGACCTTGTAGCCACACACATTTTGCCTATCTTCCCCTACTTGCTGAAGTTGAACCCCCTTCAACCTTCACAATCCCTCCCTAATCCCTTCCTGCCCATGAATGGTCATTATGTATGAATTCAATGCCTATTGTTTATGTAGAACATGTGTTCATCTGGCTCCTTCGAAGACCCTTTTAAAAGAAAGCTCAATATATTGTTGGCCATGAAGGCTACATCTAGTATGCAAACTAAAATAGGGTTATGGATCTAGCTTGACCTGCTCCATACTACTCCATATTTATGGTACCATGGAAGCACATGGTGCCATTTTGACGTGCTAGTTAGCACTTTCCAAGAGAGGGACTAGCACAATTTGAGGAATAAAATTCACCAGGCACTGCTTCAAGCAGGGAATGTGAGTGGGACAGCATCAGCTTTAGTATTCCTACACTATCCCAAGAGGCTTTGCCATACCTAAACGTGCACAACACCTACTCTGTATTTCATCTTCATGGGCTGAAGTGCAAACTTGGCATTAATTCAGTCATTCAGACATTAACCCCTCCTCCCCTTAAAATGCTGTATGTGTCTTAGGGCAGTGAGGAGATCACAGAAGACTAAGAAGTGGCAGTGGACTATGTAGTGTGGACAAAACCAAGCTGTGCCACTTAGCCTTCCTGCCACAGAGCTGTTCCTAGCTCTGTTTATTTAATGATATGAAAGTAGCCCCAGGGGCTGAGAAACAATGTGCTTCTCTAAGATGCAGTCAGCCAACAGCACAAAGGTAACATCTGGCAAGAAGTTATGCACATCTTAATTGGCCAGCTGTTCCTCTGATTGATTTATTGCCTTCCAGGAAGCACACTTACCTCTCCATGCCCAAGGTGGCCCCACAGAATATCCAGCCCCTGGGCTGCTTTTGCTGTATGGGTGGTGTTTTGTGAAAACCCATGTGGAAGATCCCTGTGCAAAGTCGATGTTGCTGAAGGCCATGTAATTCCTGAAATAGTTAACCAAAAGTCAGTTTTCTGTCACGGATAAAAGGATGGTGGTGGGGATTCAACCAAGCATCCAGGGGCATGTGCAACTGCAGAGTTGCCCATTGTGTGACCTGGGTTGATTTGTGCTCACTCTGCACAAAACCTAGGGGTAGGTTGGTGACTGATATCACTGCCAGGTGCCAAAGACCAAGAAACACAAAGGAAATGGCAGTACTCTCTGGTCACCACAGGCTTGCTTCTGGCCAGAGAGCAAGATGGGCTTGATCTGTGATCCTTGAATTTTCATGAAGTTAGAGTGGATAACTGATAAATGTGTTACCTCTAGAAAAAGATAAAATGTCTTCTTTTGAACTTCATTTTACTGTTCTGCAATAATCAGGAGGTACTTCATATGAATTGAAAGCAACGGCTGAATATAAATGTTTATCATCATATAATATTTGATGTTCCTTAGTCAAGACAGGCAGGGTGCTACATCTCTATTCTGCTAGATCTACAAATGACATACATTTTGGTAATTAATCTTAGTATATTTCAAAGGTAACAAAGAAGGCATGAATTCACCTTCACAAAGATGAAGCTGATCTTAGATCTCACCATTAAATATTTTGGGAAAGCAGTGTAATATAGTCCTATAATGTTAGTTCACTACATTTAGTTTTAAGATTATAAGCTCATGAAAAAAATTGTCAACAGCACCAAATCCTAAAAGAGTATTAGTTTACTTTTTGAAAAATGTGTTAACAATTATACTCCAGAAATCCTTTAGGAGGGGACAGAGGATGAGATATGGTATTTTATCGTGCAATTTCTGCAGAGCAAGCAGCAGAATCTGTAAAGGGAATGACTAGGGATTATGGCTGCTTTAACAGGAGAAATTAATGGCAAGGTCAGAAATTTCTTTGAAGCGATCTTGTTTACTTGCAGGGTTTTGACATTTCAGCTTGTGCTGTCTGACATGTTCCTCTAATGGCTTTGTGCAAATACCAAACAAAAACTAGAAAAAGTTGTAGACTTCTGCAGATCAAAGCTTTGGAGAAAAAAAAATATTAAACCTTTCATTTGGGGTCAGTGCAATTATCTGCACCTTTTCGAGATGTTTCCATTCATTGCTTCAGACTTCTGGGGGTGAAATAACAGTATTTGCTTCCAAGTGTTACTAAATTATATAAAGAGATGATAAGTACACATATCTTTTTCTTCTATAGCAGTAGAAACCGGCAAGAATAGAAATCTTTGAAGAAAGAATAACATCACACATATTCTGTATTTACTCAGCATTAAACTCTTGGCTACATTTTCAGGAAAGCACACTTTTAATCTTCAGATTCGTATTTCAGTTAAGTAGCTGCAATAAGCTGAAAGACACCCTGTTCTTACTGTATTGTCTATTTTCCTCAGTTTTTCCTGACAGCAGTTAAAAACATAACACCACTCTTTCATTTTTTTTCTTCCCCCATTAGCCAATGTTTTTGTCTGCATTTACCAATATTTTTAGTAGAAGATTGATTTTTCAGGCTTTTCTTAGTTTATTTTTCAGTGGATCTTGAAATACAGGTTTCCTTTTTTAAAAATTTAATACTGCTAATCTGCTTACTAAAGCATTAACAACTGGAATAAGGTCAAAAAAACAAGTGCATCTTTTCATGTATACTTGCACATCAGCTGAGATTTGTTTTTTTCATGAGGTTTTTACTAATTTTTAAAATATATCCAGTCTGTTGACAAAAGAGCTTTATTTAAATGAGCTATGTAATCTTTACCAGCAGTCTGTGGAGCAGATTTGACAATAAAGAAATATCTCATTACCTAGGAGCTTTGTATATTGTACAGGTGTAACTTGGTAGTTGAATAGTATAAAAAGATAAATATTAACTGGATTTTGCTAGTAAATCTGCCATTCTTACAGTGCCAAAATCTGTAGAGTTGATGTAATTGCTGTTGTTTGAGTTGTAACAATGAATGGAACTGATAAGGCTTATATCATTTACACAGAACTTAGCATTCACAGTGCACTGGTGAATTAATATGACACACACATTGGATCCTCTGATATAAGATTAATATCATTGAAAAGAGAGAAAGTGTAGATTTAGAAGTGACATATTAGTCTCTGCTTAACACGCAATGGTAATCTGCTCACGTCTGACAAATCATAGTAGGCTACTACTGATAACAACAACTAGCAGTTAGTGCTTGTTCTGTTAGTTGCATTTTGGTTTGTTATAAACTGATGTCTCAAGAGACACTAGTACAGAATTACAAAATAATGTTATGTTGAATCCAGAAGGTCAGTTATAACACTGTCAATCAAGAGTGGTGCTGAAAGAGTTATAGTCACTGAACATGAAACAGAGTGTTGTGTTAATAAAACAATTCAGTGAAATCAGTGTCCTGTACTGGCAATATGATAGAATAACTATGGTTTTAGCTGCTTAACATAGCAATCAGATGCCTGAAGATCTATCTGTGGATACGTTAATGTCAGCAACACTCCCTTCTTCATGGCAAACTATAAAATCAAGTCTCCCTGCTGCCTTCACTTGAATCTGTTGTTGCTAGTCAGCTCTGGAAATTAAAGATTTAAATCAGATTCCAAAAATACCAAACCAAAAACAAAACCAAAAAACAACCAACCAAACAAACAAAACCCCACCACAAAACCAGATCCCAAAATTCCCAGTTATCTCTGGAAAACTGAGTTCAAATAATTTGGTTAACATGCCAGGGGTACAGTGTGGCAGAGATATGAATATAATACATTTCTACAGGGTTACATTCAAGAGCTTTGATATTAAGGCATGCTTTGTCTTCTAGTCTATGCCTTCTTCACAGAGAGAACCTGATTCATGCTTAAGATATGATTGCAGATGTACATAGGCTTTCCAAGTGTTTTTGAGAATTGACCGTGTCCTATTTTATGACTATCTCTAGCTCATTCATATTCACCTGAGCTGAACTGAGCCCATTGTTTACTAAGATTTCTGCTCAACATGATCTTACATTCTGTATGACATTCCATTGCAAATGATTTCTCTTGCAGAAGGGATGGGAAAGATTAATTTTTTTCCCTGAATACTCCTGTGAGTTTTGTTTAAATATTAGATCCAGAGCTCCCTTTCTCTGTGATAATTATCATTCCTGTTTGCTTTGACATTTTTTAGCTTCTGGATTGCTGTGTGTATTCCTGACATCTCAATCGGTTATTGTTAATGTTAAATGGCTTAGGTTCATAATATTTCCTCAAAATATGGTATTGATGGTGGGCTGAGTCTAGTGAGACTTCTTGGAAATGCTCTGCCCATCTGTTTCTCTCATCTGCCTCAGCTATGTATATTTTTCCGTTCTTGCCAATGCCTAGTCCATTTCTTCATTTTAATATCCACGGATGGTTTTAATCACTTGGTAAGTATCTTTATATACCTACTGTAGTTGCAACATGATCTTCATCTGCTCATTCTTTTAAATGTTTCAATTTGCATTTGCTTGGATGTTTTTCAGTCTGGAATCACCCTTTCTTCAGAGCAGTTATGTCTCAAACCCTCTGTAATCACAGAAACTCCCATTCTTAAGCCATGTGGCTGAGTTTGGTTCCTGGTTTTTGGAAGGAAACTTCAGAAAAGGTAAAGGAAGTTTCAGTTGGTACTTGAAGGAAAACTCTCAAAATTTTTTAATTTTTTTTTCTGATAAAATATTATTACACTGGCAAATGATATTCCATTTTATTGTCTAGGTTTGGATATTCTCATTTGAAGTTACTGTATTCTAGCACAGCTATGGAAAGCCTAGATTAGAAACTGACAGTTAAAACTACATCAGTTTCCTTAACAGTTGGATTTCTTAATCACAAGTTGGCATCCTTAACACAGACTTTGCAGTTTGATCCAAGTAAATCATCCAATTTTTACAAAAACTTGTTTCTCTGTCTTTGCTGAGCACAAGTAGATGGATATTTACTCTGATACACAGATAGGCTCATTGCTGTCAATGATGAATTTCATCCTGAATCAAAATAACAGAGAAAAATCAAGTTGCAGTGCTTTATTCCTGATCTAACATATGCCAAACGACTGAGTGTAGATAGATGATTTATGTATATGGTAGTGTTATATAACAATGAGCATTCTTACTCCCTTTTACTCTAGGACCCCTGAGAGGGTCAAGAATTTTAGAAAGGACAATATTTTAAAAAAATTTGTCTGATAAAAATGGAAACATTTACTAGTGACTATATGCAGTCAATAGTTTCCTAAAGATTTACAGTTTTCACCAGAATATTTTTATGAAAAAATCATACCCCATACAAAAATGCTTTCCTCTTTGAAATGTGAGTCCTCTTTGCATACTGCATCCAGTAAAGGAAATGCCAGTATAATTTTGTAACAGGAGCAGAATACCTCACAAGAAGAGCAAACTGCTTGGGCTATCCAAAAAATTTAGCCTGAGGCAAACACCTGCCATGCACATTTTTAGATCTAATGTTTAAAGTTTCACAAAATTTAAAAAGAATCTTCTTTTGAGACAAAGGGATCAAATGTTTTGTATTAATACCTACTATCTTTTATGTGATCGAGAATGCAATAGACACTTTAGACATATGTACTCTAAATGCAGAATACATGAGGAGAACAGGAGGGGCAGGCACTGATCTCTTCTCTGTGGTGACCACTGACAGGACCCAAGGGAATGGCCTGAAGTTGTGCCAGGGGAGGTTTAAGTTGGATATCAGGAAAAGTTTCTTCACCCAGAGGGTGGCTGGGCACTGGAACAGGCTCCCCAGGAAAGTGGTCACAGCACCAAGTCTGACAGAGTTGAGGAAGTGTTTGGGCAAAGCTCTCAGCACACATTGTGACTCTTGGGGGTGGTCCTGTGCAGGGTTGAGAGTTGGACTTGACAATCCTTGTGGGCCCCTTCCAATTCAACATATTCTGTGATTATGAATAACTCTAGTTTTGTAAAATAAAAGAACATTTTCATAGAAAGTGTTTGCACGCTCAAGTATAAAGGAGGAACAGTTGTATTCAGGTCAATTGAATCTCACTACTCAAAAACAGCTAAGAGAGGAATTAGGTTTGTAATCGTAACCCAATATGATGCTAACATGTCATCCCTGGCTAAAACTGGCAATTGAAGCAGTTCAAGTAGTACGCTATTGACCGAGAAAAAGCATCATGACTAAGTTCCAGATGCTGTTCACTTTGTGTTCTTAATGGGGCCACATGCCATTTGATGTTTAAACAAATAAACACCCCTCGTTTTGGGTTCATTGTCAAATATGTCTGCAATCTGTGTTGGTCTAGCCCAACGCAGCTAGAGTCTGAAATAAAACACAAGAAGGGGAAAATTTTGGGTTCATGTGAACTGCCAGACAACAAAGTAAAAAGCATTATGGTCTAAATAAGATGCAGTTACTTCTTCCTATGTGTGATTTACTTCAGTTTAACTTTTCTTTGCAGTATAGAGAATCCAAATATAGTGATAACATTAATTAATGAGGACCTAGAAAAAATGCCACTGGAATAGCGAATTAGGCTTTACTAGACCTCTGCTTCAAATTGTATCATATGCTTTTTAATCCTGTTTGATCCCTCAAATAAGAAATTACAGATTAATATATTGGCTTGATTTCAATCATACCACTGCAGTCAGGCATGAATTTAATGAAATGTCTAGATTTATCATAACAAAAAACTTAAAGCTGAGAACGGAATAAAGTACCCTGAATCATATGGTTCCTTTCTAGTAAGATAGCAATGTCAGCTCGTTCACACCTCCTTTTTCCAAATTTATGCTGATATTATTGATAATATTAGTGCCATATACAAAGAAGGAATTAAATTACTGTGGAGTCATATGCTCTCCTCTGCTGTGAGTCACAGAGGGAGCCACAACACAAGGGGAATGACAATGAAGCCCCAAAGCAGAAGAATGGCAAATGCAACTCCTTGAGAACATCATTGGTTCTCTCAGCAGTTTCCAGTGGTGGCTCTCCATCAAAACCATTGGCTCACTGTTTCTTTGTTTGAAGGATGAGGACTAGGACATACACTTGCTCCAAAAATTATCACCTCCCATGTAGGCATGGCAAACTCAAGAATGACAGAAAAAGTGATCCTGGGGTTTCCTTTCCTTTTGAATCCCCCAAATCTGGAGCTTGCTGTTTTCCCTGCAGTCCTGCTCTCACAGCAAGGCAAATATCACACCAAAGTGAATTTCCTATAAATATTTGGCTGGTGTACATATTCCTACACTGGAGATGGATGCTGTTACCTTCTCTGCCAGCATTTGGCTTGATGTGTTCAGAATACTTAGGAAACAGATTGTTTCTCAAATAGTGGGAAAAAAGCACTGAAAAGTAGAGTTAGCAAAAATACCCTGTGTTTAACTCATGCACGCCATGCCTTCTTAAGTCTCTACATCTGGGAAAATATGTAAAAGATAAGGAAAAGCTAATAACTATATGCCTGTTATATAATGAGAAGAGGACCTACGGGAACAATATGGGCATCTGTAGAGACAGGGAGATATGGCAAAGCCTATGAGATCTGCTTTTGGGCTAGAGGTTTAGCTAGGTTGCTTGAGATTGTTCTTTTTTTAAATCATCCCTCAGCTAGGGGTCTACTGTTGACTCAGGAATTCACGTGGTCCTCCAAGGTTAGGGGGTCCATCAGTTTATTCTAAGATTGCGGGCAACATTATTTGGTCAAGTTGTTACTTTCTCACAGACCTGTATTTCTGACCATATGCATAACTGTTATTTGTGTTGCAATTAATATTATAAAGATAATAAATGTTTGGTTTAGGCTTCATTATGTTAGGCACAATAAAGTGTATTTGAAATAAGAGATGCATTTTGAAATATGATACTTACAATAGTATCAGCTTTCATGAACTTGTAATTTTGAAATGAGAAACATTAACGAAGGTTGTATTGGACACCAGGCATTATATACTACCAGTTTCAATAAATTATAGCAATTTTCAAATAGTCAAACCTCAAAACTTTTGAATGCCTTTTGATTCTCTCAACACAAAAGTTGGATAGCCACTGAGCTGAATAACCACCAATCCCTTTTGCTGTTTGCTGACAAATCCTTTCATATGCTTCCTCAACCACCATTTTCCCTGCCACAACAACATATCTTGCAATTATTTTAGCTTTTTATGTAAATCAGCATTTTGATAATCCAAAAATAGTCTTCTGCTTAATTTGTTCTTCTAGGGCTGAAGTAGGCTGTTTTATTAAAATGTCCTAAGTTGTTCTGTTTTGCCCTTTTCTCACCTGCATTCTTTTTCAGACCCAAGAATGGTATTGAGTGAGATTTGAAAACAGCTGAATTAACAGCAGACAAGCAGGGAGAGATAGATTACAGGAACAAAATAATTCTTAAAATAGAAGGAAAGAAGCTGTGGTACATAGAAAAGGTTCTTCAAACTGGAAAATGTACTGTTTGGGTTAGGTTTTGGCTGTGATTCAGACTGATAATTTTTTATTTTTCCATTGAGCTTTTCTACCTTCCCTCATGTTATTTTTAATATACAGCAACTGAAGACAAAATATCATGTGAAAAGATCTGTTTTAATATTTTGCAGACTCATTTACAAAGATGCAGCACACTCACAGCTTCCAGGGAATCTAATGGGACTTGTGGAAACCCAGTACCTCCGAAAATCAGGCCATTAATTTTGTAGATGTGCATTAATTACTCTCTAGGTTGTAATAGCTCACTTGATATTACTGTAATCCACATTCTTTTGAAAAAGTGTATTTTCCACCTGGTACACTGCGCTTGCTCCTAAAGAGCAGTCATATCTTATCATGTAAAAGCTTCTTTATAACTGATCCAATTATTGACCTGTGGCATTGACCTTAATGAAATGTAATATTTTGAAAGGAATGGTACAATCCATTGTGTTAATCTGGTTGACAGGCATACTGTTGAAGGCTTCATGCTAACAGGAGCTACAGAATTTATCGAAATAATTAACTTGATGAAACACAAACCTGTGTATTTCCACTAAGAAATGAATTAGGTGGTTTAAATTTTCATTTTCTAAATTGCAACTAGTCTAGAGTGCGCTGCCATATTTGCAGAATTTGCCAGATCCCACCACTGTTTCCAAAAATATCTGTGTTGGTAGATTTTCAAGTGTCTTTAAAAAATTTCCTTCCAGACCGAGATCTGCCACATTTTGTTTATGAGTTCCAAATACTTGAAGATTAAGGGAAAGCTGCTACTACCCTTAGCCATGGATTGTAACAATAATTACTGTTAGCAAACAGCAAAAACCTATCAGGTAAGTACTCCCACTTGGAATCATTTAAGTTAGGATCCTTTGCACAGAATGCAATTTCTAGGATAAATGTTATCTTTTCTATATGTCTATATAAAATCCTATTTTTAAGTAGTGTCACTCTCAGCTACAGTATTTGGTGCAATTTAGTGCCGTTAGATGCTTTCATGTCATGTGGTTATAGCCCGGTAGATTAATAGGAACTTCTATATGGAAATTTCTTTCCTGTTATTGTTCTCCCTGAGCAGTTGATGGCTAAGTTAATTCTCTTTAGTTTTGTCATGCACTAAAGCACACATTGCCAAGCTATGATAAGCTTTACACAGGGAAAAAAAAAGCCCTTGTGTCCATCAAAGTCTTAAACTTGCATTTTAAACTTTGGCCTGACCTGATGTGCCATTCAAAAAGCTTCAAAAGATTATTTTTTTAAGAAAGGTTCAATATGTCCCGAGGCTATCGGTTTTGAGTTAAACTGGGTGAAGTAGAAATATTTTACTCATCAGCTTTGCAGTCACAGAGTTTGCCTCAGCTAGAACAAAACTGCTGAGGCATTTAGAGAAAATTAACCCCCCATCCTGGCAGCCAGATGTGACTGGTTTCTGATGAATGCACATGAGTGGGCTGAAAAACCAAGAGACTGTGAAATTCCTGTCAGGTCCGTACAGCGCAGAATGGGCTATTGACTGCTTTCTATATTTCCCTCCATCATTCTTCTTGAATGCTGCCATTAATTTCCTCCCCTGCTCTGACTTGGGAATTTAATTTTTTTCCTGTTTTTTTTTGTTTGTTTGTTTTTTTGTGTTTTTTATTATTATTTCTCCTTCCTCCCCCCCACCTTCTTGCCTCTCCCCCTGCCCCGGCCCCCCGTTGCCGTTGCCGTGGCCAGTGGCGTTGGCGTTGCCGCTGTTGGCATTGGCGTGGCCCTTGGCGTGACCATCCCAGCTGCGGGCACTGCAGAGGCGGCAGAGCGGGGACTCGCTGGAGGCGTGGTGGAGCCGGAGCGGCCTCTCCAGCCAGGCTGGGCTGGCGAGGATCCAGGCAGCCTCTCAGGAGAACGCTCAGAAAATATTAGCTGTGCAGGTAGGTGATTGCAGGGAAGTCGGAAAGATCATTCTGATCTAGATTGAAAAGCAAATGATGGGTAGTGTGATGAAGCATTAAAACCATATCCCATCAGAGTTTTATAAATTTTTAACCTCTTTAATAAACTGGAATTGCATGAAGGATGAATTCAGTAAGTTAGCACATATACCATGCATAGATTGAAAAAAAGAGGGGGAGATTAGATTTATTTCTCACAAACCTTTGAGAAGATTATTATAAATACATTGAATATAAATATTTGAAACACAGAGTGGCACTGCTATTGCTGCTCAGTTGTTTTAGAAGATGTTTTTGTGTCCTGTTTTGTGCAAATATTATTTCCATGGTAAACAATATTGCCATTTTCACTGTATTTGTATTTAATTTCTTTAGAAGGAGTCTATTTTTCCGAAGTATTGTACCTTCCTAACTCAGTTATATGATGATTTCCCCTTATTTGTAAAACAGCAACATTGTGGGGATATGAGATTTACAAATGGTTTCCAACGATGTGTGGTTTTTCATTTTATGTCTTGTTCCCCAGACAAATATATTTACTAGGGAAAACAACTACTATACACTATAGTTGGAATGTTCTTGTTCTTTTTGTGTTGTGCTACGGTATCTTATTTATATTTCTGTAAAGCCACTCCTTTCAATCTCTTCCCATAGTTAATGGCCATAACCAGATGGCGTTTGTGAAGGGTTTTTAAAAGACTTAAGTGAAATATTTCTTCAGACTTACTCCTTGCAAAAGAAGTTACATTGCTGATGCAGCTTTAATGCAGCATATTCTTGCAAACTCTTTTGTCTAATTTGTAACAGTCAAGCTTTGTTGTATGATTGCGGAAACAATTTTATTACATTTTAATATTATGTAATTATACTTCACAGTTAATATCCAATGCATTAAAGTAAAATGTAAAGTGAATAAGTTCTAGAATTTCATTAAATTGCATCAGCATCATGATCTGTTTTCAATATGTCACTAAGAGCATTTTTATTTTAGAATTTCAAATTTCCATGTATGTTCTATGGAATAGTGTATGTTCTATTATATATTTTCCACTTCAGTAAAAGATTTAGAAAATTCTAATCATATTAAAATCAGAATGTCAAGAAAAAATAAATAAGATAAAAATATAATCAAATTTTATACTTTGTAATGATTCTTAATATTCTTTTATGGAATTCCATATAATTTTGGGAGTGTTATACATGCTAAATATTGTACTGACCTCTGTTCCAGTGAAAATACTTTTTTCATTCAAATTCCCCATTTAACGTTTGAAAAACTGGAAAAGCTCCTTTTCAATTTTTTGGGAGCATATTGGGATGATTTCTGTTCTCTCCTGTGTTGAACTACTCCAGTAGTGAGTAGATGAACAGGGATGATCTATGTGCAGCCCAGAGCTCATGAATAACATTTGCTGTGATGTAGAAGCCACAGGTGGCAGCTGGTTTCCTCACACACAAATCTTTGCATTAATCTAATGTTATGCAATATTTTAATAGCTGTACTGCAAACCTCATACACAACTGAACTCCCCTGTCAAAAACTAGTCCATGTAACAATGAATGAGTTTTGCAGAAAACCTTCACCTTAGCATATGTTTTTCCATGCATGCTGTTCATGCTGAGAAGCTGTGTCTGTAAATCTTGTCACCCTGAATAACTCAGCCAGCTAGAAATGGGCCTAAACTAAGCTTTTACACGTAAGTCCCAGCAGCATTAGGGGAGGTTCTGATCTGAGGAACTCAGACCTTCCAAAGACGATGTCCTGTTCCAAGTGTGAAAAGCATTCTGTTTCCTATCTGCTTTCATTATCCATTGCATCCTTTTCTGATATTGTAATCCTTTTCTGGTATTCTGATATTCTTCCTATGTGGTGTGACTGATAATAACTTACAACTAAAATAATGAACAAGGAAAAAATATAACACTAAAATGGAACATAGTTCAGATAAGAGCAATTACCAAGGTGTGTTGAAGGGTATTTCTCTCCAGCAATGTGATGTTTTTATATTTTAGAGGTCTTGGCAGTGGTTTAATTGTGTATGGACTGCTGTCTTGTAAATGTGTTATTGTCAGATCAATCTATTCTTTTATCAATTAAGTTCTTATATTGATGACATTCAACATAGTGGCATATGCTTCCAAAATAAAATTGACAGTTGTTCCTCTCCCTTCCTTTTCTCTCATCCAGAAATATGCAGTTTGTTGTTCCTAGTGATCACCTTCCATTAAAGCATGAGGATGAGAACAGGCTGAGAAGTGTGTGGCAAGAGCTTGTGTCCCAGCAGCTACCTTGACCAGAACAAGCAGGAGCAGGTGAATGACAGAGGAAGAGTGCATTAGGAGAGTCAGTAGATACAGTACATTGGCTGCCTAAGTGTTTTCTAATATTTTACAGAAGCCGTGACCTGGGTGAGATCCAAAAAGAGACTTAAAAGTAGATAATGGAGGAGGTTTTGGCCTTTTCACTGGGTGCTTTTTAACTAGCAACACTCTCCAGTTATACACAGCAGCAGAGTTTTGGGAGAATTGTGACACAAAACCAGAGAGCTGCCTCAGACTGGAAGACAGATTTGACCGGAGTTTCGCCATTACTTATCAACACTAGTAGCGAACAAGCATAGTTAACTGATTACTTGGTGTGTGTATGTTTTGTGAATGTACTTCTGGAAGAAAACAACATTTTAAAATAGAGTATTTAAATTGTGATGTTAAAAAAAAATGAATAGGATATTCCTCCATATTAATACAAGGAATAAATATGTTAGCAATCAAATCAAATGCTAGAGCAAAGATCAATGACTGAACTGATTTATACTTCCAATTTTGGCTCTTCGTCTACTTCCTTTTTTTGCAGAGCAAAATGCAGGGCTTTATTTTGAGCAAGACTATCTCATCTTCTGATGCTCTACCTTTTTCTAATCCCTTTCAGGTTTTAAAAATTTCTTCACTGCAATCTTACTGCAACCAGCAGCAAAAGTTACAATCTAGAGGTATTTTTTATTTGAAAGATTATGTTAAAAGTGCCTTGGAAGTGCATGAGCAGTGCTCTCTTATTCTCTTTCTGGGAAGTTTATGTACATGTACAACAGCTCCAAAAAGAGACTTCATTATTATTGTGGTAGCCAAAGAAAGTTCTTTGTGCTCCATTATAGGTGGGCTTTTCAGGTATTTTACCATCACTGTTGGCACAGTTGGTATTCTATGGTTTGCTAGAGAATTTCAGTCTCTAAAAATTCATCTACAATTATGAAATAAATTTTTAATCAAGCAGAAAATATTAAAAGTGGTCTCTTTTATTTAGAAAAAAAATTTATAAAAATGTCGCATTTTTGTCCCAAAAGTATACAGCAAGGCATTTATTGTGTTAATTACTTTTGCTTTTCCAATAATGTTTTGGAGTTTCAATAACCTGGCTCTTGAGTAAGTTCAATTAGCTATCTAATTGCAAAAATGATATATGATGGCAGATGTAGCTTTAGTTGGGACCGTGCCTGGGCTTTAATCCTTAGTCTTCAATTTCGACCATCCTTTCAGATGATTTATCTTGACTGTAGTTATGGCAGTATTATATTGAGGGTCAAAGTGTTACAAAAACAGATAGTATCATTGCTACTCACATTGTAACTTTTAAGTATTTCATACATACTTTTTCTGAGGGTGGCATGACAAAGGTATTGTTTTAATAAATGTAAAATTATTGGTTTCATTTTTAATGGATTAGCACCTTTGCACACGAGTGATATAAGAATATATCATCAGAATTTAGAGTTTGGAAACTCCTTAGTTGTAGCAGCTTTACCCAATTTCATCACATGGAAATAGCTACATAAGGCACCAAGGAATGAAGCATCAGTGCAGTGTCTGTCGCTGTGATTGCAGAATGCTGTGATTGTTTATACATTTTCTTCAGTTTCACTCAAGTTGCTTGATCACCCTGAAATCTTTCAAACAGTTCGGCAAGGCTGTTGTAGCTCGAAATTCCACTGTACTGAACTACACCAGTTTACACTAGAAAAGCGTTTTGGTCTGGTTTATTTTGTCTTTTAACAATTTTGCAGAGGTCACCAGAGAAAGCAGTGATTGTTCTTTACTAGGGCTTCGAAACTTTTCTGAATCTACTGCAGTCATCTCGGTGGATAGTGATTCTTAATGGAGGAAATGTTTTACTGACTCTGCAGAATCTGTGGTTTTCATGACACACTGTTTCATCTCCCTACAAGAAAGCCATTGCAGTTCCACTGAGGGCAGGACCAACTGGAATCCTGCATGTTACGAGCAGGTTTATGCCTTTGCTGTGTGAAAGCCACACACTCTTAACATGCTTCTTAGCTGTCAGGTAGTAGTCAACTTAAGTACATCTTTTTTCTCTAACTTATTAACACAGGTGTGTTATGGTGTCCCTCAGGGCTGATGCTCTTCAAAATCTGTATGCCTTCTCTTTTATTTTTCTCTGTTATGGGTTGAGTTATCACCATTTATGCTGATTGCACTCAGTTGTGTCTTTTTTGCCTGCTGATTTCAGTTTAGCAGTCTTGCTGTTTCTGCCTTGTCTTGGAGACATATGGGGTTGGATGACAGATAATGTTTCTTAAGGGGACATGGCTGCACACCTTTTAATTAGTTCTAAGCTTTTGTGTTTAGTCACATTTATTCATAGAAACCATTTGAAACATTGAAGTTAAGATTTTCTGGGTTTATTATTCATTTATAAAGTATTTATTTTGTACAATGTAGGGGAATTGATAATAGCTATTTTTGCTTCTTCTCCTGGGGGTGGGTAATGCTTATGGGTTGAAAAATGTGCTACTTAGTTAATCAGGTTTTAAAGAAACTGGAAATCAGCATCTAGTATTCCTAAAAATATATGGCTTTCTGCTTAAATGCTTATGAATTTTGGATAATAACATCTGAAATCTTTCAAAATATTACCTGACATTTTATTTGAATTCTTAAAGCACTTGTTTTTGTCTAGATTTTTCTAGATTGACTTGATATTCCTGACAAGCATTCAGCAAATTCCTTGAGTTTACTTATCGTGTAAGTTTGGTGGCAAGTGCAGCTGCCATGCCATGGAATGGACACACTAAATGTTCATGACCATTTATTTCATTGCTGCATGATGAAAGTGACCTTTCCAGTGAAAAAAATGGAAAGTCATCTCAAAATATGCCAAACTCATAGAAGAAATTAGGACTTGCTTGATTTCTTTGCCTCATTTTCATGGTCTATGATTTTGCTTATCACATGGCAAACCTCCAATATCTTTATTCTGACAAAATTTCCTTTACCGTTTTGAAGTGAAGTGTACATATAACTTGGCACAACTGAGCTGCATTTAGGGTTTTATGCCACTTATGCCTTAACATGACAAGCTTCTTATGCTTCGCATAAACTCTTTATTTTTCAAAGCATGATACCCAAAGTCTCATATAACAACAAACATTTCCTGGCATGCACAGAAGCATCTAACTGTTTCAATTCTCCTATGGCTTCACTTAAAAGTTTCATTATATGAAGGAAATAAGATATGAATCAAATATGGTCACCACCTAAAAGCTCTGATTTATAGTAGGAAGATACTCTGGACTTCCCAATCAAGAAATTCAAAGTTTAAAACTGGATGGAATAAAAATGTGCTGAAACACTGCATCATGAATTGAGATGTTTTCAAAAAATGTAGAAGTTTTTGTGCTTGATGCCTTTTCCAGAATCTGAAGACAACTTGATTTCTATTTCTTGAAGTAGCATAAATTTTACTTTTTTAAGTAATTAAAATCTGTGTTGTAATGTTTGCACAAAATATGCTAAATTAAGTTTCTATAAATAACTGCAATCCTAATATTTCTAAATTGAGTACCTCATTTTTGCAATCTTAAAAATTTTCTTGTAAGACCTTTTTTTTTAGACTCCAAATCTCTGAGAATATAAACCATTGTATTGACTCTTACTTTGATAATCAACAGAGTTAGTGGCAATAAACTTCTTTGCCACTTTAACCAATGGAGTAAATAACAACTGTAGTAGACTTCTGTCTGTCTCTTAGTCACTAATTTATTGCTCAACCTTTTTGTCTAGCATTTACTAATTATGGGAAAACTGTGTATTAGTAGCCTTATGGGTCTGAAATTTTTTTGGTGGTAGTGTATGTTCCATTCCTGTATTTTTTTTAAATTTACCAAAGAAATCAAACAATTGAGTTCAACGCCTAAGTGTTTGATATATTGTAATTAAAAAAAAATTAGGATGGATTCTATAAAAGCAAGTGCTTGGCAACTTTCATAAGATGTAATGCTCTCAGCCCTACCTACAGCTGAGGGGAGTCCTTCTTATTAGAGAAAAATTAGTTGAAGTGGTTTCAAGACCAGTGTTTCAAAATCCAGAAATAATTAATTCAAGTTCTTCCTAGCAAACTCTATAGGAACCCTTGAATTTCAGTGAGAGCTTAGCTGTTTTTATTTGAGTAGGTGTGTTATGACTATCTGGGACAAACAATCAAAATGTCTCAAAAATATTTTATTCCAGTTCTGTGAAAAGTTTAAGGCTAAATTATAGGTAACACTGAGGTTTATGGTAATGATTTTGTAGCTCATGAATCTCTCTTTTGAGACCTTGGCCAAATATGACAACCTCTCACAGGTCAATCATTCAGACCACAAAATTTCCTTCTCTAGTAAAACCACAATGGTTTTGTATGTACTTGCTTCTTCAAGACACCAACGATTGTTTTGATTGGCAAGAAAAGTCAGCAATGATCTGATGAGTAAGATGGTTATTCAGTTGTTATGTGTCAAAAAGAAAATGAAATGACACTTCACAGTTTTGCTTCTCCAGTAGTTGACAGAAACCTTCAGTGTATAATTAAGAAAAGTTAAATAAAGCCCATTTTTAGGAAGACGAGATCAAGGATAGGATTTATGAAATTATTGTGTTGCCAAACAAGCAAATGCCTAGCTCTGGCCTTATAAGTAAAAATAAGGAAATAAATTTCTTTCTCCAGTACAGTGAGTAAAAGCTCAGAGAAATGACATTTTAAATTAATGGTTTAACCTTGCAACATCACTTTGGGCTATTTGAAGTTTAGTAACCTCCTTCTACCCATTTTAGACATATATCAAAACACAGGTTTAATGATAAACTGTTTACATGTTGAAAGCTCCTTTTTGGCAGCTCTTCTGTATTTGTCGTCACCTGAATTAATTATGGTAGCTCAGAACGTCTCTAGTAAACATGTTGATATATCATAGGTTATAAACTCATCTACTGAACTCTTAACTATGGTTGCAAAGTTGATTATTTTGTTTAAAGACAGCAGTTTAAAATTTTAGACATTTAATTTAATTATCCTCTCCCAGAAGTATAAGAAGAAATCAGAATCCTAGTGTGAATAGCATTACACTTGCATAAGAAAACTTACAGGAGCATTTTTGCCTCAAACTCAATAATTTTGCTTATAATCACTAACTATGTTTTTGTTTTATAGAACCAGTATGATTTGGAAAAAGAATAAAATTGCTTTTAAAGTACAAAAATAATTATGAACCACTTGAAATGTAATGTCTGTATTTTATTTCTCATCAGAATTCATTAGTGTGTAACATCAATAATTTAGCCCATCATTTGCCAACACTGACTTGGCTCAGTAGTTCAATCATGTAACCCTGTAAACTCACTTTCCATTAAAATGAATGTTGCTGACAAAGGATAACTAAAGAGATACTTCATTTATTAGCTAAAGAGATACTTCATTTATCAACATTTTTAAATTAGGAGTTTGGGACCACAGACACTTAGCTGGATAAATTATTCAAAGGAATCTTTGTATTAGGCCTAAAGATGTTTGTAGATTCAAATACAATGTTATCCAGAATTATAACAGCCTTTCATTTGTGTAACATGTAATTCACACTATAATATTCCAGAAACCAACAGAGCCACCTGCAGAGAATCAAATGACCTACCGGAATGGAATACTCTCTGTCATGTGCAAAATTATCAAATGTGTAATACTTATCCCATCTTTTGATTGACTCAATCAAGCATTTCCCACAAAAAAACTCCTTGCAAGAAACTTCTTGCAAGAGTCACTACAATCTTCCAGAGCTGCATTTGAGGAATTAAATGCTTTACATTTTTTTACTATGAGCACCTTCTTTAAATCCAGTCACTATCTTCTCCAAATTTATTCTTCAAAAACATTCAGGATTCGGATGCGATGCCTCATCTTGTTGCTTTTCCAGCCTTTTTCCTTGTCATCTGTTCTTTCTTACCAGGATACTGGGTTCATTTTCAAAACTTCGGTCCTTTTTTTTATTTTTTATATTTTTTGCTAACATAATGCAACTTGGACACAAACATTCCTTTTTTAAAAAATAAATAGCTAACTGTAGCATAAGAGGGCAAAGTTATTAATGAAATAAACCCATCTTATATTATGTCTTTTGCTTATGCCTGAGAAGATAGATCTGGAAACCAAATCCTTCCTAAGGATAAATCAGTAAATATCTGTCACAGGATTGACATAACATGACTGTCATCTGACTGTGTACTCTGGAGGGCTGCTGCTGGCACTACAGAAGGAACCAATTAAGGACAGAAGCAGAAAGCAAATAAAAATGTTACAATACCAGTTTGGTGTAAGGCACCGCATTGCTGTCCGATTCTGCATCTCTTTCCTGTCTACCTAAATTGAATATATATATGTTTTCACTATAAAGTATTCCCATCTTTATCCATTTCTCAGACTTTTGTGTTGGAGAGACAAGAACCACCACTCCTTCAGGTGATGTTCTGAGCAAATTCTGTTACAGTCTCGGTGCTCACAGGCTGTTTTAAGTACCTTCTTTATGGTACTCCAGACTGAGGAGCGAGGGATCAAATTTAGGCCTTCACTTGCAAGTGTTCTCTTAAGAAGCTTTTTTTTCCAAAATGAGTGGGATATTCTTCTGAGCCCAAGCCCTGTGGTAACTGAGCATGCATGCAGTAGCAGAACAGAAATTTGGTTTTGAGACAAATGAAAACATTACTATCAGCTAATTCAAGGAACTGAGGAGATTTGTACAAAGAAATAATTTTTTTTTAATTTTTTTCTCTTTTTTTTTTTTTTTTTTGTGAGTTGAGAGTGGGTTGGAAAGAATTACACCTTAGACAAGTACTCAGTTGTCAAGAATAATTTTGAAGAAAATGAAAACAGAAGCATTTCTCTTCTAACAGTGTGGTATTTCTCATTCGTATAATATCCAGCATTGCTACAAGGGTACACAGTCTGGATCATCACTTGACTCAGCATCAGTTTTGCCACACCTACTGGTACTGGAACAGCAAGCTGAGTTGAAGACGCAGGAAAAACAGCTTCTTTCTTACACCTGACTCTCCTCTGAAACTGTGATGGGTCACAGCGGTTTCACTGTGTTTGTTTAGCATGCCAGCCTGTCATAGCTATCATGGAATTTTAGTGGACCATTTTAATTATCTATAATAACTCCAGAAAATACCCTTTTTTCATTTCGTGCAGACTTTTCAAAGCTATGAGTTTTAGTTTTATTACAATTTCTAAAATAAGATCATGAAAGAGTACACCAAACAAGGAAACTCTTGATGCTATGCATCACTTCAATTAACCTTTAGGGACTAAGTCTTGCAAAACAAAAAACGTGCTTAAAACTGATTCCACTAAAGTCAATTATGAAATTGGGCTGTCTCCTTTCTTAGTCAGGGGACTATTTTTCTCAGGTTGAAGACAATACACATGTTCTCACTACATGACAATTACTGAAATCTTTATTCTGAGGGCTAAAATTACATTTTTGTTTTAAAACTTTAGTGTTATGGTGATATTTTGGATTTTTGGGGGTCTTTTATAGTCTTGATTGCCTGAGAACATAAGCAAGGCAGATTTTATAAGGCAAGGCACTATATTTTATTAGACTGGAAGAAAAAAGGACAAGCTTTTGAGTACACAAACCCTTCCCCTTAGTATAATTTATTGTATCTTTGGTAACTATCTGGAGGGTGTTGAGCATTATGTTCTCAGTTTCAGTAAGATATTAATTTTTAGCTGTCACCCAGTTTAAAAAATATGTGTGTATAACATGCAAAAACTTATATTCTGGTATTTCATAGATCTCAGTATCTTGTTTAACTCACTGCAATAATAATTCTCCACATTTTGTAGTAACACCTTTGACATATACAGGTGATAAGTCTAACTACTGCTGGTGTTATATTGTTACCTTTCTTTTTCATCTATTTCTCATTCTTTTTAATCCCTACTTCTTTCCTCTTAACAGATAGAGTCTGAGAGGTGGGGAAAATTTAAAGCACACAAGGAAGGAAACAATTTGACTAGATAGGTCAGATTAGCATTTGTGATTAGCAATCTAAAATGTGATGATGTAGCCTTCTGAAAGAATTCATAGTTTTTCTTTGTTTTCTCTAATTTTCTCAGTTCCGTATGTCTCAGGAATAAAGACCATTTCTCATCTTTCTCCTATTGATCATCAAAGAGGTGAGATTTTTCTCTATATAACCCATCAGAATTTTTCATTGCTTTATAGTCCCTCAGACAGCATATAATTCTGGAGCTCAATCTGTAATAGCCTGACAGCATCAGTGTCACCCTGACAGATACAATGCTGCCCGATAACCACTCAGGGTGAGAAGTTGTGCACTTTAGCTTCACCAGTGTGATTTCTGCCTTAGTAAGATAAACACACAGAAATGTGGCCTGTTTGGGCTGCCATTTGCTTTGGAATAATTTAAGAAACCTTTTCAGCAAACTTGCACCTTTAGGAAATACTGAAGATTTTTAATTTTCAAAATTAAAATAAACTTTTACTGGAGCAAATTAGTGGCAGAATTACAAATTATTTTGAAGCAGAATCAGCTTCTTTTGAGAGAAGCCTGCAAGGGGTGTATGGATCCCTCTGTATGATGGAGTCAGCTGCCATCTTGGACAGTAATGTCCTTGGGAACATGATGGAGAGAAATCTGAATGAGCCACTCCATGACTTTTCCCTCTTGCCACACCCCTTACCCTTGAGTAGCACAAGTTGTCTTTAAGGCTGCTCAGTCCTACAGAGATAATTTAACATCTATTTTCAGAGGAAGTGTATGAATTTGTTTCTAGGTTAATGCAAACCTTTCCTTTCTTAAGTCTCCGTGTCTGCTACAGGGACAATAGAGAAGTATCTGACACTGTGGAAACTCAGAAGCATGACCCTGTGGTTACAGGGAGGTCTTCTGAAATTTAGAAATACTTACTGACCATGGGGAATTCGGGTAAAAAATCACTTCAGTAGCATGTCATCTGTGTGTTCTGGGATAGGAAAATGTTAGGAAGAAATATTGCATGTTTATTCTGCCCTTATCCTCTTCTCTCCACAGCCTCTCACCACGACCATTGCTGAGTGGGTTAGATAGACCACTGGCTTGAGTCTATGTTGCAGTTTCTATGTTATGGTGTTATGCTTGCTGGCTTCTAAGGGAATGTATGCATTTTCCAATTTGACATTTGCATTTTATTTATAACTTTATGAGTATTCCTATGGGGTTTTGCATACTTTTCTGATTATCTTGTTGATTTACTGCATCTTCCCATATTTCAGGTATTCTGCATCTGCGTCAAAAGGTGGTTTGCAGCAGTTATTCCTTTTTTCCCTCAGGCAGCACATTAAATTATTTACTTTTGAGGAGCTCTTTTCTAAGTAACTTTAAAGTGTACCATATGAGAGAACAAGTTTGCACAAAATGGGAATCATAACTGCTTATGTAACACATCGAAAAAGTAGCTGATTCTCCAGCACTTCATTTTACAATACTTCCAAGTTACAATACCCATCAAACAATAGTATTTTGCACATCTAAACTAAAATTTTTGAGGATAATTCTCATGGGAAATTAAGGTTCAAGTGCTCTTTGGGCAGTTATTATTTGACTATGGGCATGATGTTTCAAGAAAAGAATTTGCATGGCCAAAGTTCATTCCTTGTTCTCTTTTTTTTTTTTTCCTTTCTTTTTCCCTCCAGCAATTAAGTCTTTCTAAGTCTCCAAAAAGGAGTATTGTTACAAAATTAGCTTCATCAGTAAGAGAATCGAGTTACTCGCCTCTTTTGCAAGTTTTGCAGTCTGGCTCAGATATATACATATGTTGTACCTTGTTCCTGGAAGATGTGAGGTAGAACAGCTGACAAATGAAAAGTCAGTAAGGACTATTAAAGACTCAGGGCCTGATTTGCACAGTTTACTGTGTTTTAAATTCATTAGTTTCATTGAAATTACACCTGATTTACGTCTGTGTGAAAATCAAGCAGTAAGATTGCCTTGCATTTTTAGTCTCCATTTCTAATTATTGGAGAGTACTAGTATATGGTACTGTCAAACTAATGGAGCAAATTGAAGATAAGTGACAATATTTTATGTCATTGTACATTTAAAATAAATGTTTTTCCGTTTCTAAATTCAATTTTTTTTTTTTTCATTGAAATGCTTATAAAGCATAAGACTGTCATAAACTTCATTTACTTTGTACTTTTTTAGGGAAAGAATTGGAAATTTGTCCAAGACTCAGTGCTTCATAAACACTTGATGGAAATGGCAACCAGAATAAAATCAAGTAATAATTATGCTGAGAATCAAGTGAATCCCACTGATGTCTATGGCTTAATTTGAGAATCCATTTAACATGACTGTAATCCATTTATTAAAATCATTCATGGAAATGAGATCAGATATAAAAGGTACAGGGTTTTTTTGTAGGATTTTTCATCTGTGTGGTTTGGGTTTTTTTATTTCTGGAGTGACAGAACACATCCACATCTCTCAGTTTTCAGTTAATGAGAATCCAGACGCATTCTAAACCTTAGCCCTAGACAGACTTATCAGCATCATTTTTCCAATGAGCCAGCACATAAAATTTTCCTTTCAGAGAATGTAATCTTAAATGTTTTATTAAATCTATTTTGAAATCAAGTCAGTGTCATTAATAAACTATCATTTGATGATTAGTTTTCCCACTTGTAAACTTTAGTTATTAAAAATTATATTCAGCTAAATTTGCAACATATGTTAATATTACCTTTCTTTATTACTAAAGGGCAGTACAACTGATCCATATAAAAGGTATTGATACTCCAGACAAGATTGTACTGGTGGGTGATTTAGTTATTTAAAAACCACAACAAACTGAATTGTCAAACTGCACTCAATTCCAGAGCATCTTTAGAAACAAGAGCACCAAAAAAGTGGCACTGATTCCAACTCCACCTCCTTTACTGAGAGTAAAACAAACAAAGTCTTGGAAAATCAAATCAATAAGTCAATATAATAATATTGCCACTTTCTTTTCTGTCACCTTTCTTAAGAGTTTCACCCATTTAGATATTTCACCCCAAATCTCATGAATACTGCTTTTGGTTACAGCATTAGTGTCCTTCTCAAGGATAGTGGCCTAGTGTATTTACTTTCAATTTATATGTAGACATCACTGAATGAAAAACACACACAAAA
>JAWWTY010000077.1:107782456-107847456 GCA_035222235.1 Margarornis squamiger | reverse complement strand
CATTAAAATACTTTTTTGTTACTTATGGAAATAAGTACCTAAAAGTGCCTGAACATTTTTGCAGCCTTCCTCTGTATGTCCTACATACTCATCTGAGGAAATCCAGTGGTGCTGCTCACCAGAAGGGTGCTGCTGGGCTTTATACACGAAAGAGCTGGGCACCACCACCAGCACTGGTGGGGATGAAGATGATAAAGTTAAAAAGCTGCACTGTAAAAAATAAAGCCTGGAAAGATCAGGAGTCACTGCCAGGGGTGAAAGAACCACAGGGTAAAGCAGTGTGAGTGGGAATTGGGTGCAGTAACTCATGTGGACAGATTCCCAACTAATTTTTTATTAGCTACCAGTACCTGTAAGAGTAACTACAGCCCCGTTGTCCAGTTTCTTCCTCGTTCTGACTATGAATACTACTAATATGAGCTACCATGTTCACAATAGCAAACTACTAGCACTGACTGAAGCGATAAGTGGGAGCTCTGAAAATGCAGGGCATTTGACACAGCAGTTTGTTTATCAGTGCAAGAATTCTTGTTGTCAAAGTGTCCAGTCTGTATTAGGTGAAGACTGAACAAAAATTGACACATCTTACTTCTAAGGATAAATTTCAAATACGGAAAAGGTTTTCTGAATTCTTCAAGGACTTCTGACAAAACTATGGTAGAAATTTAGATAGTGTAGTTTTTCTATTGAAGCTACAAAGACCATATGTATTTTCAGATGATGATTATTAATTTAAATAAATCTGGATCAGACCCTCAGTGAACTTTAAGAAATACAGCACTTTAAGAAATAACTTAATTCTTTAGGAAAGGACATAGTTATCACAAAATGGAAGAATCAGTTAGGTAGCAATTTGACTCCCTGTTGCAGTCATTTGGATCTAAACTGCATGGTATGGAGATTTTTGACAGGGAAGACAAGAAGGTGAGAGAAGGACCAGTGTGATTTATAGAAAATAAAACATGTTCACCCATTTCCTAGTTACGGTCATTAACAGTGGTATAATTGCGCATAATCATTGGTCCCATTCCTGGTGTACATTGCTAGAGGCTAACTAAACTTTGCATCTGCATAGAAATTTAGATGCAAAAAATATAAATTGTGTTCACTCGTATGACTAGTGTAAAGTAAACAAAGGTTATTTTTATTGTATATTTAAGGTTGAGAAACCTATTTTGTGAACAGCATGCTATCAGCAAAGACTTCACAGTTATTAAGTAACTGCAAAAGGACATGGTCAGGTCAATGATGGGTAAGGAAAAAGACATATATAAAGAGCACAGCAGTGTTGGATATTGATAGGCACTTGTGGTTGTCCCCATCTGGGAAAACTGCAATAATTCTCTCTCTGTATCATGATTTCTGTGTTTTAAAACAAAACAAAAAGGGTTGTGGAGGGAGGGAAACAGGATCTGAATGCCAAGCAGTAATTTTAGGATGAAGAGTACAGAAAAGTTAGAGCAAAATGGATGGTTTAATTTCTCATCATTATTCTACTGAAGAATTAAATTTGCAAGGTCATGTTGAGGCTTATTCAGTCAAAGGCATATCAGTGAATGTAACTGGATTCAGATGAGTTCCCATCCAAGAGATATTTAAAGAAGCAAGTTCCCCAAATATATGTACAAAACAGCATTGTCTAGACTTATGTTGCATATTAAATCAAAGCTTGACTTCCATGAACTGAAGTACGTTATTTTAGGCTATAACAAAAAACTGATCCAACGTCTGAGATCCATCGTCCCAGATTTACTTAATAACACTGTATTTCATTTGCCATGGCTTCCATATACTTTATTCTTTTGTTTCTTTTGTAAAATTCTCTACCAATACCTGTAACAGCAGAAGTTTGCTTTATAAAATTCACATGCCTCACTGATACACAGTCATGGTAGAAGAGACATGAAAAATACTGCTTGCTTGTAACCAAACCTGTGCATTTACTCAGCGTATTAGATGAGGAATTTCTCCACTTCCTTTATTTGAAATATGACTATCCTTTAGGTGTGTTTGCAATCAAATGCGGGAAGGAAAATTCAGACCACAGAAGAAAAGAAAGAAGGGGAATGGAATCACTGTAGAAAAGTTCTTATAGGAAAAGTTTTGAAAAATCTACACTGGAGATTATTTCAGGTGTTAATAAATTTTCCCTATTACCATTCACATTTTTATTTTACTAGTTTTCTTGACCCCTTCACTGAATTGCAGAGAAAGATATCATTTTAGATGTTCTGAACTGCTTTAGAAATGTCTGTCAGATGGTTTTGAATTCGTTGTTAACAGCTCACAGCCTTAGCTTTAGGAATCCAGCTGTGATATGTAAAAATGATATCTCAGTATTTTTTTTAGCCAAATGTCCAATTTGCAGAGTCTTAAATGATTCAGGCTTTTTTATTTGGTTGGTTTTGTGCTTGTTTTTTTGTTTGTGTATTTGTTTTTCCCCTAAACCTTTCCAGAACTGCTGGTAAAAGTGCAGCCTGGAAATGAGCAATGTGTGCACAACACCCAGATTTTTATCTTCTTTCAAAATCGAATTCAGATTAGCCTCTGAATGGAAGCAGAATCCAAGTAACATTGGAATAGGTAGGAGAGGAAATATCCATCAGCCTTATTCCTTTGTAACACCTCCTAATATGCCCTTTTATACTTGAAACAATGTACAACTTCAGCATTGTTCATGGAAAATAATATACAAATAGACATGGCAGGAAAAATGTGATTACTCCTGTAAGAGAACAGTAAAGCTCCCACCTTTTCTTGCCTAACATGCCTGTAATTCAGCAATGTAATTGCTCATAAGCCTCAGGACTGATTATTTTGGAGACATATGGGAAAGAACTGCAGTCTTGAGCACAAACTTTCCCACCCCATAAGCTTCAAAAGCTTCTTAAATTTTTATTTAAAATAGATGAAATTCTGCCCTCTCCTGCACAAAAATTGCTTCCCCCCAAGGCTATGTCCTTACATCAATGTGCAGAATTAGTTTGCTGCTTCTGGAAAGGGCTATTTGATCAAACAAATAATTCAAAATATTTACAGAAAACACATTTGTTGATACATCCAGCTTTCAAATCTCATGCTGGTTTGTGAAGCCATCACAAAAGTTCGCCTCCCTTTCTTGTAAATCCACTCCTTAAATCCCATGTGCCTTAATTCTGAGAGTCTTTTGTGGCTCAGCTTGTCCATATGTGCACCCTATTTCATCTACTGCACCTCTCTACTCTGATCTCTTTAGGACAGGACTTGGTCCTTTGCAATAGGCATCCTTTTGTAGATCGCAGGACATGTGAAGGACATATTGTGAATCAAAAAATGTAAGAAGCATACTGGACAAAATTAAGACCCTGTGAATGCCATAAACATTGGAGTAGCTTATTACAGACCAGCTCACTACACAAAATGGAATTTTAATACAAATTTTAAATACCATCCTGGCACTGTTTTTATCAGCTAGATCTTTTTACTCTTAAAATACCACTTTTAGAAAATCAAGAGAAAACAGATGGGGAAGGTGAGTTCTCCTTTGGCACACAAGTTGAACTCCAAGCACTGGGGAAATATTTATTGCCATCAAAGGGGGGCAAGAAGTCTTTTTGTCTATGAGGAAAGTCTGTCTGAGGCTGAAAATGTTCAGGGCTTTCTTTTCTCAACGTTAGACAAATGTTTAGCAAATAGTTTTGAAAAAGAAGCAGTTGTAAAGGGCACACTGAAACAGAATGATTCCACCTTTTAGACACCACATATGTTGTGAAATTTAGCTTGCGAGTTGTGAGGGGTCAATTTTATAGGACTACTTGGTGCAAAAATTTTAATCTTAAAAATGTTATACCCATTTGATCTTGTATATACGGCAATCTGGTTTTCTATTTCTTTTAAAGAAAAATGAAAACATTGAAATGGGGTTATAACAGCTACTTTAATTTTTTTTCTGTATTTTAAATTATGCTTATTCACCCATACATTCGCTCTCTGAGTATTCATTTAGAAGGAAGATTTTGCAATAGTCACATTTAATTTATCAGGGTGCAATAATTTGTGTTTCCCAATCATCTTGCAGACTTTGGTTCATTATACTATTGTTTCACATGAGTAAGTTAGCAAAGTTTGGATTGATTGACTCTAATTAACTAAAACTGGTTCCAGGCTGTGCATCTATTGTCATGGTAGCTAACCACAAAGCCCCAAACTGTTCAGTAATGGCAATATAACGTACTATCGATATGAAAACTCCAGAAAATATTTAATGTTGGGCTTGTCAGCAAATGAAAATAGCAAGAGTGGAGGAGGGAGAAAAGGGACATTAGGACAAGCATGTCTCAGAAGGCTCGGGGAAAACGCAGCCTTCCGGAGCTACCGGTGCTCTGATCTTTTCACTTATTGTCATATGGACCTCCAACATGGAAAGAAATGCAACCCAAACTTGCACACTGTTCTGTAAAAGAAACCCCCACATTTTATTTCTTTTTTAGTTAAAAAAATTCCATTAAAATGGACCCAAAACTCTATTCTGAGCTAAGACTTTCTTGAATAATATATGTAGATTTCCCCACCTGCATAATTTAAATGCAAAAGTATTTTCCCTTGTTTTAGTTAGTCCACTTGCATGAAGTCTAAATCTATTCTCTGTTTATTGACATCTAAGAGAACCTAATGACTATTAAATGCATCCCCTTACAGATGACACTGGACAACCAGCTGCATTGAAAGCTTAGAATAGCAAGTGAATATTTATCTCTTCACTTGGTCTTCAGAGTCCTTCTGAAATTAAGTAAAATCAACGAGGGCCTCAAAGGATGAGCTGCCTCTGCTGGCAGCAGTGTACAGCACCTGGCCAGGTACAGAATGTGCAAGTCTGGAAGTGTAAAAGTTTTATTCTATATTTATACTATAGATCGACTGCTCTCCAGAGATGCATCACCTGAAATATCAGCCTCTGCATATTGTTACCTGGAAAATTATACTTAGGACATGTCATAGAACATTCTTGAAGAGCCTAACACAGAAGCTCAGAAATGCCAGGACTGGTTTCCTTTGCTTGACCTACCTGCGTGACTGCAATACTGCAGCCTCCAATGTCTTGCTCAGGAGCTATTTCTAAGAGTAGACCTGTGGCAGTCAGTGTTTACTACTCTCAAGGAGCAATTCCTTAGTGTGATATTAAGTCCTTACTGTGCAACGTGAGCCTTCTTCCCTATTTTCAAAGTATGTGATTCAAACCTTGATTCAAGTACAAACATGCCATGCATCCACTTCCCATTTTAATATGTCCTGTAATTGTAGGATGTGCCAGAACTCAGCTCTTCATTGTGGATAGTGCAATCTCTCTTATGCAGACACTTTTTATGCCAACCTTGCACTGTTGGAGCACCTGCAGCCTGTGTCTAAGTGGAGCTGGTTTCCCCCCCTGGTACCTGGCTGCCTTCGGGGTAGTGCAGGAGGGTCACCCCATACCTGCCGGGTGCCAGCCCAGAGCCCCAAGAGGCTCAGCCCCACTGAGCTCCTTTCATCTCTAGTCCTTTTTTTTTTTTTTCTTCAGGCAAATATCTTCTGCTTTCCCATTTGTCAAAATAAGGACTTGATTTTTATGGCATGACCACTTTCAGTCTTAAACACAAATAGTCACTAAGGTGAGCGGCACCTCCAATTTTTCCAAAGCGGCAAAACTTATCACAGGCTGTTTCCAAGAAGCTCTTTGCAGTTTCATTTCTTCCCCAGCCTGGACGGAGGGATTGAGAGCAAGGCTCACAGGTAGGAGTTATTGGGGGTCTTTTGGTCCCATCAGGTGTACGCACACAGCTCCAGTCAGCTTTGGTACAATTTACATCCCTAGGAGTGATGGAATTGGGTCCCGGAGCCTGGTGCCGGCCCCGCTCTGACTCACTGTGCGCCTCCAGGCAAGTCATTTAACACCAGGCTGTGATACCTCTCATTGAACTACACATTACACGAAAAAGGGTCTCGAGGAAGTCAATGGAGCTACTTGTGGAGCGCTTGTACTTAGTAAGTGTGTCACAATCTGGCCTTCACTTAAGTTTCCCCTTTTATAGGAAATTACAGACTCATTTCCAAGGTTGTGGAGCTTAATTAGTTTATGTTTGCAAAACACATCTTATTGCTGGTGAAAAGGAATAACCATTATGATGATGATGATGTGTTCAGTGCATGACAAGGTCTTGGTTCTGTCTAGGTTTTGCTTCATTTATTCTGTTAAAAAAAAAAATAAAGAAAAAAGAAAAAATAGTCCTTCCTTTGCAATCATTTGAAAGTGTATTTCTAGGCATGGTGCACTCATTCTTCTGTCAGAAGGGCTAGAGGAAAAAAAAACAACCCCAAACTTGGGCACAGCTCCCCAGAGCCTGAGCCTAAGGCACAAAGCCAGTTGCCACTGCAGGGTGGCGGGAACTGACCACCCACAGCAAAGCTGTGGTGTCAACATGGTTCAGGTGAACGTGTTGTCTGACACCTCCCGAGGCATAAATGCCTTTCCCTTTCCCGGACTCAGAATATATGCTTTTTTAACCCTAAGATGAATCATACCTTTAAAACTTGGCATTAGCAAACAGTTTGCTTTTTCATCAGCTGTAATCATTTGGGGTTTTTTAATTCTGTTTTTTGTTGGGTTTTTTTTGTTTTTTTAATCCAAGTATGGTTCTCATGGTGTAGTAAATGACATTAGGCTTTTGTAAATTCTTGCAGAATATAACAGATCATTGATTTTATAACACAGTCACTGCTTTTGCATTCTGATGAGATTATTAGTAGCAGCCTAGAATACAACATCCCTGCATACTGTTAGTTAAAAAAAATAAAAGTTTACTAAATGGTCTCTTGTCAACTGTATCTGAAAATCATTATAGTTTCTCTGGTTTCCTTTACATGGAGGGCTTCTTCTGTGAGCTGGTGAGTTACATCCGTATGAAGTTAGAGAATTATTGTGGAGATGCTGTTTATTTCTCTCTACCTCTGTTTGTTTTTCTATAGACAACCAGTTTTTTTAAGTGTTTATAAATTGGTTACAAAAACTGTTCACATGTCCAACATAAAATATTGTATCCGAGCTTAATAAATATAATTTTTCTTTCATATTTTGACTGCAATTACGTTGGCCATTTTTACCTCATGTCAAAGCAAACACAAATCAAGCATTTTTCTGATCTTTTCACACATCCTGTATTACAGCCTTATAGCAGTTTCATTTGCCAGTGAAGACACAAACCATCTGATCTTTTCAGGCCAAAGTCCCTCTCTTCCACCCTGCATTGCAGCTCCCCACTGTATGTCCAGTGTGTACCTCTCCCCGACTGAGAGCTGGTGACCCACATGTAACACAACAGGACCATGCTTCAGACCCTGCTCACTGGGCAAATAGGAAGGGAGAATTTAATCTTGAATATATTTTTAAAAGGCTCAAATGCTGGAATTAAAATCTGGCTAGTGCCATGCAGCATTTTCTCTGCTTCCATACTGTTATTAACATACATCTGTATTAACACCATGACAGTCCACCCTACAAATTGATACAATACCAAATAAAGAGCCTGCACTGTGCACTGTAATGACTCTACAGGAGCCATTACATCTGAAATAGTCAATATTATACATTTTTTTAAAAATGTATGAATGCATATTTAACTGAGAGATCTGATCTGCTCCAGCAGTTCTGGTCTATCAGAAACATAATGTGCATTTTAAAAAACTGCTTGCATGCATTTTACATTTTTACCTGAGAAGCTGAACACAGGGATACATATAAACATCTTAGTTTCTATGCATACCCACAACATGTTTGTTTCAAAATAAAACAAAAATAAATGGAAAAGCTGGTGAAGTCCTAGCTCTGTTGCCTCACTGTATCACCTCCAGTGTCCCCATTCAATTTGCACCTCCCTCCAGCAGCTTTTACTCCATGTCCCTGCCACAGTGTATGGGTACATTTGCTGTTTGAACAGCTGTGAGGAGGGAGCATCTCAGCAGGAGCATCACTGGGCCTCTGCTGTTTTATACCACTGCAGCCGATGGCCATGCCACCAGCTGCACATTCCTGGGGTGAGCTGCACGCACCCACGTACACAGGCACAGAAAGCAGAGGATGTTGAGATGCCACCAGCACTCACAGGTTAATTACCTGAGCTGCACAGAGAAAAGGTGAGAGAGAGAGAGGAACTCAGCAGTAAAATGGTGTATGCATCTCTCTCTTGAATAAGATCATACTCCAAGGTTTTGCAAAAAGACCAAATGGTGCCATGACCCCTTAGTTGTTGGACAGGAGCAACTTGATCTGCGGAGCTGATTCTAGGATATCACAAACAACATCACTCTAGGCTTTCGTTTGGGCTTGAGCCCAGGGCCACTGGAGGTTTCCCCTCAGTTTTGCACACATTGCTGTTTGGAGGTGCAGAACGGCCTCAGGCATCCCCCACGCTTCTGAACATGCTGCAGTTCCCCCTTGCAGCTGCTGGCTTGTCTGACCTGCTTTGTGTGTTGTGAGCAGAGGACATACAAGCTCAGCCATCCTCATCACCAGACATAGACTGGACAGAAGGGGTACAGAGGAAAGGCACCTGTGCATTTATATTTCTGAAAAGCGACCTTTGCTTTTATTGCTATCATGCAAACATGTACATCTTGGAAATACATCAAAAGGCCTCATTCCCTCTCCCACCCATATCTGCATTCAGAGGTCTTCCCGTACTCTCACCAGACTAATGCGGAACAGGGTTTAACCCTGAGAAGTCCTGGGGACTTGCAGGCACTCTTTGTCTGCAGGAAGTGTTCCTCCTTCTCAACCTTGCAGCTCTTTGGCTTCATCCTTTACACCTCTACAGAGCCTTGACATTCATACATGCGTGTGTGAAAGGACTAAGGAGAGCAATCTGTAGAAGAGCATATCTTATTAATTACTCCTATGCATCTGTGCATGTGGATCTAGTTTTAAGGCTAAATATAACTTGCCCACATAACAAGGATTTGGACTGTATTGTCACAGCCCTGCCAGCTCTGTAGCAAATCTTTCTCATGGATTTTTCCCAAAAAAACTTGTTCCTGGATTTGGGTGATGATGTGAGCTGCTTGTGTTTCTAAACAAAACTAGTTTCTGTCACATGCAGTTGTAGTTTAAATACATGTAGCTGAAAGGCTGTGGCATTGCTGTATTAAGAGTCAGATTTGCTTAGGTGTGTCTGTATTTGTGGTTCTTTTGTCAGGCATCATGAGGAGGGGTGCAAGAGCACACCTTCAGGGCCGTGTGGAAGCAACACGTATTCTGTGGGCAAAGCAGGCTGGTAAAGGCATGCCACATGCTCTTTGAACTACAAAGGCACTTTTTGGAACAGTCTGGTTAGCAATGGCAGCTCTAGCTGTTTCAGGGACTGTGGGTAAATGTGGAATTCAGAGAAACAATCGGTGGCAGTAAGGCATTAGGGGCAGTTTTAAGTGGAAGGTCAGTTTCTTGTACCCTGCACTTCCTTTGCTTCTTGGGTGAGAAGGTCTGGGTGTGCGGTACTGGGCCATGTCCTATGTTAATAATAGAATAAAAAAGTGTGGAGTGTTTGCTCAGTGATGTGTAAGACCAAAATATGACTGTCCTTCACTAAGAAAACTTTAACACAGAGATGGCCATTAGCTTAAACAAGGACAGCATAGAAGAAAAATGTTTTATAAACAGTCCCTGACCTTACAGTTATATTCTGTTCTCTTTTCAGAAGGGAAGTTCAGTGTGCAAATATTATTAAAGAAGAAAAGTATGAAATAATGAGGAATCATTTCTGTCAAATGAATATAAGATGCTAATTGGTGATGTGCTGAATCCCAGAGATGCTTGACATTCAAAAAGTGAGTGAAGTACGGCAGAGCATTTGTATAGGCCATCTGGAGATGTACACCATACTCTACACTTGATGAGAAAGTGGCATTAAACTGAAATTTCTGATTCCAAGACCTAAATATGCATCAATCCAGGCTTCAATTTTCATAGATTGCTGGGAAGATCACAGATAAACAGCAATCTGGCACATCTCAGACTAGAGAGAGAAAAATGCTATGCATTTCATTCCTTACAATATTATTAATGATTTGAAGATGTTCCATAAACTTAAGATGCAAAAACTTTGGAGATTGCTTTTCCACTTACACACATTTCTGTCTCCTGTGGTAATTTGACCACGAAATCTCTGTGCAGACAGTGATATCCAAAATACCCTATTAGCAAAGGATGATACTGTTACTGAGGGAATATCATACATAGCACAGTCAGAAGCATCATACAAACTTGCATGGTGATATCTTCAGTTCTTTCATGACACGACAACATCTCTGGTAAGAGAACAAAACCAATGTAAAAGCAGGTAGTAATAGTAGCTGTTCAACATCCACTTTTTTTTGGTTTGTTGTTTGTTGTTTTGTTTTTTTAATCTGTAACATAGAGCACTAAAAAATTCTTGCTCTTGCTAAAAGTAGTTCTTACAAAGCACTTATACAGCTTATTAAATCTTAAGCTGATCCAGATGGTAGTGTTGAAGGTATAGCATTGCAGAATATACACAGCTACTTTCTTCATACATTGCTGCCAATTCTTTGCAGTGCTGGCAGCCCTGCAGCCTATATATGTCCTGAAACCACTGTATTATATGCTGTACCAACACAGAGCTACAAGTGAATTGCAACCCAGATAGCCTGCAAGCCAGGAAGAGAGAAACAACACATGGCTGGAGGGTGCATAGAGAGGGACTTTCAGATAGAGACAAGGCAGAACACTCAGCATAGCAGCTGTAGGATTGGTGCCAATGTTTCTAGATAACTGAGAGAAGAAAAAAGAAAAAGAAAAAAAAAACAAACAAACCAAAAATTAACTCTTAAAGAAAACAAAAAGTGAATCTGCTCATGTATGTATGGCAATCTTCCCAAGTTTGAAGAACAGCAACTGAGAAAGTGAGGTAGTCCTTGCTTAGATGTAGTAACTGGTTCTGTGGGAGCTCCTTGCATGAGCCAGGGAGCGGGACATGGAAGACATCATAGGCTTGTTAGGAAGGCAGAAATTTTGAGAAAATTACATGGATACAGGTTTAGATATGGCACTGGCACATCTAAAAAGAGAAAGATCAAAATTGTTCCAACTTGATGGCAACAGTGTAGATAAAAAACAGAGCAAGCAGCAAGACTTTTGAAAGGGAAAATAAGATCACTGTTCTTGTCACCTCAGCCTTTAACTGGTGGCTCATTATCCTTAGAAGAAAAGCAGACTGTGTGAAGGGTCTGGCATAGAGATCTGTGAAAGACTGAAAAACAAATTTGTTTGGCTAGGAGAGATGAAGGGAGTCAAGGAACCTCTAGAGGATATCTGAAAGAAGAAGCAAGAGAGCAAAGGCAAAGGAGGCTGCAATGAAAGCAGAGGAACTTCAGGAGATTTCAGGATAGTGCAGCATTGACAGCCCCAGAAAGTGGGCCCACAAGCTGGTTACTCCTTTGTCAAAATAGTTTTCTTTCCCCTCCTCCAAAAAGACTTTTATGCTGGCTGAGAAAAAGTGTGGGCTTTTACCCCTCATGCCCTCATTACCCCCTGCCTTCACTGTGGCACCAGGGTCGTGCTGATTCACAAGAGTGAAGTATGGGGTTATAGAATAAAAGTGTGTAAAGAACTAACCTTAAGCAGCTAAATCAAGTTACTTCTTTCAGTTGCTGAAACTGTAAGTAACAGAGTACAGCTGCCAGTAAAAGTAGATTGCATAAGACAAGAGTAAGCAACATAAACACACAGCAGACCAAATGCGCCATTTTCAGGTTTGTCTGGAGCTGCTCCAGTGTGTCCCTGGTTAGCCAGCTACTCTTTCGTTTTCCCCTCTCATTGTCATGCAAGCTTCCTGAAGAAGGTTCATATCTGATAGGCATTCTGCAGACTGCCTTATAAAATGGCTTTGCATGGGATGAAGATACACCAAAAAAAATAAAATAATTTGCAACTTCTGCACTGCTTCCTGGGAACAGAAATCCAACAGTACAGCAAAAAGCCTTAAATTAGCATATTAAAAGCATGGCATGAGACCCTTGCTACTCCATGCAGATCATCAGAAGTAATATACAGAAATATGCAAAGCGTTTCTTACATTCTAGCCTAGTTGAAGGCTCTCAACTAAATGCTCAGATGTTTTCAAGGTGTTAGATGGAGGCAGGCTGGGGCTCTGCCCCACAGAATAGAAGTACTTTTTCTAGTAAAACCTCTGGAAAATCCCTGGGTATGTACTGGACAATAAAGACCACAACAGCCACAAAAGGCTGCACAGACCCTCTCATTCTCCCTCCACTTGTAGAAAAGACATACTCACAGGAACCCTCCCACTGGGACTCATACTTTTATGAAAACCAAGGAGAAAGCAAAGTCAAGGCCATTCCAGCTATGAAGACTCTACATGACAAAAGTGAATAAATGAGACTGAAGTGCAAATGAGCTGCACCTTTGTTGCACGAGAATGATGCCCATCAACCTCCGAGCACTGCTGGGCAACTCATCTACCTCCCACACTGCCAGCTGGAGTTAACAGGCAGAGACATGACTGCTGCAATGTGGCTGCACTTATCACACTTGAAAGTGTGGTAACAAGAAGCTGCTCCTCTTATTCATGTGTCTGACCTGCATAGTTTGTTCGATATCAATTCACTCCACAGTACATCTGCTCTGTGGGGACAGTGAAGGCTCTGGTGCTATCCACGTGTTGATGATATCCAGCTCCCACTCTGCTAGATCAGGGTCGAATCATCTTCCACGCACGGGCCAGGTCTGTAGGAGCACAGGTCCAGAGACCACCTTGCCTGCTCCTCTGCCACAAGACAGATGAGTGAAACCAGAAAACAAAACCAAACACAAACAAACAAAAACAACAACAAAAAACCCAACAAACAACAAAAAAAAAAGAACCTGGAAAATTTTCCTGACCTCTTCTTTAAAACTCCGTATTTTCCCTGAACAGTTTCTGACCACGCTTCACTGCTCTTGTTTCCAGAAAGGTTTTCCCAATGTCTAAATGTCATCTTCATCAATACCTGTTGAATTGAGGGCTTGGCTTCCTCTTCTACCAATTAGACTATGCTCTTAGTATTAGACTTTGATCATTTATTGTTAACACAGATTTCAATGGATTTATAGAGTTGTCAGACACGGTATTCGTGAACAACTTTCAATTGGGTAATTAATCATTGCATCTGTTTTCTGTTATTGTGATTCCAATTCTGCATGTGTATACATGATTGATTTTTAGACACAAAATGGTCCTATTAAAGACAATGACACTTGTGGATTTACAGCAGAGCACATACTTACAGTTTTGCAGAGTCAGAATACGGTAGTAACTGTGTTGTTCCACAAAAATCCTCTAATGTCGGTCCTGGAATTCAGTTATTTCAGGTCATAGGTAGTCTTTCAAACCAGAAGTGCTGAAAAGTATCATTGAAATTCACTACCTTTAAAAGTCAGTAACTGCTTTATGGTTGTACCAGAATAATTATGGTACTGATACTGTCTTGCCTATTACCAGGACAGTATATGCCCAAAATATTTGTACCCTTAAAATATTTTTTGTAAATATTATCTACTAGAGATACTCGATATTGCTTCATACTAATTGCAGATTACAGTCAAAATTTTTAAAAATAAATATATTATTAAAGACTGATTCGACTAAGACACAAATAGTATTAGGTTATGACTTCAAATTAACACTTCAAAGTATCTGACTTTGAAACACATGTTATTCTGCCGATTCCAATACATTTTGATTAAAAGATAATCAGACTATTTAGTGGAGTTGCTTAGACATCTTATTAAAAAAAATATTTTATTGTGATTTGAGTGAAGACTACAATTCTATAACAAAATTGCACTAATTGAACTGTCCATTCATTGGACTTCGTTAAAATCTGATCAGAAATTTGTTGGTGAAATTTGTTCAATTCAAAATTTTTTAGCAGATGCTGCCAATGGTTACAAGATTAGATCAGGTGGAGATTCCTTGCTCCTAGCATGAGGATATATGAGTTAAAGTCCACAAGGAAAAATAAAATCCTGGTTAATAAAAGGGATGTACCTGAGCAGAGCCCTGGTTATCCTTAGAGTGGACTCAATGACTCCTCAGAAAATGCACACCCTTGGACTGAAAAATTGCTGGAAAGGTCAAAGAACAGTCAGTCTAAAGGCTGACTTATTCGGGGTTTGGGATCTAACTCAGAGGTTCGACGCATTGAAGGTGCCTGCCAGCACACACAAGAAGCTGTGAGAACTTGTGTTTCTGCTGCTTTTCACTTCTCTGGTTTCAAATGCACGTGAAACCCTTGCCAACCAGGAGGGACAACACCACAACACACAGCAAGGAGCCAAAGCTCTCCTAATCCCCTCAGTGAAGTTTTTGGGAGGGGAGAGCACGCGATCAGTGCTCTTTTCTCCATGCTAAGGATGGGCAGCTGCAGCGGCTCTTTTGCTGGGGAGCTGCCCTGCTTCCCTGAGTCTCAGCTCCCAGGCAGCCAAGGGCACCAGGCAAAAGTTTCAGAGCATATCTCTGTTGGTGCATTGAGATGCATGAGCCTGTGACTGCGCTGTGTGTACTTCAGAGAGCACATGAATACACTATGCTATTTGTCTCTCCGCACCCCAGAGCACAGCACCCTTATGGCACAAAAGCATCTCATTGCTCTCCTGTAGCTCCAGGATGTTCCCACCAGGCAACAATGCCACAGCCCCTTGCTATGAATGGTTGTAAGGATATCACTGAGGCTGAGGAATTAGTAGGGCCAGCCTTCCTCTTTGGGAAGCACTGCTGATAGTGGCAGCAGGACACACTGAGTCTGCTTGCTGTAGTAAAGCTTGGGCTGAGCTCTTCACTTTCCTGACAATTAGACTGGAGATCATCCTATGGTGATCATCTGCTCCCCTTATTACCCACTGCAGGAAAGAGATGAAGTGAGAGGGAGAAAATGCTGTTTCCCTGTGACCCTTCTCTGCCCCACAGGAACTCTGGAACTTTTCAGCAGTTAAAGCCAAGCTGAACTTGGCCACCATCAGACAGGAGGGAGATACCACCATGCCGAGTTGTTCCACCCATGCAATATACCAGACAAAGACCAAGTTTGTTTCTGTACCACCTTAGCAGGAAATGCCCTCATTCTGGCCACATATGACTTTGCTCCTGTAAGTCTCAGGTGCTACTTGGAGGTTGCAGCATTTCAGGTTTCCCTCTGGGCTCAGCAGAACCCCAGGCAAAGATCCTCCATGCACTTACAAAGCTGAAAGAGAAAAATAACACAATGTATTGCACAAGGTATGGTAGAGCTCATGTCCTTCCATGGGCTGTCTGTGAGAGGGAAGTGGGTCTGCCAGCATCTCTGCCAGCTACTCTCTGTGAGCCATGACATGACTGGAGTGCCCCGGGACCTAAGACAGGGAGACATGCACACATAGCCGGAGGCTGTGCAGGCCACATCCTGACTCATCACCTCTTGGAGACCTCCCACCTCATCTGCAGGACTCCGTCTTCTCACTACAATCACTGCACAAAAACCCACAGGATGGGCAAAATGCCACGGGGGCCACTGAGTACCACAGGAGCCACACCACTGGTCTCCTCCAGGAAAGCACTGCCCCCAGCAGCACTGAGGGTGCCAGCCCTTGCAGAAGTCTGCTTGCCTGTCCTGTCTGTTCAGCAGCAACACCAACCCCATGGTCATGTCTCTTGCACTGCTTGCTGGGGAGATGTCCTATCCCACCCTAACATTTACTATCTTGCTTTTATCCATGGCTTTCAATGAGCAGCCATAACTGTTCCATCTCCACCAGCAACATGCCATCTTGGCTTTCCATAGTCTGATGCTGAGTTTAACATCTTCCTGTGAGAAAGGGGAAAAGTTTGAAAAAAAAAAAAAAAGGGAGGGGGGACGGGGGATTAAATGGAGATGGAAAACTGGTATTGTCTATTAAAACAGACAACATACAAAAGTATATGAATGTGGCATTGAAGGCGTGAATGCAAAAAAGCAGGCAATATGGAAGGTAGGTCCCTCACTTTTAAACAAGCAATAAATAATGTATTAAATTGCAAAAGGGCAAAACAAAATACTCTGACATGACTTCTTTTCATGGATTACTTTGGTACATGCAGTTGAGGCCAGAAAAAGAATATCTTGGAGATCTCTGTTAAAATTTCTTCTTCTTTCAACATTATTCTCTCTGCTTTTATTCTGATGTCATTTATACTTGTCTTTTCTTGACAATAGTGGCACAGCATCCATACAAGGTGAAAAAGCAAAGCAGTCTGACAGCTTTAGATACCAGTGCTCTCTAATAAACATCTGAGTTTTTTTAAGCAAGTTCCACAGTGCTATGTTCTTCATTTGGATATGTTGGATTCAACCTTGCTTTGGTTAAAGAGGTGTCTAATTAAAAGGACAAAATGTTAGCAATTCAGTAAACATCGTATTAATTTAAAATAGTGTAATTACTAAACATACATAAATAAAAGATTTATAAATTACACTCATAGCTGTTATTTAAAAAATTGCTTAGCTCTTACAAATGATTACACAGTGGTTACAGTTTATCTTATTATAGACATATTTCAAGTATTTTAGAGTGGCTTCCCTGTTCACCACATTGCAGCCTCTGGGGTGCAGCAATCCCTCCATTCCAGCTGCCATTTAAATGCTGCCATGGTGTTGCAGCATCCCCCAGGCTGCTTGCAGGACCCTTCCACTCACATCAGCCATACCCCTGGTGCTCCCAGCAGTGCCACGTGGAGCCAGTGTTGTGTGCCATGATAATGACTGTTGGTGAGGAGAGGATCATGAAGGTGTTAACAGTGGCATCATAATGAGTGTGAGGCAGTTATGTATGTGTTTCTAGATTCTGCTCTTCTGGAAAAATCTGACATAGTGATATCTCTTTCCACAGGGTGTTTACATCACCCTATGACACCCTAGAAGAAGCGTGTGCTATAAATGCTGCTTGGGTCAATGGGTTAGCTCTTCATTTCTCCAGCATTTAAATAATTCTCTAGTAAATCCCATCTGTTATTCAGAGTAATTTCTATTGAATCCCATTGGTTTCACCCCTTTTATCTTCTCCAGGTTCCACTGCTCATGGTGAGTCAGCATGGTCTAAAAGGCTGTGTGCGAAGAGCCAGAAATGAGACATTTTTCCAGGAAGAAAAGTACATAAGCAGGATGTCTTTTCCAGATGCTGAGTTAGGGAATTTCATTTCACTTAGCTAAATTTCCCTTGCAGTTTCTGGTGGGTGCAAAATTTTTCTTTATGTTCTGTCATAAACTCCTCTTCTGTTCTGCATTGCTGAATACTTACATTCAGCTCCAGGTTGCATTTCAATGGTAAGCAGATCCATATTTGTTTCTGTTTCTTTATGTTTTTAAATGCTTGGAAGTCCTTCTCCATAAAAGGTGCTGCATAAAGTACAAACTATATTTTAGTATTATGACACCATCACTTGCAGGGGAAGCTCTAAATATATTTCACTCTCTCTGTAGCCTATCAAATTAATGTGATGATGAACATTAAGGTTTTTCAGAAATCAGCTGAAGGATGCACATTTTTTTTCTCTAATTCATAGAGAATTGAAGAAATCCAAATGCAAGGATAGCCCACAGAGCCACATCTTAGTCTCCCTAAGATCTCTCTCTAAGATTTTTGTTGTTCTTTTGTTCTTTTTTCTTACAAAGTCTAAAAGACAAGCAGCAGTACTAGGTTTACAATGTGGCCAGGTTGACGGCAGAAAAAGTCACCGCTGGAATTCTTCAGTACAATTCTCAAAGGTGGAGATGTGGTGCTGGATTTGGGAGAGTAGGGTGGTGTTTGTAAATGGGATATGTTCCAATCTGTACGATTTGGAAAAATAGACTTATCATCCATGGCCAGCTCATCACTTCATCACTCAGGCCAGCTGAGGATGCAGGAGGGAGTCTTTGTGCTCTAACGATTTTCCTATTCTGCCAAATGTCCTGTAAGCAAGTAGGAGTGATTCTCTTGCTAGAGGTTGTTAGAGATTGTAGAGATCTTAGAGATGGCAGAAATTATGATCTAGGTGGTGAATGGCTCCCAGAGTGCTTGAGAGAGCCATGTAATAGCTATCCTGTCCACTTGAAGCTGAACTCTACATTATTTGCTCAGGCTACATTTTTGACAGCTGAACTTGGTGCAAGTAAGGGATAAGATTTATTTATGGCAGATGCCAAAGAAAGCTTGAAGAGCTGTGTGAGGTGACATGAATATGGCTGCTGGGACTCAGGCTGAATTCAAAATCTCTATACTAAATGAAGAGGCCATGGGCTGTTCTCCATTCCCAGAGCCACATAAAAAGGCACAGATTGCACCTGCACACCTGGGCTCTCCCCACTCTCTTGTCCACCAAGAACCACATGGATGTACCCAGGAATGGTCTCTGGCTAATGACACCTCCTCAGCTACTCTGGGGCACTGCCTGGGAGAGCACTGACTGGCATTATCTTCATGCCAGAGGACAATGAAACACTGTGGACAGGAGTGGGTCATGCTTGAGCCAGCATCCTAGCCCTGAACCAGTACAGACATGGCTGAAGTGGTACTGTGGAGACCTCCTTAGTCTCTGCAGGGTGTTATTGGGTGCTTTAGAGTAGAGAAACTCACACTATATGAGGGTAAGATGGCCAGAACACTTGGTAATGGAGAAGACTAAGGAAGAAGCAAACTTTTGGCAAGACTTGAGGGAAAAGGGATGATAGCACCATGATGCACTGCTGGTTGAAACCAGTAAAACAGCAACTGCCCAGCTGTGCAGCAGGTCAGTGTGCTACACAGGTGCTTGGCAGCCTTGAAATTTGTCAGCTTTTTTGTATGCTAATGAGAACAACCACACTATACTAGCCTGTTCTCTCATATCACACACCGCACTCCATGCCCAGTACAGGAAAGGAATCATCAAACCAGACCAGGATCAACAAAGGCCACCAGAATGGTTGGGACTGGAGCAATTGTCGTGTGAGGAAAGGCTGCGGGGCTCAGAGTTGGAGTTGTTTGCCTGGAGAGGAGAAAGCTTCAGGGCCAACTAACAACAGCCCCCAGTACTTGTGTGGTAGTCATCAAGAAGATGGAGCTGGTCTCTTATAACTGTGCATGGTGAGGAGACAAGAGAAAACAGGCACGAGTTGAATGTATGACATCCTCACATTTATCCAAGGAGGAAAATTTCCCCAAGAACACAGTGAGACAGTGCCACCAGCTGCCCAGGGGGGTTGTGCAGTCCCCATTCTTGGTGCTTTTCAAGACCTGACCACAGAAATCACCAAGCACCTTGTGTGAGCTTGTGGATGAGCCTGATTGAAGACTCAGAGTCCAGGCTGGATTAGAGACATGTTCAGGTCACTTCTGACCTGAATCATCCTGTGACCCTACAGAAAACTTCCTGGCAGAAGCACTAAAGCAACTGCAGCAATAATTATGGCTAAACAGACTGCCACATTGTGTTTACAAAAAAATATTTTCCAGTATGGGGAGATTTTGGAATAATTTTCTTTATAGAATCCCTTTTTGTGACTTATCCAAACTTGCTAAGAAAAAAAAGTTTTCCTATGGAATGAAAAGCAAACTGTTAGGAAATTGGTTTGCATAGAAAGAGAGGGACAGAAGAAAATCAAGCATCGGGTGCTCAGCAGATACTAATTGGGTGGCCAGTTGTGAAGAAACTGTTTCCCCCAAGTACTGAGATAAGGCAGCACACAAATGACTTGAAATATGGATGTGACCCAATACCTCCCTTTTAATTCAATCTTTTTCCAGCCCATCGCTGGAATTTACACAACGTTTTATTGACTATGGTATCAGAAGCTATCAATTTGCTGCAGCCTCATAAAAATAAAATAGTGATACAGAAGAGAAACTGCTGTGTCAGACACACTTCAGCTATTCCCTGCTTTCCCCGACCCCTTCATCTACCCTCTCATCATAAACATCACTATTCTGTTTGCCTCTTGCTTCTCCTGACCATTAAAACAGGGAACAAAAACCACAGCCCATAGGCTGTTAATATAAGATCCAGAAATGTGTCAAATATTTGGTGTCTGAAATATTTCTTGGCTCCAACTAGTAGGAAGGAACAAACAAGCAAGAAAATAGCATAAAACCAGTTGTGTTTGTGGGCAAAAATAAAGATATAAGAGCAGGGTTATATATTTAAAATGGAGCAAGTGTGTTGTCTCACACCATGATTGCTGTGGTAATTGCCCATTTTAACGCATATTAGTGCAAACAGCTGTGCAAAATTCATATAAGTGGTGGAACATAAGTAATACTCCTTAATTAAAAAAATTACAAGTTTGGGTTTGTTTTTTTTTTAAGGAGTTAAATGTGTTTTGCTCGTCATGCTTGATTCTTTATGACATTAATAACTCACAAGACCAGTAATGGGGTGCATAGTAATCATCTACCTCTTGGTTTATTTCCACATGTGTTAAAAATACCTTTGTTTGTTAAATTCAATAGTAATTTTTGGAACAATACCTTTGTTTTGGCCCTGAAAATCATAGACCTTCAGCAACAATGATGCTGTTTGCAGTATTTTATGCATGGTCACATGACAAAGACAGAGTATTTAAAAAAAATTTAAAAAGCTTGGGTTCGGGGGAGTTATAATGCTTCTATTGTGACTGTGCAATATGGCTCTGGTAAAATATATTTAGTAGCAGGAGCTGCAAATATTTGGACCAAAACTATCGCCCTGGGTAGCTTGAAGCCATGAGGAGCCATGACATATTGTTTTCCAAAGACAAAAATGTTTAGGACAAAACATGAGATCCTAAAATTGCAACCTTCTATGGAAGTTTCAAGTCACTCAGAATGGCATTTGCTGATGAGAATTGTTCCCATAAGTATATGCCCAAAGAGATAAACTTTATGCTGTATGCCAACTTTATGATGTGATAAAAGTTTGTGTTTGAGATACCTTACTGATTATCTATTAGGTGGAAGAAAAAGAATAAAACAACCAATTAAACAGTAGCTCTCATATCTGTATCTTAGCTAACCTGGTAATTGAAAAATGGCCCCCATTTTGCCCTCCCCCACCCATTTCTATGTAGCATTTCAAGAACTCTGTCCAAGAATATCACTATATGAAAAAAAAAACCAAACCACATCATCTCAAAATTATTAAAATCTCTGTGGGAATTCATGATTAATTTTAAGGCCTGGCAGATTAAAATACATTATTATGTACACTCTAGTGCATCCTTTCAGATATTTTCAGAATCTGATTTTGCTCTCTTGATACACACCAATGATTCTACATGTATCTAGTAGATTGCAAGGAATAGATTAGCATTAAAGAGGCAGTATTGTGTTGTTAGGTTGTTATGTGTAACTTGTGCTCATACATTAAGAAAAATGTAGCTGGCATTCCCTTGGACATGACCAGACCCCTTAAAAAAATGAGAGAATTATTAATAGTTCATTGTAATGCATTTGTAGAGCACTTTTGAAATTTTGACCTTTAGTACATTAACTGGCTGTTTTTATCCAGCTCCCAGGCAGAATAAGATCTACAGTACTCTGGTTAGGAAATGGAAATAATGGGCTTATTAGTAGGACTTGTTAAACTTTCAATTCCTGAACATTCTACCTTTAGCTCTGGACCTAGCTTTGCAATGAATCTATTGTTCTAAACAGCAAAATCAACAGCATATAACATCAAGAAGACAGAAAAAAGGTGTTTTTTATTTGAGACAGACCAACCATTTGATCATTACTGCAAAATCATTAATTCACAGTTTGGCTTTATGAATGTTAAGGTTCCAGCTTCGGCCCCAGCATCTGTTGTATTTCTGACTAGAAATCTGAAGACTCATTTAGCATCAATGTTCCATCATTCAGAAACATCTTTTAATCCTCCATCCTGACAAAGGAAGTAGACAGTGCTCCTTAAGCCTATTTTTATTAAGGCATGTTTTCTCATGTAATTATAATGTAATTATCTTTGACACTCTTCCACCTTCCACCTACAGCTTTGTATCAACCTGTCTTGAGTTGCGGGCACATAAACAGGACAAAGGACTCCGACAGAATTATGACCGACACTTCAGAGTCTCCTGTTTATACGCTCTGAGACCATACCAGGTGCAGGACCAAACCCGGCTGACTAGTCTTATGATTCCCATCTCTTTCCCTGATTCTGTTATAAAGATGTTCCCTCTGTTTCAAGTGTTTTCCCCCAAAATGCTACACACACATCTTTATCAAAATTACTGGATTTTTGCACCCATTGTGCCATCAATCAGACCTTCCCGCATCAGAGATCTCTTCGGGTCACTATTTAACTTGGACCCAAACGTCACACAATCTGCAAACTTTATCACAGTGATTTTATCTTTTCTTCCACGTCACTGGTAATGTTAAATGCTGTACAGCCAAGAACCAATACCTGAAGAACTCTACTAGCAATCACATGATTGTTCATTATAATCACATCTTTTAACTAGTTTTAACGCATTACGCATGTGCCACACTGGTTTTCTATTGCTGTAGTCTATTAATCAAATACTTTGAAGACCCAAGTCGAATATTTTACAAAAATTTACATATACTACATCAATATAATCATCAATTTAATTAACAATCTCATAAAATATTAGGAAGTTAGTTTTACAAGAACCGGTTTCTCTAAAGCCATGTTAATTGTCACTAATTACACTGAAGTATCTATTAATCAAATTCTTTCTGAATGGTCCAGTTTCAGAACTCTGGCCTAATATGAGACTGAGAAGTCTGGAGCTAATGGGGCCATAATACTTACTCTTTTGCAAACACTGGCACAATGCTGCCTTTCTGTTTCTCCTCTGCAACATCTCATTTGTTTCAAAAATTACTAAAAATCAATGCTAAAAATCTAACAAACCAAGTCTAAATAAAACATCTAAACAACCTACATAAAACATTTGATGATATTAAACATCTAACTTTCACAATTACTGTCTATCATAAGCATTACATATTGTTGGGAATGCTGGGAAAAAGTTTAGCAAGAGTTTCATATCTTATGACTATAGATCAAAGATTTTTCCCTAAATGAAATAGAGAGAGAATTCTTGCATGCTTCCACTCTTTTGTATTATAAACATTTATTCTAATAGTTTCATCTTTTTCTTTATAAACACCCTTCAGGTCAGACACTTTTTACTCTTTTAAGTGAAAAAAGATTTTTTCTTTTATTTTTCTTTTAACTCTTTTATCTATAAATTTCCTCTTTATATCTACTAGCTTTGATTCTGGTCTTTTTGTATTTTTCTGCTTAATGTATGTTCATTGTTATTTGCATTCCATTTTTAACTTTTTCCTTTTTGTTTATAGTGCTTCTAATTCCATGCTTTCTTAGCTCATACACCCTTTCATTTGAAATTATGTGATTTTGGTAAGATAACTATTTCTCAAACAGTTTACAGTTATCATTCATATTTTTCTGCTTAAATTACATGGCTCAGATAGTTCAGTCTGTGTAAAATACACCTTTTCTGAAGAAACAGACAATGCATTGGGGGTTTGGGTTGTATTCAGTTTTCATGTAACAAACAGAGCAAATTTACAATCCTGAGAAGTTGTCAGATTTTATTTCAGACGTAAATTTTTCTTCTTCTGTTAGATGAATGCTAGTAAAACTTTCACCATGTTAGATAAAACCAGAATGGGGGTTTTTTGGTTTTTTGGAAGTTATGAAGCTATCATCCTTTTTTTTTACGATATTCCAGGGACATTTTAGTCTGGCAGTCAGATATTTCCTGCACATGTCAATCACATTGAGATCTGTTCATCTAATACAGCTTTTTCCCCACAACATCTTATGCATAGAAAGAAGTTTAAAGGAATGGCTATTCTGTTCTCTTATGTGATTTTTGTAGCCCAGCGCAGTTGTCAATTACCACTTCATCTTGTTTCTTATCTGCTATACTTTTGATCGTAAGCATTTGAGATCATTTCCTTCACAGCTGCCAGAAGGAAGTACTCATGTAGTTGGTGCAGAGTGCTTTTCTCTCTGTTCTTTTGTTCATCTAATTCTTCCTTAAAAAGACCCAAACAAACAAACAAACAAAGCCACAAAAAAAAAAAAACACACAAACAAAAAAACCCCAAACAAACAAAACCAAAAAACAAACCAGAAACTAATCTTAAAATACCAGGCATGAAGTTCTTCCTATTTCATAAGAGCCACTTGGTTAAATAAAAGAGTCATTTGGGATTTAAATAATCATGGGTTATTTAAAATTACTGGGATTTAAAATCATAATTGCTATATTGTTTCATAGAAACATTTTCTACATAACATTACTTACAGACACAGAACATTCCCAAACCAGAAGGACTGTCCAACATGTGCTTCGGTCTCATTTAGCCGCCATAAGTAACAGCAAAGTGCAAGACAATGTGGAATCAGCCTGAAATGGGGGTAAATCACACCCACTGTTTTTAAAGGTTGCTCCCCCTCCAAATGCCTCTGTCCCTGGCATCTCAGCGGTATCAGAGGCACTGTACATCCCATTCTCACTGTACTTATTAAGATCTTTGAAGTGCAAACTCTTGGGCTGGACTTCATTTCCTCCTCTCTCAAACTTAGGTGCCTCCAAGATAGAAGTCAAACACCAGCCATGTGAACTCCATCTCCAACTCATGAGCCTTAACCAGAGACAGTTTTTGCTAGTGTGGCTATTTTCTTCTCTACACTTCAATGCACCTGCTTCTATGAAGCAGAAATGGCAATAATCGTGGGCATAGAGACATAATACTGTAAATGCTCTGACATCCTAAGGGACATGCACTGTAAAAGTATGATTATAGGACATGCTCCTGCTGCCCCAGTGGTACCTTCTGAAAAACGTATCATGTGGCCTGTTGTCAAGGTCAGGAACACTGATGACATTTAGCATCTTTCAGACACTGACCTATTGTCAACCATTACTCTTTTTTTTTTGTTTGTTTGCTTCTCATTACCTTGCAGTTGAGTTAAATTTGCCTCTTACCTAGTGCTGTCCTGAAGAAAACCTCTCCTTCCTCTGCTGCCCCTCTAGTTGCCTGAACATTGAGGTTCTGTTGGGCAGCCTCAGCATTTTGGACACAGCTAAGAGACAGAGGGGCAGGGCAGCTTTATGTCCTGTCACTCTCCCAAAACAACCAGGTTGACTGCATGGGCAAAAGGAGAGAAATAGCCTACAATTCTTCAATCAGAGAAATAACGCATGCATCTTTAAATGAGGGCTGGAGAAACTACTCTGCAAAGCATCAGATCTTGGGTTACAACAAGTTTGTGACACTCACTCACTACCCAGATCTGAGACTTGCATCCCTACTACAGTGGCTAAATGAAAGAACAGCCAGTTGATCGGCTGACGCAGTAACCTGCACCACAGAGCTTATCTCCTCACCAGCAACTACCGAAGAACTAGAGAACCAGGACAAAAAATGAAATGGTTTACTGCCAGATCAGTCTAGACACAGGAAAGAAAAGAGAATAAAATCAACAAACAGAAGTAGTGGTTACATCTTGAGATGTATCTGAAGGTTTGCTTTGGAGGTATACTTCAAAATAACTGGAAAACGATTTTCTGTCTAATTTTCTTGGCTATGTGGATCATAAACTGAAGAAATGTATGCAAGAAAGTAAGAGGCAAAACTGAATGTAATTAGTCACAAAATGGAAATGGGGATTTAGAACAGAATCAGCCTATAATGCTTACAATCACTTTGATATATAAAAAATAATTCTGGCATTGGTGTGTATTTTACTACCCTTGACATTCTTTTAGGAATGTTTTCTTTTTTATTAGAAAAACTCCAAACCTGCAAAGACTCAAGCAGCTTGCTGTCTGCATTCTTTCCTCCACAATATAAATGGCAGGGCTTTTTTTTCTGTGTAGAAAAACCCAAACCATACTACTGCATCATCAGTCCACTGCATCTCAGTTGCAGAACTCTTTCAATTTCAGATCGACCTCTTCTTCCTGCCAAATGTATGAGACCTTGCCTTCTTCACCAACCTGTACATGCCTGGCTGGGAGGTACCATTATTTTGCACTGCTGCTTTGCACTAAAATTGAACCTCAGTTTCATCTGCCAGGTGGGAAGAAAGAAGATAAAATATATAGCATCTGCAGTGACTCAATAGGTACATTTAGGGTTTAACAGCTTAAATATCTCCACAAGGAGTTTCATCCTGGGTACTTATCCGTCAGTGACCCAAATGGACTGAAGAGGAGGAATTTGGGCACGGAGGTCAGGGTCTGGAAGTCACAGTACTCATGTCAGGAGGTGATCAGACAGCTGATGCTGTGCGCTTTCCTGCTCCTCAGTGAACTGGTTCACTCTGAATGGTTCATTTATTTATGTGACCATCAAGGGGGAAAAAGTCTTTAATTGCAGGCTCCATAATGTGTTCTTCACATTAAATTCCAAAGTGCTGATTTCAGTTGATTCTGTTTAGAGGTCCATATAGTTTTGTTGGTGAACTGTGCTCATTCTTTAACTCTCTTGGTTTTGGTGATGTTTCATTCTTCAAAACAATATAAATCACCTTTGGAAAGCAGCTAAATATTACTAACCTCTATGTGCAGAGGAAAAAGAAATTACATTAAAAAAAGTAATACACATGCTTCAGCACAACTGTAAGGATAAAGTACAAATAAAGTATAAATGAGAAGTGAATTCCATATTTTGAAGCAGAGATCACCTCCTTAAGCCCTAGTGTGCCATATTTTGGCAAAGGTATATATATTTCCTTCTCTCACTTCTCTTTCCACCCTTCAGCAAGTTGGGGTTTGTTGCCGTCAAAGACATTATCTTTCATGTCTTCCAATTGTTTTTGGGGCTGTTCTTACAATAAACAGGAACAACAATGTCCTGGGGGGCATCAGGCACAGCATCACCAGCCAGTCGAGGAAGGGGATTGTCCCGCTCTGCTCTGCACTGGGGTGGCCTCACCTTGAATATTGTGGGCAGTTTTGGGCACTGCATTATAGGAAAGATATTAAGCTATTAGAGAGTGCACAAAAGAGGGCAACAAAGATGGTGAAGTGCCTTGAGGGGAAGTCGCATGAAAAGCGGCTGAGGGGGCTTGGTCTGTTCAGCATGGGGAAGAGAAGACTGATGGGAGACCTCATTGCAGTTACAACTTCCTCATGAGAAGAAGAGGAGAGGCAGACACAGATCTCTTCTCTGTGGTGACCAGTGACAGGACCCAAGGGAATGGCCTCAAGTTGTGTCAGGGGAGATTGGATATTAGAAAGAGATTCTTCACCCAGAAGGCGGTTGGACACTGGAACAGGCTCCCCAGGAAGCACCAAGCCTGACAGAATTCAAGAAGCATTTGGATGATACTCTCAGGCACATGGTGTGACTCTTGGGGATGGTCCTGTGCAGGGCCAGGAGTTGGACTCAACGATCCCTGTGGGTTCCTTCCAATTTAGCATATTCTGCGATTCTGTGAACTGTCCAAAAAGGTTCTAAAGAGCGCAGAGACCTTTATGAGGACTAAAATGCAAAAATTAGTGTTGGAAGTCAGATTTTCCTGTTAGAGTTTAGTTCTTCAGGAAAGAAAGTCCTGCCAAGGACTCTGACACAAGAGTGTTTATTGTGTGGTCAAATTTGCTTACATCCCTTTTCCAGAAACCCAAGCGTTGTATATGACATATAACCGATCTTCTAGGTTGTGAACTACACCTTAACCCTCTTTCAGAGGTGCTAAACTCGTGGATGATGGTGAAAAAACAGTAAGGTGAACTTGCCTTGCAACTCGAGATTTTAAAAGCATAATAACTGTACTTTTTAGATAGTCAGAATTTAGTGAACCATTGAAAGTGACCCAGTTCATTGAGCAGAACTGAACAGATGGAATTCCAGCCTCGCCATGCTTGGGTGACTTTCTGAACAATACAAATCTTCCTTCAAAGCTGGCTCCACAAAACTTCCTGCTTCATCTACATAATATTTGGGGATGTTTTGGTCACTTGTCAGTTCAGCTCCCCACATTTTGGGGTAGAGTAGGTGACAGACTTATTATTGGCCTACTGCTTGTTTTTTTTTTTCATTAGAGCTTTTAAAAGTTCTGCTGTTTTGTTTCAGGCTTTAAAAACAAACAAAGAAAAAAAGAATCTTCTAGTATGGTCTTTGTTTGTTGGAAAATGTCTTGCCAGGCTCTTGCCCCTGAAATACAGTGGCTATTTTCCCTTTTTTTATTTGACTTTCCTACCACAGCATTCTGACAAAACATATTTACTGCACTTTTTTGATTTACAGCGAGCCCCTTACTCAGCACCTCTGAGGGACATGCTGCCAAACAGAAACCAGCAGCATCACCTGTGAACTGGCTGCTACAGCAGGGAGATGAGAGGGAAGATAAAGTAATTATGGAGAAAGTAAGAATAAATACAGTCAGAAAGCTGCCATCACTTCCTATGGGGCAAGAGCAGAGAAAGAGGATGGATGGAAGGCTTAGGGTAAGATATTGATTTGCTATATCAGTGCTGATCATGGCAGAGACCTACTCTTGGAGCTGTATGTTCTCCTAAGGATAAACTGTCTGGGTCTCTGATGCTTATGAATTGAGAGCAATAAGCACACTTCAGTAAGGTGGGCTTTGAACTAAGTGCAAGAAGATGTGCACAGAAGTAGTGTAGGGCTTTAATCTTCCCCATGCCTGAACACCTTGGAAAACTGTCACTATTTCAGATTAATTTTGAAGTGCCTGTAGCAAGCTCTCTACTCCTCTTGTTTAGAAAAGTGTTAGAGCCTTTGTGTTTGTTTCTTTTATAGTAAACTAGGATTTTATTGTTTAAATATGGCTTGGTTCTGGTTTCATCTGGCGTAGTTTCTTTTTTTCTTAGTAGCTGGTAGAGTGTTCCATTTTGAATTCAGTATAACATTGATGACAGACTGATGGTTTAGTTGTTGCTAAGTACTGCTTACTACAACTACTTAGTTGCCAGCTGGAGTTAAACTTGGGAAAAGAAAGACCTGTACTAATACATCAAAGGGTAACTAAGAGCATGCTGAAGCCATTCAACCTGGATTGTACCAAATCACACAGCTTTGGCATGAGTAGGGAAATACTCATCCACTTCACAAGGAAAAGGCATCATCTGAAACAGAGAGGTGACTAAAATGCAAGAAAAGGAGCATGGTCTGGGCAGGTGCAGAGAAGAGCTGGCAGGCTGGTCAGGGAAATGAATACCCTCTTGTATGTGAGACCAGAAGGTATTGATTTTGTGTGAAAAACAACAGCCCTGAAGAGATATTTCCCCTCTGGCCGTGTGCATCCACAAGGCAAGGAAAAGACAAACATAGGGAGGGAGAAGAGTCTAAAAGAACAGTGTAGGCAGAAGCCCATGTGGGTATGGACTGGTTAGGAGGGCTTCTATTCAACTAGAAGGTGGCTCTGAAACACTTGAAGAAAGCTCACGGCTTTCCTGCTAAACTGAAGTAAGCAAGACCAAGCAGAGCTCAGTGGGTATTTCTGGCATGAGGAGGGGCTCCCTGACCCAAGAGTTACTCCACTCCAGTCCTCAAATAAAGATGCCTGCTCTTCTAACCAGTATTTGGTATTTCTCCTAGTAGAGACATCTATGAAAAGAGACAAAATCTTCCCTCTTCTCCACTCAAGAGGCAATGCATACCAGGTTTGTCATCACCTTTGCTATAACCATTTAGCAAATGAAGGGCTGTTACTCAAATGCTTTTCACCTGCACCTTGTTCACTGACTCTTCTTTAAGAACAGGTCCCCGAAGTCTGTCTGTGTGGTAATGGGAGACAATAGAGGTACCTGTAATCTGATTAACCTGAGTTGTGATAACAAGGTCCTTGGCATGTGGGCAAGTTCCTCTCTTCCTGGAAAGCTTTTAATTAATTTGTACAAGTATCTCCTCCTGTTCCACTGTGCATGTACAACATTTAGGCTACAGATAGTTCTGCTTCATGCAAATGGCTTCAGTCACATCTGTAATGGCCCTGTTCATCACAGAGCCTTGGTCAGCAGCCCCTCCTCAGACAGGCACCCAGTGCTGAGTCATGAGTACATCTGCTCTTTTTCAGGGAGTTGGCAGAGATACCTGCTCTACTACCTCCTGGGTGAACCAAGAAGGGAAATAAAATGCAAGGAACTTAGTGATCATCAAAAATAGTAACTCACATGAAAGAAGTTTTCCCCTGGTAGCTGTCTCATCAGACTATAAAACACTGAAGGATGCTCCAGTGTCTGCATGAGGTTTATATCCATTCCCTGAATACACCAGGTACACTTGTTTGGGGTACTCTGGGATTTATTAACACTAGGTGAGCCACACCATAACACTGGGACAGATTTGCTACTGTACACTGACCAGACAGGATGCTGAGGTAGCCTGACAGAACCATTTTCTGTCCTGTCTCACCTGGGACAATTAACAGCAGGATATCCCGACTACACTTCTCCATGCAATCTCTGAACTTCACAGCAGGCACCCTGGAACCCAGGTGCAACCATTCCCTGCCTCCACCTTCAGCACAGCTGGGCTTTGACTCACTGGCTCATAACCCCTTAGATGTGCTGTCCTCACTGGACAGAAGGCAGGGGAGGCATTGCCAACCACCCTGGTCTAGCACCTTCCCCTCTTGGTACACTGCATGTTCTCTTCTAAAGGCAAATAATCTTTGTTAAGCCTCTGCCCTAGCCACAGTGGCATCCATTTAATCGACAGAGAGAGGAAAAAGCAATCATCTTGTGTGATCCAGCAGGAAGCTGGACAAGGAGAAACTATTCACAGTATATTAATGCCTGGCTTGAGCCTAGTAAGTGTTATAATTAAGTGGCATTAATTAATGCTGGAAGAGACTCTCATGTTTTATACCAAACCTTTGGCAAAAAGATAGAAGCAGAATACTTTTCTTGAAAAAATTCCACATATATTTTCTTGTTTTACTAGTAGGGATTTTTTAATCAGTTGAATGAACTTGTATGTACTAGTTAACTTTGCTGGAGTTTAGTGGTTGTATTTAAAGCAGATTTTATCCTAGAATGATATTAATTTGATAGGATCCCTGATCTGTAAAACCATTGGTTATCTTGGTCTCTCCTGATAAGAAAAAAAAAGTGCCGAGGGTTTCCAGTTGGTGAGCACATTTGGGCAGAATCTTTCACACGTCACAAATTGCAGATGGGAGGCAGTGATCTCGAACATGCAGTCACATTGCGTGACCATCTGACACCTTCCATTTAGAAAAATAATACTTTCCTCACAGCATACGCTCCCTGCTGCAACCAGCACCAAAAATTATGCCTGGGAGAGCTGTTCCTCCTAGACTAAGGTCTTAAATATTTCTTAGCCTGCTTTTAAAAGATTCATGCAGCAGCACAACCTCACTCAAATCCTGCTAAACCAGAGAAAATACTGAAATTCTTCCCCAGACAGTGTTAATCACAAAACAGCTGAAAAGAACAAAAGGGGGGAAAAGACAGCAGGAAAATTATATACTCACACTAGTGGGGTGAACAATGGAAGGCTCTTGTTGTATGTGTAATTCAAACATTCACATGTAAAACACCGCATGGAGTTATTTCCTATTGCTACCAGCTTCTCAGATGCATAAAATCCCATAACTGTGTGGCAGCTCAGCTTTCAAATGCTCTGGGTTTGTGCATAATTCCTTTTGACAATGTGGTGTACTGACGTTCATTCATTTGAAATAGCAATGACCATTTCAGGGTGTCCTTTGCTATATATTGAGGTGTCAGTAGTGATAAAAAAAAATCTTTACTGTTTAAGGACAAAGCCATCTGAATTTAAAGGGTGACATCTCACACTAGCCCACTGTGTCCTCTTTGTTCCTATGTCTCAGTAAAAAACAAGAATAAAAATTAACCAACACTTATTCTTTCTACCCAAATTATAAAGCTGACCAGGAATGTATTTTTTAACCCATGATATGATCAGCTGTGGGTTGGTGTGACCTGAAACAGGACATAGCTTCTGCTGTCCTATCTGACCAGTGTAGTTATCTTAAAGACTTGATCGTGTTTTCCTATTCACCTGCCTCGCAGATGTGGCCCAGCAGCCACATTAGCCAAGTACTTAATTTCTGCACAGTGGCTTCCTCGCCTCATCACACCATCACCATTTCAATTTCTGAGTGCCATTGAGATCCATGAAGAGGAGGTTGCCTGTGTAGGTGCTAAAAGGTAGGTGTGTTCCTATGGGGTGGGGCACTAGCTGGTTGCTGTACTGGTGAAATTTACCACAATGATGGTAGGGAAAACATTTTGCCCCACTTTGTACAGGGATATGCCTGTCTGGCTGCCATGAATGCAACATGAGCTGCAGAAAAGCCCTGTAAGAACCTCTCATATCCACCTCAGAGGCTTGAGTGAGGCCCCAGGGCACATCCCCTACCAACACCCCAACACCCTAGCAGGGATTCCTCCAGCTTCCAGGACTTTTATTGACAGTTTTGTGTTGCTTCAGATTTCTGGCCATTCAGGTTGTCCTGAGCTTACCATGTAAACACCATCATGCAGAAATAGCAACTAGTGTCTGCCATCATGGGCCAAGTTTGAACTCATGGACCAGAGAAGAAAGGCTCTACCTTCTCTCCTGTCATCTGGCAGATCCAAAAGATGTGCCAGAAACACTGGTGAGGCCACACCTCAGCACTGGTGACATTTCACCTTGACGGGTGTCTCCAGTTCTGGGCCACCACTACAGGAAAGACATTGAGGTGCTGGAGTGAGTCCAGAGAAGCGCAATGAAGCTGGTGAAGGGTCTAGAGAGTAAGTCATGTGAGGACTGGCTGAGGGAGATGGAGTTGTCTAGTCTGGAGAAGACAACGCTCAGGGAAAACATGATGGCTCTGTACAACTATCTGAGAGAAGGTTGTAGCAAGATAGGGGTCGTTCTGTTCTCCCAGGCAACAAGCGACAGGACGAGAGGAAATGGCCTCACACTGTGCCAGCAGAGGTTCAGCCTGGACATCAGGAAAGAGTGGTTAAGCATTGGAACGAACTGCCTAGGAAGGCTGGTGGAGTCACCATCCCTGGAAGTGTTCAAGAAATTACTGGAAGAGGCACTTGGTGTTACGGTTTAGATGCTCATGTTCGGTCAAAGGTTGGACTTGGTCTTGGAGATCTTTTCCAACCTTAACAGTTCTGTGGTTCTCTGATCCTTTCAATGCCCCAAGCCCTGAGCTGGCTCTTTGAGAGATTAAATTCCTGAAGCTCCCATCCTGTACTTTCCAACACAGACCTCCACAGACCTCCTACCCCCCAGCATCCTCTCCTGCGAGTTCTTCCTTGTTAAGCAGGTGTGATGCTGCAGCTGTGTGAATATTCTGTGATGCTTTCACAAGGCATGTGTGACTGTGGGCATGGTGTTGCCCCCTTCCTCACTCCTGGTAGAAGATGGTGAACTGGCAAAGTGCTCTGTGTCCCACTACTAGTGGTGAGATTAAATGCAGTGTGTAGGTAGAATGTCTACACCAGGATCTACAGGCCAGGGAAGCACTGTGAATGGAAGCTGGGAGGACAAGGAAGCACTGGTTCATGGCAGACAGCCAAGATGGACATGAAGGAAATTTGCAGCTTCTTAACTCCTCCTCTAACCCCCACTCTGGACATGCACCACACCATGGCTGGTGCCAGCGTGTCTCTGTGCAGCCTTGCAGGTGGGTCTTACCTGTGTGCGGATCTGCCCCTTCCACCAACAGCCATGCTGCATATGCTGCTGTTTCCTAGACCCTCAGTTGCTCCTGCATCTATCCACGTGGTCATGGACTACTTCATACAGGAGCAGGGTTGCAGTTTTAGGGTATTGCAGGACTGGCCAACTTTGGGTGCCAAGACAAAATTTCACCTCTTTGAGCTAAAAGTGTCCAGTCCCGATATATCTCCCTCCTGGGGCTATTTAAGCAGAATACGGACTTAAACATTTCATTTTAACAGCTTATAGACACCAAAAGAGATCACCACAGCCTGTGACTGTTACCTTGTGAGGATTACAGGCCCAGGTTTCATTCCTGAAAGCAAAGATCAAGTGGCAGTCCTAATGTCCATCAGAGGGAAAGAAAAGACCTAATGGCTTCCCAGAATAAGCTCTTCTTCCTCTGCAGGGGTGGGGGGAGCCTGGGGCACTCAGCTCCCCATGGCTCAGGACAGCCAATATTATTTTGGGGAAGAGTGTTGGATACCCAAACCCCAGTCTTTTTCCCCTTGAATCCCACTTTTCTGATATTAAAAGTTGTGACCTGTTTCTTATGTCTCATCCTTGTGCCTGCCAGGAGTCATCACTGTGTCTGGATCAGTAAGGCTGAGCCAACTGGTGAACTTGTCTCATTATCTCCTTGCCGAAAACTTACAAGCGTTACTTATTCTTGGATACTTGTAGTTTTTATGCTTTTCCTACCCAGAAGATTAGCTCAGGCATAGCAGAGCTCAGAGCACAAACCCATCTTTTGGCACTAACTTATCCTGGGCTGGCTGTCATTTTACAGTACTTGCACAAAAAGAGTAACTAGCAACAGCACTTACAAATCATAGATTATATTGTATTGGTTTAGCTCATATTGTTTGCTTTAAATTTATATCGTGCTTTAAATGTCACCCATTAAAATTATTAGGGCAAGGTTTGCCCTCAGTTTACAGCCCCTCTCCTCAGCAGCTCATAAGAGAAGCTGCTGAACAGTTGTCCTCATCTCATTCTAGTCATACAGTAGAAGTCAGAGGGAGTATCCAGAGAGTCTTAGCACAGCCTAAGGCTTTTCACTTCCAGACAAAATTTCCATTTGGAAACCCAGGTACTGAAGAGCATTAGAAAGATGCATTTCGTGTCATTCGCCCCCACCCTAAATCCTCAAGTTCTGTCAGGGTAGAGTGATGCAAAAGGGGATAATGGACAAAAAAACCCACCTTGTCTTTGGTGATACTTTTTTTTTGCATTCCCATCTAAGCCTAAGGAAGACCATTCCTTTTTCTAGGAGAGTGCTTTAATCAATGTATTCTTTTTGACTGTTATTCTCTCTCATGTGTTGCTTTGCATTTTTCTAGTCTGTCCTCACATTTCCTCTAAAGTTCTTAAACAGCTTCAGTCGTGCATACCAAACTTTCTGTGGATGTTCTTAATCTGTGAAAACAAGAGAAACTAATGCAGTCCTAAGCACAGAGATGCCAGTGACACTTCTTCAGAGCCTTTAAACTGGTGAATGTTATCTTATTTTTGGCTTGTGACAAATCCCAGTGATGAAATGTCAGCAGTGTTTACACAGAATTCTCCCTATCACAGACAGTGCAAAATTAACCCTTTCCAGCACTGTTGGCAGGACAGAACAAAGCTGCTGTTTTCTTCTGTGAGTCTCAGCCTGCAAGAAAAGAGGGAAACTGGCATGAAAGTACTGCCAAAGGCCAATCTGGAGGGTCAGCAGAGATCCTGCAAAGCTGGCCATGCCCCGTATGACAAACTGAACAAGACATGAGCTTAATTTGAGATTTCCTGCGCAGAGTTATGCAGACACACCTGATGAGGGCAACAGCACAGTTCGTCTACAATTCCTTAATGGAAGTTTGAACCAAAATCACAGCTATCTTCCAGGCTCATCTTTGCCGTTACATACATGGTGTCCAGGTCTCTCAGCTTCTTTAGGATAGCTTAGGTGTGATAACAGGCTGGACAAAGTCTAAGTGGGAAACTTGAAATATATTATGCCGTGTAACCCTCTGACTGTGCATTAACAGGGACATAAAGGCAGACACAGCCCGTCTCAAGGAGCAGGCAGCAGAAAAGAAAGTAAAGGGATATTTCTGTTAAAGGTCCTGATTATGTTGAGCATTAGGTCTACAGTGCATCTTATATCATGGCCATAACTGAAAAAGTTCATAAGAGAAGCAGAGGACATGCAAAGGGCAGAGAGTGGCTAGCCAAAGCTGGGCAAGCCAGCAGGCATCAAGGTGAGAGGAATACACAAGTGGTAGAAAAGCACCGATATTTCCCCAGGGAAAAAGCATGTCAAAAAGGCCTAGGAGAAAGATCCTTAAGATCTTAAGAGCCTTAAGATCCAGTCATAAAAGAGACACTGGAGGTGCCTAAGTGAGGAGACCTGAAGGTGTCTCCACAGGGAGAAACAGCAGGTGATGGATACAGTGGTGTCCTACATGAGGACAAAATACAGAGGGAGGCAGGAGAGGAGAAAACAAAAATGTATTGTGAAGTCGTGAGCCAGATGAGAACTTTTTGTAAGGACAACAGCAGAAAGAAACACAAGGAAACAAGTGGATTTTAGGAGTATCAGAGAGGGTAAAAGGGTAGAACTAGTCCCTGCACAGGCCTAGAGCAGAGAGAGGACACAGCGGGTTTCTATGATGGGGAAGCACAAGGAGATGGCAGCAGCCCAGGCACACTGATGAACGACTTCTCTGCTGTCCCGAAAATCTTGCTAGAGACGGAGGTGGAGCTCTGGCAGTAGCTTCATCTGGAAACTGTGCTGGAAAGCCACAGAGCCTCTCCTGTACTGCAGTTTGTGAACTGTGTCACCTTGAGGTCAGGATAGAACAGAATCAAAGGATGCCTTGTACACAGCAGGCAAACTTTGAGAGGCAGAAAGCTTTGTGCAAAGCTGATGTTTTACTGTTGCTAACCAAAATATCTGTAAAGCTGAACTGAAGGAATAGGTCAGCTTTGACCTTATGCGGCCATACACTTAAAGGATTATAGGCTTTGTTGCTTTGCTGTTGGCTTCGTTTGGGGCAAAGAGGAATGCTGAATCTGTCTGGAAGCTGTGGGGTTCCCTGCACTGGTAAGGGAGGAAAGTGTTAATGAGGAAAAAATTACTTTGTCAGAGCTATCAACCTAAGTCTTTCAGAGACACTATTACAGTAGCAACATCTTTCTTCTTCCAGATGTGCTGAGCAATTCTAGTTCCTCTGGAAGTTTAAGGTAGGTGCAGACATTTAGTTGCTTTGAAAATTACGTTGTGCCATACTTACTATGTGAGCTCAGTCTTTAAATGCAGCACAAACACAACTGCCCTATGGCTCTTGATTCTGAAAAGCAAACTAAATTCAACATAATCATCAAAGCAGACTAAATATGGCCCCCATGTCTCTGTTCATGCTTTGGCAAAATGCAGGTACCTTTTGCACACAGACAATTATGATAATGCATAAAGCTTCATATCTGGTGCAAGGCCCACTGAAAAGCCAAAAAACAGTGAGAAGAAAGAGAAAAATAGCAGAAGGGGCCTGGATATTCCCATCCTGACACAGTTTTCCTCTTTTAGGAATTTGCTTTAGGTTTCAAATTCCCTTTATAGAGAGAGAGAAACTGAAGTCCTGTTCCTGAGGCTTTTGAGTATCCAAAAACCTCTCTCCTTGCTTTTTGGTCATTGGTTGTGCTCCTCGGAGGCCATTTCATCATGTTGTAAGGTAAGACACGGTTGTGACCCAGATTCTGTTCTCTTGGGTGCTGTGGCTCAGCTGTATATGCTAGTGTTGCTTGGGGTTTCACTGTTTCCACCCTTCCTACTGTTCTGGTAAATTTGATTTCCCACTGCAACACATAAAGAGCAACAATACATGCTCCAAGGCATCATCTCACACCTTTTTGTCCTCAGCCATGAGAAAAAGTCCCTTTTAAAAGCATTTTGCTTGCATCTATCTGGCTTCTGCTCTTATTTACATTATTTAATATTTTCATTGCATTTTTCTATGATTCTTTCCCCAAAACCTTAGATAAGCCACAGAAACACTAAACAGAGTTGCAGTTACTTCAGAGGACAATAAAAGATAAGGGTCAAAGGAAGAAGAAAACATCACTTCAAGGTAGGCCTATAAAATCTTGTTCATTTCAGAGGCAGCACGGGAGTCTGCAGTACAGATGTCTGCCTAACAGCTGGTTGCCATGTCCTACAAACACTTTTCCTGCTAAAAGCGTGTTGGAAGGCATTTTAAGGGCAGTGCCTGTTAAGGAGAGTCAGCCCAACAGGCAGTATGGGAAGATCATTGGAGTCCTGAATGCAGAACAATTCTCAAAAAATCCTTTTCTATTTCACATAACATAGTATTCTTCAGAATTTCATAGTGCTTTACACCAAATAACAATATCTTATGTGTGTGTGGTGTTCTACATTTTTCAGTGGTTCCTTAGATGGTTCTCCTTGTCCCTCTACACTTGTTTACTTAAGGGTAAGCAACTGGAATTACATATCCCTTACGCTCATCAATTGAGAGAGCACACTGCCTGCACCTCTTGCTGGTTACTTATGGAGCAGGGAATACAAAATGAGCATAATGCCAGGCATGACTTGAGAGGAAAATCCTCTTCTTTATAGCCATGGCCAACTTACTGATTGTGATGGAAACCAATGATAATGCTAAAAACGAAACAGAGAGCACTGTGCTGACAACTTTTTTCCTTGGAAAGAAATAAGGGATTTTAAAAGGTTCTGAAATATTTTCCAAAGGGATCACTTTGGCCATGACAGAAATGTTGCAATGGTAGCACACGAGAGCTGGGGAATAACAGATTGTCACTTCATTCAAATGTCTGAAAGGATCGTATGATCATCCGATCCCATTTCCGCAAATCATATTCTATGCAAACACTGTGTCTGTTGTTCCTTTCTAAGCAGAAGAGATGCTACTGCATGTGAACATCTACCCCACACTAATATTTTTTAAAGGCTTTAAGGTTTATGCCCGACATCTTCTCTGCATGAAGTCCCTTTCTTCAGACAACTCAAGAATACTTTGCAAATATTTTTATTGTAATTCCAGTGGCCACAGCATAGGGAACATTCAGAAGGACGCGGTTCACTGGACTGAAGCAATGGGGAGGGTGGAATTCAGCCCCCCACATGCTTCACCAGGCTGTGCCCTGCCAAGCTTTCTTCTGCCTTGCCTCTTTGGAGCTGCCCTGTGCTGGGGAGTTAAAAGAAACCTGCAGCTGCATTACGGAGACCAGCAACATGGAAGTACAGTGCAAGAAGCGCTTGTCATCATGAATAAACAGTGAAAGGCTTTTTTTTTTTTTTTAAGTTGCTAATTCCACCCAGCGTTTCTGAGCATGGGAAGCATCCATCTTGTTAAAAAGTGATGTCATTTGTGACACTAGTAGTATTAGAAGAGACTGCAAACGAGTTTTCAACCTGCTTTAATAATGATTTAACAACCAGGAAAGTAATCAATATTTTAGGGATGAATTTTCCACTGTGCCTCTAGCAGACTCCATTTTTGCCCATACAGAACCATGTCTACAGACCTGCTGGTGAAAATACACATGTGCATGTGTCAAAAATGTACGTGGAAAATATTACACCTGTAACACTTACAGCTCGGCACTGGGTTTATATTGTGAATTTGTAAGGTAAATTAAAAATCCCTTCATCTTTACCCAGTCTCTGATAAAACCAATCCCTCCTATCTCTCTGATTTCTACAAAATAAATATTATACCTGTTTTGTCTTACATATTCTTGTGTTTACAAACAACAAAAAAAAGCTGGGGAGTTTTTGATATAGTGCAATATCTAGCACAAGGCACCAAAATGTCATTTACTGATAGAACTGGATGGCATTTGGATTTCACATCCTGATCACAAAATGAGATTATGGCATTCTAAAGTGTTTGGGTAATTGATGTGCAGATGCAGTTTTTTAAAAAGTGGATTATCCAAACTTATCACTTTAAAAAGGGGAAAAAAAAATAAAAAAACTCAGTTTTCTTCATTTTTTCATGTTGATTCATTCCACAGCTATGCCACTGAAAACAGAAGCCTTTCAAATGGCTTTGGGGGTTTGTTTGTTTGCTTGCTTTTGCTGAGTGAATTGTTCTTCTACAATTTTACTCCTACATAAGAAATATTCTTATAAGACTATTTAAGCATAAAGAAAGTTCCTGAAAAGGTAAGTGTGGAATCTGTGTCCTCCCTTCTTGTGAAAAATAGATTAGTATTTTTTGGAGTAAGTATTTAGTTAGTGTCTTAAATTAATCTGTTTTTTAAATTGAATAGTGCTCTGAACTTTTTAAACCTGAGTCACTCAAAATCACTATTCCCCTCAAAAATCTTGGTCCTCATTTCCCTGAGGTTCTTTGTGGTATAGCACCAAGCTAGATGACTTGACGTTATGCTCCAACATACTCACATTATTATTGATATTAAGTCATACTAATCCTAGCAGTAGCATAATGAACTTTGGTAGCTTTATGAGAAGCTTATAAGGAAGTTTAGATGATCTTTTAGATAATTAGAAAATAATTAGACAAATAATATCCAAACAGACAATTTCTAAGGGCTTTTTTTCAATTCATTAAGTCATATTCTCACTTCTTTACCTATAGCACTGTAGGATTTGACCCAAGATTGTGTACACTACAATACAGATTAATAATTTTGCCAGGTTTTTTCTCACAAATAAAATCCTTGTGAATATTTGACCAGTGAATGACTCCTGATGGTAATGTTAAAAATGTCATTTATGTCTAGCAAGAAGAATAGCTACATTTTTATTTTAGAGCACATGTGACAAGCACAGTTTTGGAAACCAATGCTGAGCTCACCTGGAGCTGCATTAGGGACTATTTTTAGTGGTAAGGCAATTGGATTATATCATACAGGAGTTGCTCTGAACTTCAAAACTTGACGTCATATACAATTTTACAAGTGTAAAAAGAACCAGATGTCATAAAATACAACAAGGAGAAGTCAAGATGGCATGGATGGGTTTATGATGTGGAGGCTGGGAGAACAGTGAAGGGGTGGTAGAGCTGCTGGGGAGCTGCCAGAGTCCCCACTTTGGGACGCTGGGCAGAAAGCCTGGTCCAGATTGCAAGGTGTAGGTGGGCACTGCTGGGCCAGGTGCGGAGGAAAGCGTCCCGAGCAACAGGAAAGGGATGTGCACTGTGGGTGCAGCTCTCTGTAGCTGTGTAGTGGTCAGCTTCATGAGGAGGTTAGGCAGAGGGAGAAGGGGGTCCCTCACCTGCAGGACAGATGTCAGGTGGCGCAACATTTCTAAAAAGTTTCAGAAATTATTAGGGAGGTGGTGAAGAGCTGTGGATAGGGCACAGCATGAAATGCAGTCAGACTGCAAGTGACAAGAGAAAATTGGGAAATCCCAACACCCGGATTTTACCTAATGATATACTACAGTAAAAGCTCTCTCAGTTGGGGCATCTAAGATGGAAGTTGACAGTAAGAGTCCCAGAAACCTAAACACTTTTTTCCTCTGGTCTTTACTCTAAATTTATCTTAGATTTGATTTAAAACCAGGACAGTATGGAAGGGAGTATCTTTTTTTTCGGACTACCTTTCACTAATCTTCAGAAAATAACAACTATGACCCTACCAGTCATTCCAGATATTACTGACTTGGCGGATTTGTGTGTCCATATAAGTGTGTGCATGTGAGTGAGCAGGTATGTGAGACAGGCTGTACTCCCATCCCTAGTACAAAGCACCAGCCCAATATTTCTAAGTTGACAAATTTCAAAATCTGTGAAGTAGAGAAAATATTTCCTTGTGCTTGGTGCAGAGAGACCCTTTTGGGAAGTAGAAAGGTTTCAGCAGGATGTCACAGGTACGAAGACAAATGTTTCAGTTGTCCTTCTGAGCCTGTTTCCAGTTATTTAAGTGTCTACTTGTACTCTTGCAAAAAAAAGCCTTCAAACCTTGAAGCAGGCAATGGTACTTGCACCTGCCAGATAGGCTGATGCAGCTGTTAGGAGGTACAGAGAGTCCATGGGGCAGGCTGGAGCATGGTGCCTATTGCTCCTACCACACAGTCAGGCTCAGCAGCCAAGCAGGGGGGCCTAGTCCGTGCTTGGATGTGAGATAACTTTGGAACCCTCGGTGTGCTGTGATGCTGAGAAAGCTCCAGGTTCCCACTGATTTGGGGAGCAATGCCAGGCATAAGGAGTGGCCCCTGAGGAACTACTAAAGCCACAGACAAAAAGGGGATGAAAATAAATCTTGACTCTCCACACTGGGTTGGTGGGACTGTCCAGTCAACTTAACACTGGGGCATGATGTTTCAGTCAGCTGGCAATGGTGGAGTTTCATTCGTCCCCTGAAGAACCTTGAAAAAAGCTATACTGAAATAAATCTGACCAGAGCAAGTTTCCACTGGAATATATTACTTCCATGACTTGATATGTTCCTATAAAAGATGTCCTGAAGGTCTTCACTTGGTTTCCCACCTTATTTTGTGAATGTGTGAATTCAGAGCCTCTCAAAACTACCCATTTGCCCATGTTCCCTCAGTGTACCAAGCAAAACATCTGCAAAGCACTTTGCTAAACCAGAACTTTCTTAAAAATTGCTCTTATGTAAGAAATAAAACTACTCAATCCCACACACCAGAAAGCACCCAAGTTCAGAAATTTTCATTTTTGTTTGGAACGAGAAATATTTTGAATATGTGAGCATCTCTGAAACACTTTGTTGCCAACTTGGAGGCAAACAAGGACATTTCGGATGTCACTATTCTCAAAATTTCTAGACTGTGTGTCCCAGAAAGGAGGAGTGGGTAGGAAGAAGAGTATCACTTCACACAGATCTAGGGGCTCACTGAAGGGCAGAAAACACTGCAGAGAGGAGACAGCCACGGGAGTATACAAACATACACCCTTAGTTACAGGCTGCAAGGTTTATGATGGGTTCCTGTTGTCTGATTTTTTTGAAGGTGTGCTCAGCCTCTGAAAGTCTGAAAAGTACAGGAGCAAGGTGTGACAAATGGTTTAACAATTACAGGACAATACACCACATCACATGTTCCTGGTCCTTGGTCTGACCCAACTCCTGACCTGCTACACAACTGTAAACAAATTCTTTTACTGTTCCAGTCCAAGACCTGCAGTCTCCATCCAGGCAAAACAGTCATTGCAATAAAATTCTGTCTTGCTGAATGTTTTATGGGTAACTACAATAAAACTGTTTCCTTCATCTTGCCCACAGCAAGTTCTTCTGGTACCACAGTCCCCTGAAGGACAAGGCTAAATGTGGCACAATTTGGTGACAGGCTGTGATCAAAATCAATTCTAAGACCAGTGTATAGCAGTGGTGACCCACTTTCACTCTTTATTTCCTCCTCTCATCTATGGTTCTCAAAAATGACTTGCCTCTAGCATTGTCACTTCTTTAACTCCCAGCCTAGAAGATCTGCTGTGCCAGAGCACCCCATGACTCAGAGAGATCCAAAAAGCCTGAGCTTAGCAGCATGCCTACTGAACTGAGACAAATAAGATGAGCAGGTCAGTCTGACGAGCTAATCAGAACTCTCCTCTAGGAAAGATTATGCTTCCAGGACATACTCCACATATTGCAGAAAGCATGTGGAATAGAGCCAAAGCAGAGATACCAACTCCAGCATAACCCATGTTCCCTCAGTCTTGCACATCCTCAAGGACAGTTTGTCCTTTGACCTAATACTACAAACCTTTAAAAGCAAAAAATCTCTTCAATTCCCTTCCTTCTGAGTTGGGGAGTGTTTCCTATCCAATCATTTTCTCTGCTACCAACACAGGGGATTCTGCAGCTACTAAAAAAAATATCTCCAAGTGCCCTAGACAGAGTAGGTACAAGACAGACCCTCTGAAATTCCCCACATCCCCATGTGAGCCCTTAAGGCCTGTATTTGTGACCCTAGTGAGTCTTGGAAGGTTACTTAGCTATGGCAATAGAACTGAAGTTATTACTTCTCTGTCTCAGGCAGAAAGAGCACATGCTGTGACAGAAGAGCTGCAGATGGTACCTATTGAGTCTATCATGAACATAGTTTTAGCTTCAGTTCCAGTAACATTGCCTGGACAAACATCCTCAAGTCTGAAACTCACCCTGCCTCTCTTTATTTTTTTTTCTTAATCACCGTACAGCACATTTCTCAGTCTTGAAAGCATAAGATCACTGTTGAAAGAACAAAAAACCTGTTGATTTACATTCCCATATTTTCTAATCTGAGCTCCTCTTACCTAGACAACCATACCAACACTTACTGTTTATCAGTAGTCTTGTTCAATTATAGAAAAATACACCATATTGGCTAAATGGGGCTCTTGGGCTGGCCCACTGTTCAGCCCTAGCAGCAGTCATATCCACTCCATGCACAGTTTGGCTTTGTGTGGCTTTGGGAAAATGGCAGACAACCAATGAATAGCAGCCCCTCTCTGCCTCTCTGCCATGGTGCATACTGATCCACATACTGCTGGCTAACACGTTTGTGAACCCCTTTGGAAAACAAAAACTACACAGGTCTTCCAACTGAAAATGGCTGTTTCACTTGTGGCCCAAAGCAAAATAGCAATCTTCAAAATTTTGAAATGGAGACTTAGCACTAATTCTCCTAAGCAGAACATAAGGGAAGCAAAGAAAACATGATCTTGCTATGTCATTTAATGGCTGTTCTTGGAAGGCCTGTGCAATTTTGCATTGGGCAGGAATAAGAAGACTTTGCAGCCTGATATCCACATGCTAAGGGGAGATCTGTAAGAAAAATAAGATTGCTCTTATCTGCAATATGCCTTTTTTAAAAGGCTCTCCTACCACTGTTGTAGCACCAAATTCATATGCAGGTCTAACACTGGAAATAAATAAGCAGTGGTTTGTGTGTGCGTGTGGTTGTTTAGTATAGCAGATACTGGGGCAGATCGTCAGCTGGTGTAAATCAGCCTAGGTCCATTGACTTTAATGGAAACTTGCCAACTTACCCCAGCTGAGAACCTGATTATTCTTTTGCAAGTTCTTGCATTAAAGATAAGCATTCACACTCTGCTCTGTTACACTGGTGTAAGCGGGAGTAACTTCACTTAAGACTCTGTAGTTTTGCTAGACCTTACCTGGAGAGCAGAATTCAGTTTAAAATTTTAATGACAGTTGAAACAGTTTTTACCTCTACTACATTTCAATTCTCTTTTCCTTTAAAAAAAAAAAAAAAAAAAAAGTAAATGGGAAGAAATATCAGTCTGTCATGGAAATTCTCAACTAAATCTTTTTTCTCTGACTCTCATTTCCAGGCTTTGTGGAAATAGTTTATTTGATTTGACACCTACTGCACAAAAGGTTGCCCCTTCTGTTCTATCAAAGCTGGTATCAAGAAAAGAGAATGAAAAATCGCACAGCTGGCAATATAGAGAACCCAAAAATATACAAAGACGTACCAGAGGGAATAGTCATCAACATAAAGTGAGCAAGCACCCAGACTATTGATTACATGCTGCTCACAGAAGACTAGGCATTTCTGCCAACTTCTTTCCACTCTTATGCTGAGCTGCAGACAGCATGTTGTACTTTGCATCATCAGTTTTGATGAATAATGCACTGATAAACACTGCAGCCAATATTCTGGAGGAGCTGAGAAGCCAGATGTCATCTGGACCTCCAATAGTTTTAACCCTGGGCCTCTGACAGACACTGAAATAAACACTAGACATGCACTGCAGAATGGGCAATGCCCAAATATTAGGTTAGGTACAATATTATACTGGCAGGCATATGAAAAATGAAAGGTCACTGTAATCCTTTCACGAACAACTTCTCAAGGTAGTGAGATAGTGAGAAGGCAGCACCCTGGTGTGAGCTGCTCACTGGAAACACCTGCCAGGTGCAGCATCTCTGTGTAAGTCGAGGCACCTGGAGAAAAGGAACGAAGGAATGCCATTAGCTGTGTCAGCTTGGCCCCGCGGGCCGCTGCTGGCTCCACTTTGAAGAGAGTGAAGGGCTGGGCAGATTTAGCCTCTTGAGGAAGCAGGGTGCTTGTTTGGAAGCACGGATGAGTTCCTCCCACGGCTGTGGGTTGGATGTGTTAGGATGGCAATCAGCTGGGTGTCTTGGCCATACAACAGAGCCTTTCTGCTCAAAGGCAGCAACATGTAGCAAAGGTTCTCAGCCCTCAGGCCTTCTTTGGTATTTATTTTACCTGCATCCTCACCAGTGAGGCTTGGCTGTTTTAAGCAACCTCTGGGCCCCCTCAGTCGCCCCACTGACAAGGTCAGTGCTCAGGGGACCTTGAGACCTGTGAAGGTTTCGTTTCAGTGAATCTCAGCAGCACCAGGTTCTCTTTTAAATCTCACACACTTTAGCAATATCATCAGTGAGATTATGCATTTTCAAAAGTAAACTATTCTGCTCACCCATCTCAATAATCAAAGATCTCAGCATACCATATAAAGACTAAAACATACTCTTTAAAAATAAATTATGGGAGAGGCTCTCTCTTCTCCCGAATTATAGTGTAAAGGGCTCATTGCTAACTTGAAATTCTGTTTAAAGAAGATCTGCTTATATAAAAAGCCAAATTAGGCTCTCAAAGGCTGAGTGTATGCTTAAGCAATGGAAGAGTGGTTTCTCTCTGCTGGCACTGCAACACCGTTAGGGTCAGGAAGCCCCCTCATGGTTTGCTCACCAGGAGAAGGGTTGTATTATTTGAAGCATCCTAAATGTTCTGCTTTATTTTACTGCCAGAATTTTCCAAGAAAAACTGTATACAGAAAAGAATATATGTGGCTTAAACGTGGAAGGGGAGTGTTCTCCCTCTGTTTACATTCACCAGTTTCTTTTGTACCTGAGTAACCATAATTGGCAAATAGTATGAGATGCCCTATTGCCACATTGAAGGGAAATCCAAAAATAGGTAATGTGCTCCTTATAATGCTATTTCTTTTCCATTCAGCTTATCAAAAAACTGCCAAACATGAAGCATGAATAAGGACCTCTTAAAGGTATGAAACAATCTGAGAAGAAAACTGGCATGCACCTGTGAAGTGGTTAAAACAAAGTAGTAGATCAGGAAATGCTTACATAGATAAGGGGTAAGCTGTAAAAAGGCAGAGGCAGTGACTATAGTGGAATTTCAATTATACTGACATTGATGGGCATAGCAGTAGTGGAGTCATTAAGGATGGATGCATGTTTCTGAGCGCGGTACCAAACTGGTTTTTTTCGGTTTGAGGAGCAATCAACAAGACCAGGGGCTATTTTGGACTTAGTCCAAGGAAATGAGACTAGGTGAAATGAATAATATAAAAGATAATAAACCCTTAGGGCTAGGTTATAATATAATCACACTGGAAACACTTCTGAAAATATTTGTGAATGGTTATAAAAGTACAATAATTTTGAGGACAGAATGAGTTGAAGAAAGTTGATTGGAATCAACTGTTTGTAGACAATAATGGAAAAGCATGCAGTATTTAAGAAATGGATAGACTGCTATTTCTGTTCGGTTTATTAGCATCAAAGTAAAAATGAAAGCAAAAACAAGCTAATGTGGCCTCAAAAAATGTAATAAAGGTATCAAAATGCTTTCCTTATTTAAAAGGCCAGGCATCCTTGAAAAATGGGAAGGTTTGGCAGTTTTAAAATGAATGAGAACAACATCGAGAGAATACCAACAATGAATAATATCCATTAAATATTTCAATCAAGACTGAAGCCAAGTTGCTCAAGTGTATGCATGCAATGTAAATGGTAAAAAAGGAGAAGAAAAAAAAGAAAGATGATAATGAAACATGGAGCACTCATTCGTATCTATTTCCACAAATAAAAGGACCAGTGTTCAGGTTTTCATTCTGACAGCAGTTGCTGTGGCTGCAGCACAGTGAGGACAGGAGTTTTGGCTATTCAGGGAGTGTACCGTTAAGGAAGCTGCTGGCAGTGGGAAACCAGGATAACAACTTTCATACAGAAGGGTGTGCTCCCACTCTTGTGGTGCTCAGGACCACTTAGAAGTGGTTGTGTAAGAGTTGGGGCGGGATCTACCCTGGCAACTTGGTGGCTATTCACACTTGCTGTGACAACATGGAAGATTCAAGAGGGAGAAGTATATCTTGATCCATACAAATTCCTCCAAACAGTTAAATGGTCAGAGATGTGATTCAAGTACATGTATTTGATTTCACAGAGATGCAGTCGGGTACTCTGTCACTCCTCAGAGAGCTGTTGCATCCAGCTGACGGTGCTGTAACCTCTCCCAGTAAGCTCAGTCCTTCCTGGTCTACCTATCCTTTCAGCTACCATTTCTGAGGAAACTCTTTACTCCTGAACACCACAGTTTTTCACACCAGAGAGGTCCCTTTTCATTCTGCTCAACTAGTGATGGGAGGACCAGAGTCATCTGGCTAAATATTACCCTGGGAAGGAACTGGAAGACGTTGCCTGAAAAAAGCCGCAGCAGAGAGATGGACAGACAGCAGAAGCTTGTGAAAACATGAGGCTGTGTGGTTTGGTAAAGGGTAATGTGCTGAGGGAGGTGCTTTGCCTCTTCCCGAGGAGAAACAGGATGCCCTTGGTGAGAGCATGCTGCAGTCAGCAGAGAGCCCGGCCAGGCAGAGCCCAGGCTGGTCGTGCCTGGCTAAGCAGCACTTCGTGCCCCTGTAGGGATATGTTGTTCAGCTGGCAGCGTCTCCTGCTGCTGTACACAGTCTGTGACGGGGACTGCTGCTTCTCCCAGGAAAGGAGGTGTCACAGCCTTCCTCCTTCCTTCCCCACGGTCATGTATTTTCCAGCCCACATCACCAGCCAGGCATGCTATGAAGTTGAACTCCAACATTCTCCAGTATCCAGAAAGACTGGAATTACTTACTGCCAAGTGGGGAGCTCAAGATGCCAAAGCGTTTCTTATATCCCAGATTTCAAAGCAGGCCTCATGGCTAGCACCTAAGCTTCAAGACAACTCTTCTGATTTTCCAGTGTCCTTAAGCTGAGCACAGTGACTTTTCCCTTGCTGCACCAATGATTACCAAACAGCCTCAGAATCTAGAAAAGGACCAATTTAATTGTGTTTTTCTTTTTCTTCCGCTACAATTTTTGTACTCCATAGTCTCCAGAAAGCTTCAGAACAAGACTGGCATGTTGTGTCACAGATAAAGATGAAAAGTGTTGAATTTGTCCAGTTACATGTTGTGGAAATGAACCCAGCCCAAATCAGGCTTACCAAATCCCCACATAGATGTGGACCTTTCAGTTTGGTGGTGGAGTGTGAAAAGGGTCCAGATATGAGCAAAGATCAACCCCTTGTGTGACATCCTTCGCCCATCTCCTTGGAGACAGAGGATGGCACTGAGTGAAACTAGAGTTCATTGCAAGAATCCTCTCCTCTCAAGCCCTTTGGCACCTGTCAAGAATTAAGTATCCCTCATCTCTCCCCGCAGACTCCTCTCTGCAGCTGCTGCACCACTGATTCAAATGCCCCACTAGAGCTTGCAGGACCCCTACTAGTCTCTACTGTATGTCAGCCTGAGGAGATGCTTCACACTGTGATCACAAAACCCACAAAACTCAGTATAAATTTCAGCCCTGTGATAACGATCCAAATTTCCATCAGCCCATAAAGCACTAAAAAATTAGCAGGGAGAGTACAAGATCACACATACCTGTGCAGAATTACTTGTCACCTATGCAGGGAAGCATAGAGAAGGATGCAAAAGAAGGAAGCAAGTGCAACAGCAGGGCTACATCTTTCTTTCTAGAAAATTCTGAACTATGGAGGTGCAAACAAAAAGAAAATGCATACTTTTTTTTTTTTTCAAAATAAAATCTGAAGAAAACAAGACGGACAGTGATCCATAAAACCCTGGAAAGGTGAAATCAGGATGTCCTTTTCTCAAAACATTCGTATAAATGAGGAACAAAGAAAGGATTGCATAAGTGCAGAAACCAGAGGGAATTTTTATTCTACGTTTTTTTACAATTCTACTGCACAGCCTGGCCATGAAGAAGAGCAAGCCCCAGCCTTTGTGGCAGTAGAACCTGCCACGTATTTGCCCTGGGTAATGAGCTCAGAGGAGGAGATTTGAAAGAAGACTTTGCATTGTTCGAGGAGGCTCTGGAGCAGAGGGAGGGTGGAATTCCATCTGTTCACTTCCGCGCGGTTCAGTGAGCTGCTTCACTTTTAATGGTTCACTAGGCTGTGACACTTAGCAGAAATTACGGTAAATGTTTTTTAAAACCTTTACATTATCATTTAAGAAGCTGCATGACAAGATCAGTGAAAAGCTAACCCTTTGATCTCTGTCTCTTGTGAGGTTTTTTTGTCTGATAATGGAGACAATGTACCATGTGCCATTGAGGCTGGATAATGTGTTGATGCGCATACGTTCACTTTGTCCCCTTTCTTAATGGCATTCTCTATGGGGTTTTTTTCCATGGGATCGGAAAAAAAAAAAAAAGAAAATAAAAAGAAAAAAAAAAGCAGATTGTTGCCCTTTAAAATCTATAGTCACCTCGGCAGTTCCCATATAGCTCTTTGCATGTTAGGAGAGCTGACAAACAGCTCGCACTCCAGCTCAGATAGGAAGTACCCTGTTACCGATCAGGTGGAATTCCACTTTGCCTGCTTGAGTGACTCTGTGAACAATGTAAATCATTAAGTCTTTGCAACAGGGCAGGAAAGTGATGGGGGAAGGGAGCTTTGTATCTGGTGCTTGTTCAATGCAATTTCACAGGAGGATTGTTTATTTTCCACAAACCTTAGAGGAAGACTAAGTGGTAGTCAACAAGTTCAGTTTGACTTGAACAACAGGATAGGAAGTCATGGTAAATTCTTGTGCACTGCTCTGTTTAATCAGCATTTAATACATTTTCTCCTTTCCATCAGTGTTTTCATCACTTTATTGGTCTTTTCCATTTGGGGAAAAGTCTATGGAGTGTCTGGAAGGCTTGGAGAAACCATTTGGATATCTTCACTGCTCTAGAAATTGGCAAAAAGGACCAAAAGAAAACCTTTATTTTTTTGGCAAAAAAGGGAAACATACAAATGAGGTCAGACTCCTCACAGATACATGATTTGCAAAGCTTTCTGCTGCCTTTGCTCTAGTCAAAGGACAAAGTTTACACCTTCTTTAGATAGACAACACTCCCCATCAACTATACTGCACAGGAGGCATGTCCCAAAAACAGGTAGCCTGAAAAAAAAATGTAAGCTACAAATTCCAGACCTTAGAGATCGTTCTTACCTTTTCAGACCTTCAAGAATTAAATACTAAAGACAGTTTTGGTGTTGGGGACAACTATATGCAGATTCAGAAACATTTTTTTCCTTTTATCAGTTGTGTCTGATCCAGGCCATGGGCACGAGTTCACAGCATGAGTTCAAGCCCTCTTCTACATAAAGATGTTCCATAGGAAATAGATATCTCAAATATATAGATTCTAAACTGACACTTCATTGTGTTCACATTTTACCAAAGATGATTGGTTGTCAGCACACTTTACAAATAGGATTTTGGCCATTAAAAGGGTAAATTCTGCAGTAATATGTAATTAAATCCGGTGAATTCTTCATATAGCTCTGCTACTGTGTTGGCTCTCTTGATCAAAAATGTCCATTTTCCTTCTACAAGGTTTAATCTTCCAGAAGAGCAAAAGGATGCTCAGACCATTAATGAGAAGCCTCATAACTACTTGCTGAGAAGAGGTGGAGAGAGAAAGGTCACTGGAGAAGGAAAAGGAGGAGAAGAAGAATGAGAAGGAAAAGGAAAAGGAGAAGGAGAAGAAAGCAAGGAAGCAAGGAATGCAGCTGAATTTCAGGTAGAAGAATATGATACTTTAGATAAGGCAGTACTAATCAAAAGGAAGGAAGTAAATGGGCTGGTTGGATTTCCAGCTGTGAGTAGCTTCATATTGCCACCCACGCTCAAACTCATTAGCACCTCTAGCTGCTGATTTTAGTAAGGCACTACTGACCTCAAGAATTTGCCTGACATCTAAACACGAATAAACAGAAGCAAGCAGCTAAACATAGGTCTGTTTTGCATTGCTCTCTGCAATGTGCTGTGATTTGCCCATGATCCCAGATCACCCATAGAGTTCAGGAGCATCCAGGCTTGGGAATCCCTCACATGGCACTGCACATAAGCTGCTTGCCTCTGGCTGTCTCTGACTTGTCTTAAACAGGCAAAGAGGCAACAGGACACCCCTGTATACCTGCCCCCAACTCTGCTGAATTGTAAGTTCAAATACTTACTTTCAAGCAGTCACCAAATCTTTTTTTCTCTTCCCCTCTTGGGATTTGCAAAAGCTCATTTGAACTCCAGTGTTCACTGCCAGTGCAGTGGGCAGGGAATGCATTACGTTACAGGGGCATGCTACATCTCAACCGAAACATGGAATCTCTCCTGAAAAAATAGCCCTGTCTCATGAAGTTGGAAAAGCACGGCCAATACAGAACAAATAAATCTATCTGTATGTGGACTTTGACTGGTATCAAACTGGCTCATTTATTGCCACAATTCTTTGCTGGGAGATTTTTGTTCTGCTGTAGAGCTGCTAAGTTCCCCTTGAGTACTATTAGTGTTGTTGCTTTTTATGTCTCTCTCCATGACACTACTCAATGCAAGTTATAATTAACTCAGAGAATGGAGAAGGGGACGGACTCTGTCTGTTTAGGGGGAGATGGGTACAGACTGGGAAAACATAATGCCAAATAACCTTTGTGCTTTCTAGTATCCCCTGAACCTTGATTATTTTTAGACCTCACCTTTCTACTGAGGGGCAGCCAAAAGCCTGTTGTCAGCTGCAAACTACAGCATTCAGGACTGACTTTCAGGGCTGAGGAAGGACTTGAATAACTTGACTTGTAAGACCTTTGTACTGGCCTTTTGCACAAGACTAGTTTCTAGCACTGGAGAAACACAGAAGCCACCCCTGGCTGAGATCAGTGTATCAAAGGTGAAAATGTGTCTGTTTTCCAGCAACACAGGACAATGTGGAGAAAAATTTATTGCTTAACTATTAAAGACTTAAACATCAAATGCAGGACCTATACTGACTCCCATGGATCCCCACGTATGTGTATGCACACACAAGCTGGAGGGCTACTATGCATCTGAGGGATGCAAAGGCAGGCTGAGAGGGGGTAGTACAGGATTTCTGAAGATGCATGCACTTAAACAGGAGCCTGGCAAGGTTTCTTGCATTTTTTTAAGTACTGAATGGCGGATGAAGAAAAGGGTAGAAAAACTATTAAACTAGGGATCATATGGGCTTTGGACACAGAAATTGTTCCTCTGAAAGCAAACAGTGAATGCTAATATGATCCTGGTGCTCAACTCACAGAATCTTTGGAAGTTGATCAGTAAAAATAAAATGTCCTTACTGACTTTGACAACTCTCCTGCAGGTAAATACAGCCATAAGCAACTTTATATAGCTGAGTAAACCTACTGAGTTCAGCAGGACCACTTTCATGTGCACATTACTCACATGGGTCTCAGTAAGTGCACGCTCACAGTCTAAATAGTTGATACTTCTGAACTATTCAAAAAAGTTTCTGAACCAAGAAGCCATTTGAATAACTAGTGCACTATTTTGATCTGCATTCTAATTTGAAAACTCATCATTATTTACATGATAAATATAAACGGTGCATTTGGAGTTGTTATAGTCCATCATGTAAATCCGTATTTAAGCATTATGAAAAAGAGGATTTGTGACTCAGTAGATCATATTAGCTGTAGAGCAGTTATTCCTGTTGATCAAATCTATTTTCTTACTGCCCAGTGTGCATCAAGTCCATGTGATAAAAAATCCTTATGACATATTTACTGCTGTGTGAAATGATGTGGTCATTTTTAATTTCCTTGAATTTTTCCTATAATATTCTAAGCAGCTTGGCATTCTCTGAGGAGAACAGCAGTCTTACTCCAGGTGGCCCTACTTTGATCTCAGCTAGATGACCGTGAGTGAAGATTCCCAGAAATACTTTCCCCCTCACTTGGTGATGTCTGTGATACTCTGTGAGCATATCTTCCTCACAAAAAAAATATGCCGATGCTTTGCTATTAAAACTCAGATTATCTGTACAAGCCCCAGTGGTCACTGCTGCTAGCCAAAGCTTATAAAAGACCCCCAGAAATGCTGTTTCCATCTCAGATGAGGACAGCAAACAGTGGGGTCCCATGCCACGCACCCCTAGAAATTTTGACCTTGAGTGAAACCTGACACAATTTGAAGCTGGGAGATGAGTCAGAGAGTATTGAAAGAAGGAGGAAAAGGTAAAACAAATGAAATGGTAAAATAAGGGCAACATTCTGCCTAGCAGATGTCTGGTATTACTACAGTCTTTTTACCTTTGTTTAAACGTTTGAATCAATGTTCTTAGTTTAATAAACAAAACAGCTGCAAAAATCTGCAGCTAAGTGTTAGGAGTGAATGTCAAACCACAATAAGCAAACTTCCCTGTCCCCCGGGACTGTGTTTTTTGGTCCAGGATGGGAAACTTGTTGTTAGAATTGTTCCCAGATTATATCCCACTGGCCCTGATTACCTTAATGTTGGGGAAATGTCTCGAGGGACGTAAATTGCCTAGAATCATTTGCAACAGCTGCCAGCAACTGCAATTCTATGTTATTACAAAAGCAATCTCCCTTCCTGGCAATTTGATTTGCAAAAATAGAAGAATTAATAGAAATAGAAAGAAAGGTTTTAAAATAAGATCCATTTTCAAAAACCAGGCACCTTTTTTGACACAAGTATCCCTTATGCTCTCAAATGGGAATAATTATAGAAGTGACTGTCACAAGATGGTACCTGCTTATGAAAAAATAAATCTCTCCCTTGAATTTAGGCAGGCTCAAGTCAATATTTCTTGCAGAAGAAATCTCTCCTTTAAGCTCAGTATATTTTCTGGAACAATGGATATTGAATTGTGTCTGTTAATATAATCACTTGACATCTACCGTTTTGTATATTTCGTGTTCCAGTGAAACTTTCTCTGTATTGCTAATGAAATAATTTTTTTATGTTCTCAATAATCATTATTCTCTTTAATGAAAAGTTAGGGCAGATCTTTCAGTCCTTACATGTGGGAATAATTTCTACCCTCACATTGCTTTCTTGAGTAACTTAAGCTGACTTGAGTGAATTAAAGTTTTGTAGGGATGGCTTGTTCATAACTTAAGTGCTAATTGACATCTATTTCAGAACATGACATTCTGGAATAAACCCTACTTTAAGACATTAATGCAATTACGGTTTTTATACCAATTACTATAATTGTGTTTTGGATAATAACTAATAAGTCATTGCAATGGAATGTAAGGTAATGTCTCCTACCAGCTGCCTTTGAAATTCTTTTGTCAGAGACAGAGATTTGTCCTGAGTCATGTAAAACATCTCCCACAAATATGTTGAAATAAGAGGAGACACAATACTTCTGTCTATAAATTTTGAGGCACAACTATTTCGCATGCTTGGAAATTCTGGAGTTCTAGTATCACAGACAAAACAAATTGTTTCATTTCAATGCCTTTGCATCAGAAAAAGAGTCAGGTCCGGATACAGTGGTCAGTATAACAAGGGATTAGATAGATAAACTGAGCTGCTAGTACTTTATTTCCTATCCCCTGGTCTGCCTCCTCTTTAACACTCAGGTAACTGTCAGAAAGGGACCCAGCTATTACAGATGACAAGGGGTAAATGCCTTCATGTTGTCCTCCAAAGGTTAAGGTTTACCAACCTCAGTTGGAAGCCACAATCTCCAATAACCATTAATCCACTAAACTCCAGTATGAGTGAACATATTTATGGCTGCAGTCACTAAAGGGTGAAATAAAGATTAGTTTTTAGTTAGGAACGCAAAGCTTTTTAGATCAATACAGACCCACTGCTGAAATCAATCTAAAGTTTGGAATTTTTAAGTAAAGATTTACTAGGCTTCCTTGTACAGTTAATTTTCCAAAGGGAGAATAGTCTCAGCAATGTTACATAGTAATCAAATTGAGTAAACACTAGTCAGTTCGTAAACTGACCTCAGTTATGTGCATAGCAAATGAGTGTACAGCAATAAAAATACCCATAATGTAGATAGTAAACTTGCCAATAAACAGGTAAAGCCAAAATGCACATATAGACTAACATGATAAAATATTAGTAGCTACATTTGCCTATTTGAAAGCATAAATAATCAATAGACATTAATAATGAAGTTGTTCATGCGTTTCTTTATTACTGTGCATATTAAGTGTTTCAATTACTTCTACTTAGTTTGATAGATAAATGTATATGTACATTTTATGTCTTGAAAAGAACATAGGATTACTCTTCAAAACAAAAGCTACTGTTTAGATGAAAGAACAAGTGGACTGGAAATACACAGCTTGTTATACCCCTCTGCTGTTCATGTTTGATGCATGTATACAATTTATTATGCAATTTCTTGAGATTTGACAAAGTAATTGTCTGGCAAACCATAGCTTTAATGATGGTTTTTCTGCTTCATACAAAAGGTCTGAAGGTAGTGTAGGAGAATGACTTAATAGATCAGTGTCTATAAATGCTGTTAATGTGTATATATATATATATATATATATATATATTTGCAATGGTAACCCAAGTTATTTTCTGAGTTACTGCTCAATATGTTGTGAGATTCCATGTGGTAAATTCATTTTTTGTCATCAGAGCTACTGCATGAAATCTTGTATGTGGAGCTGTAACTTCCAAAATAACTCGGGTCACTGCCCTAGCTTTAGTCTTGGTGTCTGTCACTGGGAGTTCTTGACAGTGGACTGGGGGCTGTGAAAAAGCCTGGATGTTATAATAGTGCCATGGTGGCTTAAAAAAGCCAGAATTACCATTGCTAATCCCATTTTAAGGAGCTTGTTGCCTGGCACTTAAAATCCATTCAGGTCTGAAACCAAAGTCAAGGAGCAATATATAAATTTCCTTTTAATCATATTCATTTTAAATCATCATGGCTATTCTTGAAATAAGCAGCACAGAAATCCTAAAGTTTTATTATTTTGAACACTTTTGCAACCTTCTATAACTAAAATATGTCTAATTTGAAGGATAAAAGAAAAAGAAATTTCTCAGCCCAGGGATGTTTCTCTTTTTCCCTGTCTCCCAGTTTTATTGTCAGTAAAACACTAGTAGGCCAGATTCACAGCTTGTGTGAGCAGTCACTGGGTCCACTAGGACTGTCCCTTTATATCAGCTATGAACCTGTGTCTGCTGGTGTACTGCTGGTTTGAATACACCAATAGCTGGTGTATTCAAATAAAGTTAAAATGGAAGCCTTTTTTCATTTTTCTCCAGTGTTACTTCTCAGCTCTAGAATATTTGGGATGCTTATTTATATCTTGGTGTAAAGAGGCATTGGGCAGACAGGAAGATGTTATCTTGTGAGCAATAGGTACCTGAAAATCACCCAGGCAACTTAAGTCAAATAAAAAAATAATAATAATTTAAAAAAAGGAGATTAAATTCTCATGACTGGGCTCCAGCATTGAGCATTGCTTTATTCTATCTCACCTCCATTTTTTAGAATTAATTATATCTTCCTTCACACCTGGGGGTTTTTTGCCTCCTATATAGGGCTCATGAATGAGCGTGTTGATAAGAGAGAAAACTAAACTCTCCTCTTAATCCTTTGGTACAACAGAAATAGAGCTAGCATTGATTTCCTCACTTTCCCCGCCTGGCACTACAGAAATCTTTGAAAACGTGTTGGGGGGGGGTGGAAATTTCATGCCAAAGCAGACCAAAGATGATCTGCTTATATTCCAAGGCAATGTCACTCAGAGCCAAACGCAAGAATGTGTTTATTATGTGAACTGGATGCTGGGCTGAAACAGCTGGCTGGTGACACACAGAGCCCTGCTAGTCTTTCAGTGATAACTTGGTTTTGGTTTCTACTGCCTGGGCCAGATTTGAACCATGAAGCTGGATACAGCCCGCTTTGCTGAGAAACAGAGAAACACTTCAGCAAGGGAAAGGGATCCTTTACCTTCTCCCATTTTCTCTCCATTCAGAATATCTGCTACCAAATCTATATAATCCTTGACCCAAAAAAAATGTATTTTTACAATTCTACACCAACCTCAAGTTGCTATTTTACAGCTGGACCTAGAAGAGACAAGGCAGAGGCCCTTGTTTATCTGGGTAGCTAGTTAAGTTGGAGCCACTACTGGATTTCACCAAAATCACCCTCATCAGCTAGTGAGGGTCAACACCAGTTAAGGGAATATCGCTTGGCCTTCACTGACTACACGAAGTTAAAGATTGCCTGGTTTTAATCTCATGAAGCCCTGTCTCCATGTCTTGTGTTTCTGGGTGTTTTTTTTTTTCTCTTAGCAAACTAACTTGGATTAGGAGGTTCTAACTTTAAAAATACAGTTTGGAAAAGGGGGAGAAGCAGCATACTGACTGCTTCACAATGGTGATAGGTCTGGTTACTGAGAAAACAATGATACCTGATCTCCATAGAGAGATCACCTCTTTCCCCGTCTTCAGCAGAACAAGACTGTACTATTTAAGCACAGCCCTACTCTTCAAGCAGCCAGGTCAGAAGATGTTCTTAGAAAGATGCAGTAAAGCAAGGGGAAACCATAAATCTTAACTCACATTTCCTTTGCTTTTCTATACATATGCCCTCAAAATTATGTTAATGAATAAGCATCTTAGTAGTCAAAGTTAATACCATATTTTATTTTATACCATTATTTCCTCACAAGGGACTCAATGAATAATGACTCCTCTCTGGTATACTCAAAGGGAGAAGACAGTTTCGGTGCATCTGAAATGGAACACTGCAGGAAAGATTTCTGTCCCACAGCACTTAGATCTGATGGAGAACAAAAGTCTTTGTCAGCAGACTTTGCTAGAAAGAGAATTAAAAAAAAAAAATTTCAACTCCTCTCCCCCTTAAAAACTGATAGTGCTTTCTTGGAGCTTATGAGACCCACATTAAACCTATGGGTTATATATTACTGCAGTATAAAAATGTATTCTGGCCACTGCAATCCAGCTAGTTTCTGTTGCTCTGAAGCTTGCCTTTTCCCCCAAAATGCTGCTTCAAGAAACCAAGCAGCTGCAATGGAGCACTGTCCCACATGGGGATGGCTCCTTACAAAGCTTGACCATGACTTTAGAGCAATTGCATTTGCCACCAATGTATCCTCCTCTTCATTTTGCAATGAGTCCTGTGTGCACCGGGCTGGGAAAACTCAGCCAAACTGAATGGCAAACACAGACACATGTCCCACATCAGGAAAGCATTCCCTTTCAAAAGAGTACTTAAGAATATGGTTTAAGAAATGCTTAAATGCTTTCCTGAACAGAAATGGACTTAAGCACAAGAGAGTATCCCTTAATTGGGAGTACAGTGCAGACACAATCACTAAAGCTCGTATTATGTGCCTGAAAATCGAGTCCCAGAGCGTAAGCTTTTCTGAGTGATGGTTAGAGGGTTCCTAGTTGTAGCATGGTTCTGTACAGAAGGATTTGCTTAATCCACCTTGCTTTTAGATTGCAATTTCCCCAAGCTTAGCTGCTTCTTTTAACAGTTCTGAGTTCTGCCTCCCCCACGCCAAGTTATTTTAATAACTCTTTCAGAGGAGATACCTTATATTTTGATTTTTCAGCAGCTCTACTGATTTTCTACAAACTTTATTCATGTCATCTTGATTGCACAGCATTGCATTGAGTGACTTTTTTCTTTTTTTATGTAGTTTATTGCCTTTTTGGGGGGCTGTGAGAGGAGCTTTTTCGTGCTCTTAGGATCATTCATTTAGGGTCCTGTGTAGCAGCACCCAGCCCACCTCCACCAGAGCTTTAGGTAAACAGGGCAAAAGTCTGAATACTACATGGTACTGCGACTCTTTGTTACAGTAAAATTTCTCTTTTTGCATCCATTCAGGAACAGAAACAGTATTCCACAATATTTCTGTGCATATAAATAAAACCAGTCTTTATGCCTGGAGGAATCTCAAAGCACTAGGCAAGCATGGATTAACCAGTACACCACACAGGCAATCAGGATGCCTGTGACACCTCCGGGGCCAGGCAGTTGTACCAGTCTCTACAGCCACACGCTTGTGGCAGCCACTGGCATCACAAGAGTAACAGTAAACATTCACAAGAGTAACAGTAAACATTCAGAAATACCCAGCTGGGTCTGGAGCTGGGCAGATGTGCTCAGCAGGGATGATGGACCACAAGCTGGGAGAGCCTTGGACTGCACTAATGAAAACCCTTTTTAGCATTTGTTAACTGAAGCACAGAAATATTAAAGAATCCACCTGGGTCAAGGTTGTTACATCTATATTATTAGACTCAAGATAACTTTTGATTCTCTCTCCTGCCCAGCTCCTTGCAATGCCTCATGTCTCCTTGCTTTCCAGGGAAAAGGCCTCTTCAGAGAACAACAAGGCACTTATGAGCTTTGAATGGTTCCCAAGCACTAACTTCAAAGTGTGCAAGCCAGTACAATCACTGTGTGCCAGTGGTGGGAATCCAGCTGTCGAGACTTGCGGGCCTTGGGTCTAACAAACACCACAGTGGCATCGTGAAATCTTCCACTCCTGCCCTGCTCCTAGACCTACACTGACAGGCAATGGATGAAGCAAGTAGTTCATCCGTACTCCAGGAACAGCGTATTGTGATGCCAGATCTCCCTTCAGAAGTGCAAGCTTACAGACTTTCATGTCAGAGTGGATTATACAAGAACATTTGGCAAGAGTGGCAATGTTATTGGTAACAGACAATACTGCTGTGGCTCATCTATGTGTATAGTACTTGTACCTCAAAAGGGACCTGTGTGCTCAGAGCTGTCCAAACAACTAGCATGGCTTGTAGCCCAACAAAAACAATCCTGCCCACCTGTAGTCTTTACCTGTTTGGAAAACCCCGCAAAAGAACTTTTGCTGTGGTGACAGATCCCATCTGCATCTAGGTGACCCTGTTGAGTGCTAACATCTCTGTTCTATCATTTGAAATGCAACAGTAGCAGAAATGCAGACTGTTGAGAGAGTTCAGCAGGCTACATGACTTGCACAAAAGGCAAATTCTGTGGCCCAGAGAGGAGAGTCGGCTAAAGATCTTTTTCTAACAGCAATCTCAATGACAAAAGGACAGGTGTTCAGAATTGACATTTATTTTTGTTCTTAGTAATAAAGATACTGTGCATGTAACTTGATTTCTGAGCTTTGCCAGGACACCAGTATATATTGCAACAACAAAATCTGCAAATAAAGCCCCAAAACATCAGTTGCGCAAAGATAAGTTTTATATTACAAGCACAAAAAATAAAGATGTTCTAAATTTCTTCTTTTTTTATAGAAGCAATCTTACTGAAAAGTATTTACCTTGCTTATTTACAGAGTTTGTTCTCTGGGATTTTAATGACAATTACTTATCCTGTCTTGATAAAAGCCTCTTCTGCATCAGGACCTCTTTAATGGCAAGATGTGATTTGGAGCTTGTGTAGTATTGACCTCCATACTACAAGCCTCCGTAATCAGACTTCAGTAAGTTGAGGAACCTGCAGGGATGGAAAGAGCTGAGCTAAAGGAAGATGAGTAAAATCACATCTCCAAACCTCTGGCTTTGAAAAGATGAAAGCATGGGGCACTGCCCGCTCTTCTTTGGAAATCCTGTTTAGGGATAGAGCCCTATAGCTATGATAGGGAAAGCTTCAGAGTTGCTACGTATTCAGTGCCCCAGGGGAGATTCCAGTGCTTTCCCCAAAGTCTGTGATGGTTTTAGGTACAAAAACTAAAGATGTGAAGTTCCTGATTATACCAAATGTCAAGTAAATCCAGTTTTTCTCCAAATTAAAAAAAATAATAAAAAAAAAAAGAGTATTTTTACATGGTGCACGTCTGGGAGTAACTGCAGAAGAAAGCAAGCACACAGTATTTTTTGGCAACAGCTGCCATATGTAAGAGATGTATTTTAATTTTCTACTTTGAAATCAAGCACCCAACTTAGTTAGAAGCTTTGAAGTCTCCCTTCAAAATGTTCAAGCCCATTTAGAAAATACCATACTCAGGACTTTTGGAAATACTTGTCCTATGTAATTCATAAGCAATCACAAATCATACACGTAAGTTAAGACTGAATTTTATTTCAACCCAAGTTAGTGTAGCAAAGTTAAATAAAAATTAACCAGGTCTTTTGACTAAAGAAGAAAACATACCAGTATGCTAGTCCAAGAAACTTGCTAACCAGATGTATTTTGGCAGCTCACAATGGTATAAGTGTGTATGACACATCAGTCAATGCAAACTGATACAAAATCACATGGGGATTATTTACAGCCATTACAGCAGTAAAGTTCAGCAGCACAAGCGTGATATAAAAATTGTTCTTCCTATCTACTACAGCTGGGAGACAATTCACATCAGTGAAGACACCAGCTACTATCAAAATTGAGTCATCTTGCAACTCATGTTTCTCTTCACCTCAACAGGGTCAAAATCCATGTGGCCAAAGGGGTACAGCAGGGAGGGAGCCACAACGACATCAAAACAAAGAAAATGGTTTTAGAAGCAGCATATGATGGTGTCATTCTTTGGGGAAGAATACCATGCCCTACAACATCAGCTGCCTAACCTCTCTTGAAAATGTCTTGCAGAAATAATCGACATTCAAGGGAGGAGGAAGGGAGCTATCTGGCAAGGAAAACCAGAAAGGTATAGCAGAACTTCTTTATTAAGGTCACCAGAAAATAAATAAAAGCAAAAACTGCCTTGATGCCTTTCAGTTCCAGTCCTTTGCATTCCTGAGCAATCTGACTCCAGCTCTGTAAATGCGTTGGCATCCTTGTCCAAGTCAAAGAGAAAGACCATGAGACCTGGCATTCAAAATCCCACTCCTGGTGTGTATTTTAATTAACAGGAGCCTGAGCATTATCTGTGAAAGGGGATGTGGCTCGTGGCTTTCACACCAGGTAAAACTTTCTGTGAGTGCTTGTTCCAGTCTCCTTTCATGTGAATTTCATTCAAGGGCATACATTCCATCTTTTTTTTCCTCCTTTTTTTTCTTTTTTTTTTTTTCTTTTTTTGACAATTGGAGGTTTGACAACAGAAGAACACAGCTATAAATGTGAAGGTGCAATATATCATGAGATAAAGTGTAGAGAACATGTCCTCTACCAAAATGCCCCTTGGTGGAAAGAAAAAGTCCAAAATGCCCACAATAAGAATTCCCTTGACTTCTTCTTGACTATGAAGGAGCAAACCCCAAAACAAAGCCCCAGGCATGGGCTGTGCTATGCACGTTTCTAGGGTATCAGCTCTGGCAGAAAGTTGAAAGGTTACATTTGTGACATAGCAGCTGCTTTCATGCCATTTGATTCAGGCTTCTGCTTTGCAAAGTCTCAAAACCGAAAGACAAATCTGACAATATGCTAATCTTCCAATAAAAAAATGTGACTTCTGAACCCTTATCTGTTGAAGAGCTGACAGTGAAGTTCAGAGACGGTTGTCTAACCAGACAAAACGATAGAGAAAATATGCCTTCAAACAAGATCATAAATCTTGAACAGTGCAGGGGAACAAATGTAAAAGGAATGTTTTACCACCAACACCATTTAGAAGCCTCACTTTCTCTCCCTTCCACCCCTCCAGCCTCATCATACTTGCAAGGAAGGATGATGTATCCTGTCAAAGCAATAATATGAATACAAGGGGGTGGGGGTGACAATATATCGGGTACTGAAATCAGACATTATTTCCATCACTCCTGGGGTGTGGGGAGAGAGAAGAGATAAGAAACAAATACTATGCAACCTGAATACAACAGACTTACCCCCCCCAACAACACACGCACACACACACACACACACATACACACACACACACACAAAAAGTTTGCATATTGCACAGGGCGCTTGAAGATCATAAATCTATGCATGAGAAAGATGTAGTGGAAATTTTTGGGGGGATTAGAGTTTATTTTTGTCATCTCTGTGAGACAGCTACTCATTCATCCAGATCACAGCTAAGAAAAAAGCTGGTCACAGAAATTAGCAGTTTCAGCTCAGCAGCAAAGTCGCCAGCCTGTGAAGGCAGAGAGAAATTGACTAATTAGCAATGCGCACTAAAACTTGACGGTTCTTTATAGAGAGAGAGAAGAGAGAGGGAGAGCGAGAGGGAGGGAGGCGGGGGGGGGGTGGGGGGGCTCGCTTTTTCCCCTTCTTTCTTCCAAAGATGTTTGAAATCGCAGTCATTTACGCTCGACAATTTTTACAATAGCCTTGAGCCATAATTTTGCGAGTCTCTCCAGCATCCATCCCCCTGTATGGTCTCTCTCCACTGGCCATGCACGACCGTTTCTCTCCCCAACCGTGGATTTCCTATTACTCTCGTTACGACTCACTGAGCCCCAGGCCCAAGGATAATGATGTGTTGTTTCTTGGTAGCATAATTTGTCACACGTACATTTTTTCTTCTTCTTCTCTTGCAGAAAGCTCTGCGCTCTCTCTCTCTTTCTCTCTCTCTCCTTCTCTCTCTCTCGTACATTTTCTTGCTGTTGCTAATTCATGGTGATCAAATGATGTACGACAAAATAAATTGTAAAGAGTGACTGCTCCGAGTTGGGAACCAGAAGGTTTTTTTTTCTTTCTTTCTTTCTCCTTTTTTTTTTTTTTTTTTTTTGAAGGAGCGAGCAAACCTTTAAAAAGGAAGGACAATTGATTTTTTTGGGGGGAGCTTAAGTGAACCTTTACTTTGGCAGCTGGTTGTGGAGCAGGTAAGTTTCTGGCCTTGTGTCTAACCGTCTCTGTGCATTTTCTAGTGCCTCCTGATTTGTTTGTTGCTGGGGGAGAGGAAAGGGGTGTCTGTGTGTGCGGGGGGGGGGCAGTTGTGTAACGAACGCGTTTGCAGAATAAACTCCGATTGCAAGAAATGGGCAAAACGAGAAAGAAGGGGAGGGAGAAAGAGGAGGAGTGTGTGTCTGTGTCTGTGTGTGCATGTATGTATGTGTATGTGTGTGTGTGTGTGTGTGCGCGGTGGGGAGGGGGGGACTGACCGGGTCCACTTAAAGGGAGAGGCTCCGGGAGGTTTCCGTAGCCGGCGGCGGGGCGCGGAGCGGGGCTGAGCGGCGCCGGGGCAGGGGAAGCGGCTGGAGGGAGCCCCTCGCTGTGCCGATAAATGGGGCGAGGCGGGGGTGAAGGGAGGCAGAGGAAGCCCGGCGTTGGCGAGGAGCGACTGAGCGCGCTGCAATGGCAGGAGCAGGTCTCGGCGGGATCCCGCTGAGGAGGAGGAGGAGGACTAGGAGGAGGAGGAGGA
>JAWWTY010000077.1:107485810-107782356 GCA_035222235.1 Margarornis squamiger | reverse complement strand
GAGCGACTGAGCGCGCTGCAATGGCAGGAGCAGGACTCGGCGGGATCCCGCTGAGGAGGAGGAGGAGGACTAGGAGGAGGAGGAGGAGGAGGAGGAAGAGCGGCGGCGCTCGGCGGGGCGGGATGCGGTCAGCGCGGGTCGGTGGCTGCGCAGCCCCCGCAGGTGCGGCCGCAGCTCGGGGCGGCCCCGCCGGCCGCGCTCCCCGGGCAGGGCAGGGCAGGGGACAGGGGGCAGGGGACAGGGGGGACAGGGGGGACCGGGGCCGGGAGGGCGCGGCGGGGTCCGGCCGGACCGAGGGGTCGCGGCGCAGGGCCCCGCTCCCCGCCGCCCCCGTCCTTCTCCCAACTTGAACTTCACGCAGTTCCCGGAGTTACGGCCGCGGCGCCGTCTGCTGCGAGGGAGGAGTAGCGAGCCGGGCAGGACAGCGCCGGGCGGCCCCCCGGCGGGCCCGGGGCTGCCGCTGCCATACCCCCGTCCCCGCTCCGGGGTGCGAAGTGTTGCAGCCCCCGCGCTGGGTCGAGCAGAGGGGCTGAAGTTCGGTGCCGGGCACGGAGTCCCGGGGGGAAGCGGGTCCCGGCGCCGCCGAGTTGCCAGAGCGGCCGGAGGGGGCCGGGGCGGCGGCGAACGGGGTGGGCAGGGCTGCTCGCCTGCCCGGCAGAGTTTCAGTCACTTGGTAGTTTCCCTGGGCACCGCGGAGTTAGAGGAGGAGGGGGTGGTTATTTGGTGTGTGTGTTTATTGCTTAGGTGGTTGGGAGAGGGGGCCCGGGGGGCGGCTCAGCTTTGAAAATGTCCCCGGCTTCCTCGCTCCTCCCCTGGAGACCAGCCCGCTTTGCACCGAGGAGGGAGGAGAGGGCGGGGCGGGGGCAAGGGGGTTGTTGGAGGGGAGAGGCCAAAAACCAAATCCTCCAGCCCTCCCAAGTTGCGGCCCCTGCGAGCGAGCCCGTCCGTGTGCGTGTCCGTGTGCGGGGCGGCGGCTCGGCTTGGTGGGCACGGGGGGCCCGTCCCCATCCCCGTCCCCGGCTGCGCCCCCGCCGCCCGAGCGCACACAGCCGGGATGCGCCCGCCGGGCCTCTAAAGCTCTGTGTTTATTGTTGTGTCGTCCCGTGTGTCCCCCCCACCCCCCTCCCCGCTCTCCTTCCCACCCCTCTGCCCAGGTTGGAGGAGGGTTTAAAAGGCAGGTGTGCCGGAGGCCGCTCGCCATGTCCAGATCCGGGGACAGGACCTCCACCTTCGACCCCAGCCACAGCGACAACCTGCTGCACGGCCTCAACCTGCTGTGGAGGAAGCAGCTCTTCTGCGACGTGACCCTGACGGCCCAGGGCCAGCAGTTCCACTGCCACAAGGCCGTGCTGGCCTCCTGCTCCCAGTACTTCCGATCCCTGTTCTCCAGCGGCGGCGGGAGCGGCGGGCATCCCCACGCCCTGGGACTGGGGCCCGGCGCCCAGGACGGGCTGGGAGGGCCGCCGAAGGAGCCGCCGCCGCCGCAGACGCAGGAGGAGCCCGGCACCCCGTCCTCCTCCCCGGAGGACAAGCTGCTGGCCAGCCCGCGGGCCATCAACAACCTGGTGCTGCAGGGCTGCTCGTCCATCGGGCTGCGGCTGGTGCTGGAGTACCTGTACACGGCCAACGTGACCCTCTCGCTGGACACGGTCGAGGAGGTGCTGTCGGTCAGCAAGATCCTACACATCCCGCAGGTCACCAAGCTGTGCGTACAGTTCCTCAACGACCAGATCTCGGTGCAGAACTACAAGCAGGTGTGCAAGATCGCCGCCCTGCACGGCCTGGAGGAGACCAAGAAGCTGGCCAACAAGTACCTGGTGGAGGACGTGCTGTTGCTTAACTTCGAGGAGATGCGCGCCCTCCTCGACTCGCTGCCCCCGCCCGTCGAGTCGGAGCTGGCGCTCTTCCAGATGTCCGTGCTCTGGCTGGAGCACGACCGGGAGACCCGCATGCAGTACGCCCCGGACCTCATGAAGCGTCTCCGCTTCGCCCTCATCCCGGCGCCGGAGCTGGTGGAGCGGGTCCAGTCGGTGGATTTCATGCGCACCGACCCCGTCTGCCAGAAGCTGCTGCTGGACGCCATGAACTACCACCTGATGCCCTTCAGGCAGCACTGCCGGCAGAGCCTGGCCAGCAGGTGAGGGGGCGGCGGGGAAGGGGGGCAGCCCTCCCGGACGCCCCTTCGGCGGCTCCTGCCCTGGGGAGGTGCGGGAGCTGCGGGAGCGGGGGGTCCCAGCGCGCAGGGACCCCGCGGCGGCCGGGGCGGCGGGCGGGGGGGGCGGGGGGGGCCCCCGCGCGGGGGCCCCCGGGGGGGCCGGGCGGGGGGGGGGGGGGGGGGGGGGGGGCCGAGCCGCCCGCCCCCGGCACCGCCAAACTTTTCGTCCCCTCCCTTCGGCTCTCCGGCCGCCCGCGCTTTGGGAACCTGTTGTCATTGTTTATTATAGGCCACAGTTATTTATTTATTTATTCATCTCGCAGTGTTACTCCTTAGCAAGAAGTTGTGTCTTCAGGGCGTTTTAAGCCAAGTCCTAAATCTAATTAGTTATTTTCATAAATAATTACATTATCCGCGTGCACCCTGGTATTGCTGATGGAGGGATGATGTCCCTATTGTGCGTGGAAACTTGTGACTTCATAGTCCTTACACCTATGACATGTCAGTTATTTCCATTTAATAAGGTAATGAATCATGATGTCAAAGATCAACAATATGAGGTTGGTGCCAGGAACTGAAAGCACAGCATGTAGTTTAACAGGCGATAAATACACTCGAAATTTATTTTTCTCCTTTTCAAATATGTTTATACTTCGTTTTATTCAAAAATGGAAAGATAATACCATCTTCCAGTGTTGGTATTATACAGTGGCGTGGTAGTGCAGAAATCAAACCACACTTCGTGTTATTCAGCTTTTAAACTAATAGGTGCATATTACTAATGACTTAGCAGCAAGAAAAAAATCAGTACATTATTAAATATTCTGGATAATACTCTCTATTAGCATAATGCAGAGGATTCTTTGTATCTTCCTGTAGTGGGTACCACAACGATTTAACTTTGGAAATGCTGTGCCTTCTTTTATTATCTCTGGCTAGCTCACTATATTAGTGTTCTGTCAAGCTTATCACCTTGTTGTCTAACGGATTCTCTCTCTGAAATCCTACAATAAAACAAAACAAACCCAAACAAACATTTTGCAGTGTAAAGCATATTTGGAGATGCCGCTGTTGTAAGTTGGTGCCTACCCTTTGCATTTCAGTACTCAAAACTTTTGACTTTCAAAAATGAAAAAACCCACCAACTCCCCGGGCGAGATTCTGCATGCCGCTGGGGGCAAGCTGATGCTCGTGTCCTGGTGGATTGCTGAGATACCAGCCGGCTTGGTTCAGTGAAGATACCTTTCCAGCTTCAGTGGTCCATGTCATTTGAAGGATATGTAGTGGTGTTCTGACCACTGAATGCTTACAAGTGTCATGGATGCTGCAAGAATCTGATACTCCTGTTGCTGGGAGCTGGCTTTCCCTGTAAGAGCAAGTGTACACAAAGGGATTGCACTTTAAGTAGTCCTAGATTAGATTCTAAGTTGCACTTAATGACTTATGGGAGACTCCAAATACCACAAATACTATATTTTTTTATTTGTAGTAGGTCTGTACATCTGTGCAGGCAGTGGTATTTAAGAGACCCTTAACCACAGCGGGTGAAAATGTACTGTCTGTCACCCTCTCAACTTTAATGTGTGTCTAACAACATTGTAACTAGCTTTTCTTGATTGGGTTCTTTAGTGGCAGTGCAAGGGGAGCAAAACCATTCAGATTTATTTACAAGCAGGAATTAGAACTTCAAATGTTAAAATGTTGGAGATGTTGAAATACTTTGTAATACAGAATGCAATTGTTATATTTTCATTTTTGGTCTTGGATGATATTCCTGGATATTCATAAAGGTCACGAAGGCCCATCTTTGAATCTTAATCACTTTAAGATTTTGCCAAGCTGCCTAAGTGTACAAATGCCCTCTGAAACATGAATGAAGAAACAAAAGAAACATACCCAAGACTACGGAGATTTCCAGACTTGTCCTTTCTGTTACCTATAGTTTCTCTAAAGTAGCCATTTTAACAAGTTGACATTCATTCTGTAAAATTTTATTTTAAGGAAGAAAATCTTAAGTTACTATTTTGTAGAAGGAAATCTTAAAGCTAACAGTGAAGTATGTGTGCAAGTACCTAAAAATTATTGCACAGAAAAGGACTTTAAAACTTTGATTACTTTTTTCTGTGAGTAATGGTGACTTTGGTAATTTGGAATTTAATGAAAGGTCATTCACAAAGGATTCACATGTCTTTAGAGAGAGATTAACTGTTCCTCTTGTGCAGTGTAATACCTACTGCACAGTACAGTATGGGTTGGTGAGAAATACAAGCAGTGCAGTGCCATAGCCACCTGCTTCCTGCACGTTGAAGAAATGAGGAGGTTTGCATTCTGTATTAGAACTTGCCAATAATTTTTCTGCATTTTTAAAAATAATACTTTTTTGTAACATGCTGCTTAAAAGAATGCACATACACATAGGTTACATACATATCCATATGCACAGTTTGGAGTACTTTGGCATGAGGGCTATTTATATTTCTTAAAGAAAATGAATGGAATAGGAAGCTCAAAATGCAGTGATTCTCCTTTGAAATGTAACTGTAAAGCTAGTCCTCTGGTCAGGGCTGGAGGAAAGTGATTTTGGTTCATAAGAGCCAGTCTATGCACTGTGATCAGAGTTATTTATAAAGTTTTTGCCACAAATGCACATCCATTAGCGCAAGTGATTCTGGGGCTAAGTATGTACCCAGGTTTTCTTCTGTGGTGCAGTGAAAAACTGGTTACTTGCAGGGTTAGCAGGGTGGTTTTTTTCCATGAAATTTCCTAAGAGAAGGTAATGCTTTAACGGCCTTGTGTATTTTTGTAAGATTAATTTTCAAAGTACTGCAACTAAATGATCATCATTTAAAAAACTGAGGAAATATGTTTCTGACTTGTGAACCTTGCTGTGCACTCTGAGGTTTAGGACTTCACCACAGGGGGTGGGTGTTTTGGCTTTGATCTGACATTTAGTCAGGTGCTCAACTCTAAGCAAAGTTAGTAATGCTGCTGACTCGGTGATCCCCACCTTGGTAGGGCCTCAACATACAAGCTGCTGTTAAAGCCTCTTGAGGCATAGCAAGTTTTGATGGCACTAGGAAAAGTCATAATTAATTTTGACTTGGAGTGGAGTGAGTGACCCTGAGCACTAGGCTTAAATGATGTTTGTCTGTCAGTGAAAGACACAGGTAGATCTGTGCCATGTCATGTTTTCTGTAGTTCTGGGAAAAAAATGCATTTAGGTAGAGGAATGTTCATCTTCCTAGTTATTTCTTTGACTCTTAGGACTTCACCAGAGTATTGAGTTGATTACAGTGTCTCCGTGCTTTATTGTGTAATACAATATGTTTTATATAATACATGGTATGTATTTTCAATTTGTAAAACGTTTTGGGTTAGACCATTACTATGTTGCTGGAAAGAAATTATTTTTTAAAGACGAGTGAGCTACTGAAAATTTTTATGGCTTCCATGTTTACTTGCAACAATGAAAATGGTAAAAAAAAATCACTGCTATGAAACACCTAGCTTTTAACTTCAATTTTGCTTGTGCTAGTGCACAGTATAGCTATAGACAGACAATGGAGCATTATAGAAAAAATATTTAAATTGTGAGGCTTATTATTAAGTGTTTTACCTAAATATTGTAACCTTTTTATAGACCATGGGCATGATTTTATGGTTTCACTTGCCTGTAACTATTTGCAATGCCCTGTGTTCCAGACAGGCATGAGAAGGTGGGCTGGGTGGGACGAGACAGCTTCTGATGGCCCGGGAGTTGTTTGTTGGCTGCAGGACACACGCAGCTCCTCTCCACATCAGTGGGCGTTTGGACTGGTCTGCTCCTCCCAGGGTTTGCAGGCAGAGCAGCGGTTAGATGTCTGTATAGCTGCATCGGGTACCTGGAGACAAAGGGGAGTGATGACTGTAAAACTGGGGGAGAAGGAAAAACGCAGAAAAAGGAGTTGAAATAGTCCAGAGGAGAAATGGGTTATAAGTAGCGGAAGCAAAGAATTACAAATGAGGGACGAGGGTAGAGAAGAATAGTTTTGAAAGGAGAAAAATCAAATAGGATACCAGACAGGGCACAAAATTAGCAAAACAAGAAGGACCCTGGCAGATAAAAAGAAGATACGTAATGAAACAAAAGGGAGAAAACTAATTCTTGGAAGCAGCAGCATCTGTTGTCAGTAACAGCTGAGTATTCCAGTTTCTGGAAAAGCTGTTTCAGATATGGGAGAGGAAGAATGGATGAGGATCAACCAACTGACATGAGATGGGAAAAGTCATAGGCAGAAAATACAGAATTAAAGAGCACAAGAGAAAGGTGGAGAATAAAGAGACAAAGAGATAAGAAGGCTAAGCCCAACCATGCTGTTTTATGGGTTATGCGATGTCCCAGCATGTACAGATCCAGCTGTTTTTGTATACTTTTGTTCCCTAGACTACTAGACCTTGGGGAGATTAGAAGTGCAAATTCTGGTCCTGCTAAACCTAATTGTAGAGGTGGTTTGTTTGGGTTTTTTTCTTTAATTTCAATGGGCAGAGGGTGTCATCCAGACTGTTTGGTGTTAGGCAATATTAGTGAATGTGATAGCAAATTAAACAGTGACAGGTGATGAAGATGATATGAGCAGTTTTCATTCGGTGGGGAGGTGGTAAGTATTGATGAAGAAGGAACATGTAAAGTGCTTAACAGCATGAGACAGTAGCTTATATGTGGAAGGCATGTATACCAAGTCTGTTTTACTTACTGCAGATGAGATTAAAAATTTGAAGAAACTGGTTACAGTTTCTTGCAATGAAATTCTTTCTTGAATACACTATTTGCCTACAAATCTCACAGTCTGCAGTTCAGTTTGACTGCTTTTTCTATTGAGATTTTTGTAGAGTCTTGGTAGGACATTTGGTGGCTTTAAAAAAAAATTCATGTGTTTTTTTCACTGCAAGGCATTGTTGTGTATTCTGATTACAACCACCTACCTCTCCCTTAGTAATTGTGACACCAATATTTTGATTTTTAACTACTATTCTTACTTGTGATTAATTGTGAGAAATATTTCAGATCCCAGAATAACATCGTGATAAAAAACATGTATGTAAATTCTTGAACTTTTGGAGTATGGATGAAGTGAATGTGAGGCTCTGGTTTATTTTAGTGGGCTTTGCAGTGAGTTTTTGTGCCCGAATTAATATCAGGAAATTATATGTGTACCAGGACTCTCTCAGCTGAGCTGCAGAAGGGAGAATGACACATTAGAGGCTGTGGGGAAGTGAACAACAGACATGGAGTCAGTTTAATCCTAGTTAGTCTCATGTACTTTCCTTTCTTACCTTTTGTGCATTCATTTGCCTTTGGAGGCAGGCTTGTGCCAAGGTATAAGTGGAGAGGTGTGAAGTTTCCAAGAGAGCGGAGGCCTGGAGCTCACATTATGGACAGAGACAGCACCATGGTCCTAAAAGGACTGCTATGGGTCAGGACAGTCCTTGGGAGCCTTCTTAAAGACACATATGTCCTGACTGGTAAAATCCTTGAGAGTTGTAGTGGCATAGATGGTAGCCAGTTTCTTGGCTCAGATATAGTCCTTGTTAGGAGAAGCATAATTTATGAAGAGCATTTCATGGTCTTTCTTAAGGGCTATCATTCGAGCTGCTGTAGATGAAGAAGGGTTGCCAGGTACCTTGTGCACATAACTTGCCCTGCCAGCCAGTTTCCCAGTCAGAGGTACTACTTGGGTTTGTTTCCTTTGTAAACTGGCAGCCCCTCCTGACTTATGTCTTAGGTGATAGGGCTCTTCCGCAGATCCAGCCTACCTGAATTTCACTTCCAGCTGTCCCTTCTCTTGACTCGTCTGACCCTGACTCCTGGGTGCCCCTTCCACCAGGCTACTGACCTTCTACACCCACTGCTCCAGGCCTCTCAGCTTGGATCTCCAGTGTCTGGTGCAGTTCACTGGACTATGCTGCTCCTTGGCTTTGTGTCACCCTGCCTCTTTTAGCACTTGATGCAGCTTCAAGTAGCTTCATCTGCATCTCCACTCTTTTTCTGAGGGAAAATCTTTCACAGGATTTCAAAACACCTTGTTCTAGAGGGAAAATTAAACTAAGTTTAAAAAAATAATCTTACTAAGCCACTCAAACTGATGACAGAGTGCCTATGAAAATGGGAACTTGTTCCTCAAATGCTGTACTTCAGCAAAAATGCACTTCTCCATCATCTGTGACAGTCTATGCAGCAGATTTACAGATCATGCAGTTCCCTGAAAGCAGAACTGCCCCCCATGAGGTACTGTGCTGTTCTTGCCCATCCTATGGCAACACATCTGTGACTGTCCTGTCAGAAGTATGTAGGTCAAGGGTGATGCAGGGCCTCCTAGATAAGGAAGTTCCATCTCAGGCAAAGTTCTCCTGGAGTGACTTACACTTACAGTGTACCTTTTACAAATGGAGCACTGTAGGATCATGATAAGCATCACACACATCTGTCTTGGCTACCAGTCTGAGACTTTTCTGTTCACTCTTTGGCTGATATGCATCCCCTTCATGTGAAGAGAGGAGATAGAAAGGAGAGGGTCTTAAAAGGCATGTTGTGGCCTGGGGTCACTATAATTTTTTCTTTCTAGCTGTAAATATGGAGGTTCTGAGTCTGTAACTGCTGAGCAGTAAATGGAACAGAGCTGTGATGGTGTAATTGTTCGGATTTGTACTTGAAGAGAAAGCACAGTGAGCCTTGAGGGCAAGGGGAGTAAGGAGAGCAAACGTAGAACACAAAATCAGCAGAAAACAGTTTGCCAGGAAAAAAGCTTTGGTTCTGTTAAACCCGTGTTATGGAAAAATCCTTGTAATCTGTGAAAACACTGTTTTATCTTTTCAAACAACTCCTGTGTTTTAAAATCCAAGGAGTTTTTTAAATCAGAACAAGGTTTGTTATTATCCTTTGCTCTGCATGGCCTGAAAAGATTGAGCAGGGAAGTTAATAGGAATCCTGAAAGAAGGTTTTGAGTAGGACTCCCCTGCTCTGTAAACATCTCTTTTGTTGGTTTTATTGAAACGGGTTCTGTCTGATATTACAGGTTTACCGAAGGACTATCTAAAGAAATTGAAGAATATGGGATGTTGAAAACTCTTAGTAGATACTTTCTGGCATAATTTTTCATATTTGTTGCCTCCCTGAAATTTTCTTTAAAGACCGTCATGCCTAGTACTTAGTAGTCAACACTTGCTGTATTCTTGGAAAGCAGACAATAAACTGAGCAAATATCAGCTGCCAAGTTCAATGGAAGCAGACGGTTTGCAGTGAAGCTGGAAGTAAATAGAAGTTTGCGCCACAGTTGGTTCTTCCTGCATTCCCCAACTGTTGTGTTCTTTCAGGGAAGGGAAAAAAAAGCAGTGGAAAAGGTAAACAGTCTTACCTTGAGTGAGCCAGCAGCAAGGTGTGTTTCTTCTCTTTGACTTTCTAAGGAAAAGGAATCTCAGCTGCAGAGAATGCAGCCTCTAATGCAGAGACCTCCTGTTGACATGGATATCTGATACAGAATCAAACAAAAAAAGAACCTTCTTGACTTTTCACAGTCTGAAAATCAAACCCAAGAATTTTCCTAGCAAAAAAAAAAAAAGTGATTTGACCACTTTGAAGCATTCTATAAAGCATTTCCATTTTACAATCTCTATCTGAAAAAAAACCCAAAAAAACAAACAAGCAAACAAAAAAACCCTAAACAAACAAACAAAAAAATGGTCCCAAACCAGCCAAACAACAAACTCAAAAAAAGACCAAACAAAATGTGGTGGGGAAGCGAAAGCAATTTGTAAAAGCATTTGACTTTGACTTTTTTTTTTTTCTAAAGCAGTATTCAGGATAAAGGGAATTACTTAAAAGTTTTTTAGAACAACAGTATGGAAAATCATTGTTTGCATGGTTTTACTGATAAGATTCATGACACAGGAGGTTTTGTGTCTGCTTTACTAATTTGCTCTGCTAGTAGAATTCCTTTGATTCACATCCCTTACAATGCTCCAGATACTCAATGTGTGGCTAGTGAGGATATCTTTAGCAGTCAGATCTCAGTGAATTTAAAGACTTGTGTTCAAATGATCTATTTATGTAGATATTGTCACTATAGAAGTCCTATTCATGATCTTACATCAGCAACACATCTATTAAAGCCAGTCTCAAGCTATAATGAACCACAGTGTCGTGTATGAATAAAACAACCTTGGAAAGACTCATATGGGAAGCCTACTGAGCATCTTCTGGGGAATGGTACCAGTCTCCTGTCAACATGAAGAGTAGACTGGTAATACAGGGAGACAAAGATGAGAAGGACGTTCCTCTGTGTTCTTCCCAAAGGAGTGCTGCTGGTAGATGTCACTCCTGCAGGATAGTTGCCCACCCTGAAGCTACCTATGGTGTCAGAGGCTTTTGTCCCAAAAGGAAGGGACATTGACTTTAAAATATCTTCTTTAAAATATCCCTTAGAGGTTTACTTAGAGACTGTTCTAATCTGCTAACAGTAGTGGGATTGGATTCATAAATTAAAATCAGGTATTCAGAGCTCCAAACAGATTGTAATTTATTTTAATACAGGGGATAGAAAGTTATCTGGCAACTTTAGAAATAAAGGAATCTTTAACTTGCAAGGTAGCTTTGTAAGTGTAGCCTGTCAAACAAAAGATTTGCTTACCCTGAGACTTCTTTTTAGGAGGAAAAGGAATTATTGTTGTTAAAGCAAACAGTGACTTTTTTCCTTTTTTCTTTTCTTTTATATTTTTAAAGCATTGGACAAAACTTTGAAAAAAATTCCAGTAAATTCAGAGGACAAAGCCAATAATCAGTGTCTACAGCAGGTCATTCTCAACTTAGTATTTATGTTACTTAAATGTCATTCTGTCAGTGGTCAGGTACACGTATTAACTGAGTAGGAGTGTGTGTGTCTCCTGGGTATTGCATCATCTTCAGTGAACATTATCATGAGCTCTGCTGAAATGAAAACTTACACTTGGGGCCTTCTGCTAAGCATGTCCACATTGAGAATGAAAAGGTGAAAAACAAAATCTTCCTAAGACTGGTTTCCAGGTTTTTAGTATTGCTAGAAAGTTCTTTCACATTCTTGAAAGTTCTTTCAAGTGTGCCTTGGACAATAAGTGCAGCTTAGAAGTGTCAGAAAATTCCATTCATAAAGCAACTTTCTTACACAGTACGTTTTTGAACATTCTTTGAACTGAAGAATTAAATAATTTATTGGTCATCATTTGCAGGAAACGTTACATGCTTGAGATTTTGACAAAATCAAGATACCTTTTTAGGTCTGTACTTCATCCATAAGGAGAAAGATTTTCCTGGTGGATCAGAGTTCCGGCAGGAGTCTGATCTGCAGGACTTGGTCTGTTGACTCTGAGAGTCAGGTCCTTCCCCTGGCGGTGCTATAGGCTTTGGAGGAGATTCTGGGTGCCTATTCACCTATAGGCTGTGTCGTTCATTAATTCCTTTCATGTCATAACAAAACCTAGCAAAATTCCTTTGTCCAAAATAAATTTTGTGTTGTACCTTATGGCTTTCATCAACTTCATCATTAAACTCCTGGATAATTATATTTCCTGTCTATTAAACATGGATTGCCAATCATGCCTATCTTTTCAGTCAACTATGGAAGCCAAAATCCACTGAAATAAGCAGATTTCATATGACACTTTCGTTGCACTGAAATGCCCACCCAGGAGCAGAGAAGGTAATTGTTGAAGATCTCATCACATGTGGCAAAACATTTTCTTAGTCATGGGTAAATGGATGCCTGCAACATCAGTTCAGAGTTTCAGACTGCAGCTAGATTCTCCATTACATTTTTGTTGGACAGAACACCCCTTCAGATACCTTTTGAGGGTATCTAAAGGGTTGTTAAGGTCCATCTTGACTTCTGAAGATGAAATTAAGTCTTTAGTATTAACAAAAAAAAAGTCTGCAATTGAAATGCTGATTGGGATAGTATGTATCTCTTTGTCTAATACCTTGAGGATGGTATCTAAACATCTCTGAAATATTTTGTTCCTGCTGCAGATTAATGGAGCCACTTTTTCTGAGATTCTTGCTACTTGTTTTGACAGTATCACTGTCAGAGTCCAGTTTCTCAAATCTTCTGATGTGAGATTTGTGGCTGTAAGTAAAATTCACCATGCATTCACCTGCTCTTGCTGTGTCTGTGCTGGTCTTCTGTCTGGTTTTGTTTGTGCCTGAGTTCAGTGGGCAAACACTTGAAGTTTGGTTTGGCTCTGCTGCATTTAAGGACAGCACTGTAGCAGGAACAAGGTGTGCCATCATGTCTGTCAAGTCGCTGTCTGAAGAGCTGCCTGGCTCTATCCATACTCATAGCCATAGTGGTAGCCTATATTAGAAGTTAATTAATGATCCAGGCTTTTCTGTTTGCCATAGCTCCAAGTTAAGAGGAAAATATAGTTGAATAGTCTTACTTTTCTTTTTTCTTTTTTTCCTTGATGACCATGATCACCTGTACATCTTCAGATGCAGTTTTCTTTCTGATGTGTAACACCACACTGCATGCATTAAGAACCACAGGACTGCCATTTCGTGGTTGTATTCTTTCCTCTTCATTCCCTAAAGCAGAGAGGGAACCCTTACTGCATTGTTTAAAAACTGGAAAAGCCTGGAACAAACCTGTTGTTGGGGCTTGCTTTCTTGACTGCTTTGGTAGAATGTACTTCTACTAATTGCCCAGATAAGAAAAACCCATCAGTACAAGATTGATGGGTATGTTAATAAAGAAAAACAATGTACAAGAAGAGTATTTCCCATTCATGTGTTTTCCATTCATATAAGGCTATCAGGGTTGAAAAAGAGTAGGAGTGGTTGTCAGGAGTATTGAGGTCTCTTAGCATCTTTTCTACCGATTCCTTGTGAGTTGATAAACTCTCTTGGCCTCAGCCTTTTGTCATGTGTATTTATGATTAGTTTAGACTATGGGCTAGTGACCTGAGTTTTAGAGCTGATGTGCATCTGCTGCTACGTTTGAAGTGAGTAGGACTTAGTCATGTTGATGGCCATTCAGAATCTCTGAAAATGAAGCCACTTATCTGAGTACTCAAATTCCTTGGTTTGAGGGAAACCATACAAGTTCAAAAATGTTGACTTTGAAATAGGTTTTGGTTACCACTCTTGTATGCACAAAAAATATATTTCACACCACATGAAGTACCCAGGAATGTAATTAAGGTGAATTAAGTGTTTTAAAATCTTAGCAGAACAGAAACTGCAAAGTGTGTGTGGAATAATAACAACATATGCATGTTCATTGGTGAGAACTAGAGTTTTGGAGTTCAGGTACAAGAAATGCTCTTGAGATAAGATACAGATAAATTTATCTCAGCTTTTCTTGACATGACATCAGCCTACCTGTCCATAGTGAATGCTATTTTAGCCTTCCCTGACCAGGACCCACTACTGTTAATTGAACATAAGATGGTTAAAATATCCTTGGCAGGGACGCTGTGAACCACAGCATGTAACTGAATACTATATTATGCTGTGAAATAAGGGCTGTGAAAAAAGAGTGTTTCAGATATAATGAAGAGGATTTCACATTGTAATCTTGAGTTATCCAAATAGCAAACATGTAACGATACAAGAAAGGGAGAAACTTTATCTTGCTAATGTATTACACGTTTTTAAATTCTGTCTTCATTGTAGAATTTCACTGAATTACATTTTTATTGATATTTGGAAAAATCTTCTGCGTATAAGCTGGGATCATTTACATGTTTTTCATATTTCAGAGTGTATGTTAAGATTTCAACAGTACTGCTCAGTGCAATATATGTGCAATACTGCTCAGTGCAACATAAATATGACATCATAAAGAATTATTTTTTTTCAAAACCTAAATTGTAGCAATTCACACCAAAACTTAAAAAATCAGAAAGTGGCTCTTGGCAAACACATCTGTATAAAACATGCATATCTTTAGCTACTCTATTATCTTTGCTTAATTCACAGAAAAACTCTCAATATAGATTACATAAATGAACCAGTTATTTTGAGTAAAAGCACCTGTATCTTCTTCTCCATGTGAGAGTTCCCTGTACTTTTGGTAGAGACTTTGCTGACTATTAGGTTCTTATCAAACTTTTATTAAGGTCTTCTGTTCATGCTACTTCTCATTTTAAACACATGAAAAAATTAAATATTTTTTAAACATTCCCATATAGCAGTACTGCTCCTTCTCAAGAAACAGTAGCTTCTCAGACTGTTTAGCTGAAAAAGTAATGTTAAGGATAGTTGCAGCTGCCAAAGTCTGGAAACTCAGAGTTATATCTGACATTTAATTCTTCACCTTAACTATTGAGCCTTGGCCATTCATTGAATTTTCACAGTGCTTTGGAGTTAGAAGGGAGTTTTACAGATGAAAGATGAAAATCAAAATAAACTCCTTTATCAAGTAAACCTTGCAAGGGCATTCTGAATTTTACAATACACAGGGAGTTGATTGTGATATAACATACAACACAGGAGGGTGGGAATAAACAATTTATTCTCTATCGTTAGGGATGGCCATGCATAACTGACTTATGGCCCTGGTTTGCTCTGCCACTTGTTACGTGTGCAGTCATCCCTAACTCATACCAAAAACAGTTTATCATACTCCCATGTTGCATAGTTTTTATCAAATGTTCTCTCATTAAAAACTTTACTGGGGAGATTGAATGTTTCAAGACGCTGACGATGCCTTTGAAAGCTTTCCCCAGAGCTTGGCCTCACTGAGTCGAGTCTGTGCCGACAGTGATCATGAGACGGTTCCTGATATCCTACGCAGCTACAGTCTGGTGGGCAGGTAACAGTCATCATTTGACAGTGCATAGCAGGTACAGTGCAAACGTCAAAGGCTGGCTTGTCAGGAAGACTAAGGGACTGTAGCGCTCTTCCCAAGTCAGGAGAGAAGCAGGGGGTAGGACAGTATGGGACGGTGTCACCACCCCCGTGGTGTAACTCCTGCCCCTGAATTGAGGGTTTTGTTTCATCCACTGTCAATCCATCCACCTAAATCCATTTAAAAACAAACAAGGCCATCTGCCAGATGACCATCCTTGCCATAGATGCATTTGTAGTCTGTACTTGTCTTTTGGGTAGCCATTTGACAGATATTATTCTGCAACATCGTGTGGATCAAGTCTTCACCTGCGTGCTCCCTTCCTGAAGGTGGTTCTTTTTCAGCAGTGCATATCTACAGCACAACCTAGTTAATTTTGCTCATTTTTCTCAAGAGAGACTGCAGTCCTTGTACAAATGTAAACACGTGTTCTAGGTAGTGGTTGGAGCGAGGCTATGGGTGTCCCTCAGTTGTAAAACATCCACTACCAGAGTGCCTTGCTGAGATTGGAGCTCCTGGGTGGTGCTTTGAGCCTGCCGTATGCAGCTGTGGTGGGGCTTTGATTCATGGAGTTTGGTGCCTTTCTTGGCCAGAGGTGTTTGCTGTAGACCGGCACACAGAGTGCTACAGGGATGTTGTCATGCTTCGAAAAATGTTAGTGTTTGACAAGGGTGCTTTCCATCAAATCTATGGTCCATCTGCACATTCATTCATATCAGTGGATGTTTTCCAGGCTACGTCACCTTGCTGCTTAACAGGAACATTTTGAGGCTAGACCTTTATTTCAGTGTTATCTCACCCAAGCTTAGTATAACTGATGAAAGTTCAATTATATGTGAAGTGACTATTAAAGCATCAGGGCTCATCTGGGGGTCTGGGCCTCCCCTCCTGTTTCCACTTACAATTGTGCTAAATCCCTTAATGCTGCAAAGAAATCGTATGTTCATCAGGTGGAGCATTGGAGGCCAGGGTGCAGATAACCGCTTTTACTGCAGATGAGACATTGCAGTCCTGTTCTTAAGAACTGCCAGGCAGATTGGGAATCACGGTCACGGTTAATAGCAGCGAATTGCCAGCTCTTGATGGGTGGGTAGTCACTCCTTTCAGTGGTTGCCCCCTGGGGGCGAAGGTAGAAAAACAGAGGGAGGGAATTAGAGTGACTTTGCACAGTTGAGCAGGTTCATGCCGCTGGATCAGTGGCAAGCATTGGCAGGGCTCCACTCTGGGGAGGCTCACAACAACATCACAGTCTCATTTTTACCAATTGGTGTTGCTATAGCCAGTGGTGCACAGGGGGAGAGCAAAGAGAAGGGGGGGAGCCGGGGGCGAGAGTGAAAGCAAGAGCCTGGACTAAATTAAACAAACAAAAGTGCTTGTAAGTAGCATTTAACCCATAACCATTAGCCCAGTGCTGCTAATTGTACTAAACTATATATCTGAAGTTCAGTGTGTGATTAAAGAGTTGGCTCACAAACTCTCTGCATAACCTTAATTTTTTCAAGGTTCTTTGAGTGTAGAATGGCTTATAATAATGATTTTGACTAATACGATTTTTGACATGCAACTTTAATGCTTAACCTTAGTACAACTCCAGAGCATTTCATGTGTATTCAGCTGTAAAGAGTGATGATTTAAAGGGATAATATAAGAAAAAGGTCGTTCTAGAATGAACCTCTAACAAATTGCATAAAGGAAGCTTATTATTCCATGAGTAGAGAGATACGCAGCTTTTCTGATCATTTTTCTGCTTGGTTCAAGAAATTGTTGAGACATGATTGGGAAAAGAAACACAAAAAAATGAAATAGAAAACTGCAAGCAGTGAACATTCTTTTGATGGTTATGATTTTGTTGCCACTAAAAATACTCCTCAGTAATGTGGTTGTTCATCTTTCCTCTTGTTTTGGGTGAAGAATTCGTTCCAATAAGAAAATGCTGTTATTGGTTGGAGGATTGCCTCCTGGACCTGACCGGCTACCCAGCAATTTGGTTCAGTATTATGATGATGAAAAGAAGACGTGGAAAATACTGACAAGTAAGTGGTTTATTTTTGTACAGTTGTCTTGATGAATTTAAAAACATGGTTAATCAAATTAGACACTTTATTGATTTGTTTCTCTTCAGAGATTTGTTTATGTATCACAAGGGGCTTCACAATGGAGCAATAAATTGAGATTGCAGAAGATGCTAATTTTATAATAGGATAGGCCTAAATTAACATTGGCTTAAAATCATTCCAGTAAGTTTTTTTAAGTAAACTTGTAAGTCTTTCATGCTGCAACATAAACCCATGCATATTTATGTATATATGAATAAAATCCAGTTTAGGAAATAAAAGAAAGGCAGTGTTCAAGACATTTTTCTCAGAGTCAGATCCCTGGTAAGCCACAGTACTAGAGCACACCTTTGATTATCTTTTGCATTTTCATTTCCTTCTTCCAGCTTTACCTGTTGTCCACAATCATTAAAGAAAGGTTTCCTCTGTACTACTCTGCGTCCATTGCTGACAGAAGCATTGGTGGACTATATCAGCTACAATAAACAGTGCATGGAAGCTGCTATCACAAAATTCTTTCACACCTTCTTTTAAAGGTTGATTGTGTTTTAGAGTAAGTATTTTGCCTCGAGCATTGAGATTTGGAACTTATTGTTATGTTGGTTGCGATTCCCAGTCTAACTTGGTCTTGGAATCAAATCATAGCTTCTTGAGTGCAGCAGGCTGTGTGTGCATTAGTCCCCTTGTGGATAAACTGGCTGCATTGGTCAATAAAACTAAATTTTAACTGTCAAAATTGCCCAAAGCAGTATAGATAAAATAATAAATGAGCAATTTTGATCCATAAATCAAAGCCATACTTCTAAAACTGGACAACTGGTAAAACCTGGATTTCCTAATAAACCTGCTTTTTTTTCCCCTCAGTAAAACAGATTTTGCAGAATTTTGTTCTTCTCCCTTATCCAAAGCCCTACAATGGGATACATCCATGTTAATAATATATCCACACGTTAGGATGAAAATGAGTCAAAAGACTGCGATGAAGCAGTTGAAATAACACCCTTGCAAATGTGCTTTTTCCCATGGAAGATTTAGGAGTCTTTCACAAAGTGGTGCAACATAAAGAATGCTTAGGTATAGATGACCTGGACTAATAGTTGAGGGTATTGTGGAAGAATGGCAGTTGCGAAAGGTTATATGAACTGTACATTACAAAAGTCTACAGCATCTGTGCTAGGGAACATACATGCTTCACAATTTTCAGAATAATGAGATACAATACTCACCTCTGTGCAGTACTTCTGATAAAGTTCTGAAGGTGGTAAGTCAGTGAAAAATCAATGATACTGCCTAAGGCAAAAGTGTCCAGGTTGGGTTTTTTTCATTTGTGTGTCTAATCCAGTGGCTCACCAAAAGAGGCAGAAAGAATGGATCTCTTCCTTCAAGATACGAACTGTCCACTGAATTAAAGTAAATGTCTACCTAGCTGTAGATACGTCAAATTTTGTAATAATGAAATTTACTTAACTCTTGGTTACATTGTATGTAAGCTACATTGTGATCCTGTTACATTGTGATTCCCTGACTTCGGGAAACTACCCAGAGGCATGATGCCTAAATGCTCTGGCTAAATATCCATCGCTGGTATTTGAGTACCACCACTGTCTGTGGTGGTGTTGAGAGATGTTTCAGAATAATTTTATGTAGAGAATGTAGTCTTTTCTGTGTTACCTCTAAGAAATAGTGCAGAATAGTTCTCTTTCCTTTATGGTTGATGCACGTAACATTTTATGCTGTGATTAAGAGACAATCAGTGCATCTGTTCAGTCCTAGCTAGCTCACGTTCAAGCGCTTGCTACTCAGCACTAGAAGTCCTGAATGTCCCAGGATCTGTCTCAGTGTTGGCTGAGACAATGGCTGTCAAATACACAACCCTCTTGTGACATGAGTAATCGTGTTCTTACAAATCCTTCTAGAAAAGGATACCTTCCTGGCCTGGTCTGCAGTTTGAAGAACAGAGAAGAGTGTCTGTCTTTTCACACTAGAAAAGACAAAATGTTAAGAAGCATGATTTCTTAGAAAATATTATTGCTACTTACCAAATGGCAGCAATAACTATTACAAAAGTGGTGAAAAAAGTTTTGAGTATCCTCTTTATTTTCTAACTTAATGTACGAGGGAATGGGAGACAAGTTCAAGCAGAACTTTTTTTCTGTCCTTTCCGTAACATATTGAAGGACTCTACAACATAAGAGTGCAGGCACTTGAAGAACTGTGATTGAGAAGTTTTAGGGAAGACCACAGGCTAATCCACTTATAACATAGTGATAGTTCAGTGCAGTCATGGTGTTCTATCAACACACTGTGACATTTAGGTGGGAATTTAAGGGCATTGTTCTAGATTTATTTTTCATGTACTTTTTGCAATTCAGGAAGAAGTACATTTTTTTCTTTCTTTACCCTTTTACTTCTCTCTCAGTCCACAGTTATCAGAGATACATAATCAGCAGCAAAGGCAGAAGAGGCTTTTTTCTGGTTGTTTTGGTTCTTTTTTCGCTTGTTTAGACAGTGCTGTCAGTCCTGACATTGCAGTTCACCCTCAACTCATCAGTGGAAATGAGAAATTTGCTCCCTACTGAACAGGGATGGAGCAAAAGCTGTCCTGCTCATAAGGTTCTGTGATGGAAAGAATCTCAGTTCTTTTAGTCTGGTATTTTAAGGTGTTCCATTTTATTATCGCCTTAGGTGTATTTGATTTCCTTCTGTACCAGCAAACATTTACAAAGTCTTTTCTTTAACCTTCTGCCCCACCAGTAGGCTCCCACACACACTGACAAAATGCCATGTTTTGCACTTAGAAGCTTACTGATCCAATGTAAAAGTGCACAGAAATGCCCTCTTCCTTCCTCCAAGCACATCTGCATTCGTTGTTTTCTGCTCTCTGTGCCAGTGGCATTTGGGGATAGGGAAGGTGGGAAAGAAGCTTGCAAACACTTAATCATGAGTGCAGTGGTAGGGCACTGAGGAGCAGATGGATGAGAGGAACACGAATCTCCTTCTGTCACCCTCCACTGAGAGGAACCGCAGAAGTTACTTGTCAGGGCCTGCAGATCCATTTGAGAGGGAGCTGCTTGCCTGCTGCCTTTTTCCTTCTCAGCATGGAGAGTGGCTGTTGCAACTACTCAGTTGCTTAGGGCTCCGTGTCCTGCCTTGTGTGATGCATGAGGAACAGAAGATCAACCATCAGAAACTACTGACTCCATGTAAGCTGTGGCACTGCAGTTGGAGCTATGAAGATGGTTGCAGGTGAAACAGCACAAGCTATCGAGTATGACAGCTCAGCAGAGTAGCAATCTCATTTTGTTTCCGCGACAAGACTAGATCTATTGGCAGGGGATCCTGCCCACCTCTCTCTGCCTGGCTAGCCAAAGCACCAAATGCATCAGTACTAATGGGAGTAATTCTAAAGGTATCAGGAAAACAACTTGCCTTGTTCATAGACCCAGGAGAGGAGGGGAAGCATGCACCCATTTCCAATTTTTTAATGTCATCATCTATAGGCAAGAATGCTATGGCTCAAGGGATCGGTAGATTTTTCACAGTCTAGTATTACTGTGTATTTTTTCTATCTGGTTTTTCTCAGAGAGTTATTTTTATTATGTTGACAACAAAGAATAGAGGCAAAATAAAGAAAAGGAAGAAAAAAAGGAGAAAGTAAGTGGCATTTTACAAACATCTTTTGCCACCTAATTTTAATTGATGTGGGCACAATCTTAGTCTGAGATTATATATAATATTATACACATCATAATGTGCACAATGTTGTTTAATTTGAAACACTTACCGCACAGTTGTGCCTAAGTGAAGTAGAGGCTCTTACAGTATGGCAAAGTACAGCAAGTATCTTCACTGCATGGTTTCTTTTCAGGCTTGCCTATATGTGTACAAACACCAGTTCACTTTTTAACTGAGTGCTAAATATGTCACGTAGCAGCAACAGGCTACTGCTGCCCAGTGTCAGAAAAAGAACAGCTTATGGATGTTTGACGGTCCTTAGAAACAGCAAAAGTTCTTCTCTATTAATGGGGTTTCATTATTCCATGATATTTTGCAGCCTTCATAACTACTTATTGGATGTGGGGCAGTGGGGGGGTCTCTGTGTCACCACCTCATGCCTCACTGCTCCGAACCAGCCACTGCTGCTTTGGTTTTAATTACCAGCTATGGTCCTGCCAGGAGTCCTTGTTTAATTCTAGAACTCCTTTGGTTGGTTGTTTGAACTGTGATATTTAAGATTAATTAAACTTTAAGGAAGTGAAACAATGTTTTGTTTGTTAGAATGATTTTATAAAAATTGTAAGTTTCAAAATCCAGAGCCTATAAAGATTTTTTTTGTGTTCAGAAATGCATAGCTTTCCCAAAAACCCTACTGCTAAGGCAATGATGTATTACTTTCACTTTCATTATATGTTTTTAATCAGAGCGTGACTTCACACTAGACAAAGCGATGCTTTATGCATGGTCTCCCTTGTTTTTTGCTAAAATCTTTTGACATGATTAATTTTACTTTAATGCTTTTGTCTTGTTGTAATGGTAAGGATGATGGGTATAAACCAGGGCAAGAAATACATGCTTTTCTGTCATAATGCTTCTAAGCATTTAAAAAATATATTAAATGAAAGAAAAAAATATCACAAGAGAATGATCTAACTGGAATTAAATTTCTTGCTATGTGAACAGAGAATGCAAGAAATAAATAAAAATGATGCAGTCACTGTTTTAGGTGGGGGCTTTTTGTATTTTTTTCCATAGCAATTTATCCATCTGTCTGATTAGAAGTGATGACTAGAAGAGAAATTGTGTCTTACAGGTTTCCAGATATATAGCAATTCCTTCTTTCAATGCAAAATGCCTTTTTCTCTAAGGCACAAAAGGGTAAAATACTGGAAATATTACTGAAGTCTTACATGGCACTTTCCATCCATGCGAACCTGCAGCAGATATTTTTTCATGTCGGTACTTTTTTTAATTTTTAATAAGGTGTTAATTGTAACATTTGGTAACCTCCTTAGTTCACCACATCATCTGGGTGAACCACGGAGATGATTCAGTGAACATCACAATAGTATCAAATATAGGTATGGACAATAATGCATTTATGCCTTGAAATTGCAGTAGGTTTGGATTTTAATCCAGTGTAAAAGTTAACATTGTTGTCCAATGAGACAGTTTATTTGGGTAGGAAGGACAGGAAGATATCCAGAACATCGCCAGACTGGAGAGTTTAATCAGGATGACCAACATCTATTTTCAGGACACTTCTTCCAGTTATCCCTTAGTCCCTTAGGCTTTTTTTTTTTTTTTTTAATTTGTTATCTTGACCTTCCTGCCCTTTGCTAGGTGTATTTAAGTTTGCTGTGTTTGGACATGTAAAGACAAACAATGATTCAGGCACTTTGATTTTCCTCTCCATCCCTCTCCTTTCTGCCAGCAACAATCACACAGTATCAAGGAGTTCCCATTTACTTGTCTTCCTCTGACTTGCTGATCATAATGAGCAGCTAGTAACCTCTTCATCCTTGTTGCTCTGATAAAGGCAGTTCACCTTCTCCTTCTTTCCCCAAGTTGGCTGTGCTTTCATTTTTACATGAAACAGTCTCCTGCAGGTAGTCCAGTCTGAATGCACCATCTTTTTATTTCTGTCATTTTGACTTTTTAAATTTCCCTTGAATATGTTCTGTGACAGTGGAGCAGTCCTCCATCTTCAGTAAGAACATTTTGAATGTCAAGCCACCTCATGGTGGTGGTTCTCAAAACCCTATGAACATCATTATTTATATATTTTATCCAAAGAGAAGTCAAATAAAAGGAAGGTAGAATGGTTTTCTTCATATCAAAGTCAGTATGAGAGAACCTGGATCACTCCACTCCCCAGCCTGCATTGTTTCTGCTGGAATAGGTTATATTTTTTTCTTCCCTGTTTTCTTTGGCAGTTCTGTAGTGTTGAGTTCCATCAGCTTTTTATATACAGAATGATACTTTGTCCTTCCTGAGCAAATTAATAACAAAACTCCTGTTCCTTATTTTTCTGAAATGGCTTTGGAGACTCTGAGAACTTCTCAATCTTTCATGTGTTGGAGTTCTTTTCCAGGCTGGTTACTTATAAGACAAACAGTATTATTATGGCTCACATTAGAGGTTCCTAGGAGAAATTTTCCAAGACTTAAGTGTCAGCTTAAGTACCACTAGATGTCTAGCACATATTATGCCTTTGAAAATGCTGTCTCCTAAGTAAATACGTTCAAATCATGTAAAGCTTTTACTTTTTTGAAGAATTACATAGTGTTAAAAGCAAGGGTTTCCTCCTTCAATTTACCCCAGATCAGTTGGTAACTGAATAAAATAAGTAATGTTTGCAAAAATTGTGTCAAGTCAGATGGTGGACAGGTTCTCCTGATAAATGCTTGTTCTAATTTCTCCCTCCGCTTTTTTTTTTGGGGGGGGGTTTTCACTTTTGAGAATATTGCACACTTACTTCAGTCAAAAAAATGTGTCTTGATGAGCACTTCTTGGCAGCCCTGATAAATTTCATCTCTCTTACGCCATTTATCCAGCAGTTGGGGATGCTGCAGCTTCTGCTTCAGTGCTGTGTCAAGGATGGTTTCAGTGCTGCATTGAAAAGCTTGAGCAAGCATTAGCATATTGCTAAGGCAGTAGTCTTTATATTAGACACTAGACAGATGTAATAAATGTGGTAGATGTATGTAGAATTGTGCATGTACACATATGCGTGTGCTTGTATGTATGCTCCTCAAATAAACACACTGATTGCACTAAAAGCTAATTTTAAACATAAATTTCATCTATATTTTCCATCCTTAGATCCTTTTAAAAGGTTCAAATGCAGGAAAATATGGTCACACAGAAAACTTAACTGATTGGTATGAATATCCAGCTTTAAGCCTGGATTTAAGAGATTAATTCAAGGTAGTCATATACACTGCCAATAAGCCACATGTTTTACACATACAGGGAAGTGAGAATATAGAAGTGAGAAACATAAATACAGTGAAGAGTATTTTTTCACCTGTGACATACCAAAGGTTAACCACAGCTCCCATTCTGAGGTTGCTGCATGGGAATTCAACCGTGCAAGTGCCATTAACAGTGAATGCCTGCATATGTAAGAGCAAGACAAAAGTTGTAAGAATTAGTGAAAACATAGCATGTTCTCACAGTGATTGCTGTATTTGTGTGTTAAATAGTATTTTCTTCTGGACTATGATTTGAGATAACTTTCAAGAAATGTCCGACCTCTTTGTGTGCATTTTTCCTTTTGATACTGATGTTGTTAGCTTTGCTTTTACAGAGGTGTTACTTGACTTTGTGTATCTTCTTTATGCTGTGCCTTATTTGTAAGTGCGGTGTCTTGTAGATTCTTGATAGCTTTCCCTTCCTGTGTTCCAAGTCCCTTCATATCTTGCTATGCTGTGTTTTTGAAACAATGAGTCTTATCACTGCATTCAGTCTGTTTGTGCTGAAGCCTTCAATAGTCTTGCATCTTCTCTTGGCTATTTTCTGCCATTTGTTATTGACTTGTGAACACCCACCTCTCTGGAAACCAGGCTATTTCTTTCCTTTTGCTTATACAAAGATGCCTGAATCTACGCACTTCCATCCTCAGAAACTCCATTAGCAAAGAGTTACTTTCAGGTAGAGTTCAGAAGTGTTACCCAAATGTCTTGTTCCCTGCCTGTGCTCAGCCAGGACAGTTTGTAGTTGAAAACCTGAGTGAGAAAAGGGAACAGTCAAAACCTCCTTCTGAGACATCCTCAGGCAGGGCACTGAGACAGTGCAGTGCTGAGCCTTGGGTGGCCCCATGTGAAAAGGCAACAGGTGTAAGACAGATGAGTTATCAGCTGCTGGTGATGTTTCTGCAACAGCTGCTGGTCTCCGACTTCTGTAGGGCTGTATTTCATAGCCCCACCAAAGAAAGTTTTTGTCAAGCTTTGCAAGGCTAACTGCAAACCAGAAACTGCCTAGCTACAAATAACAAGTTGCTGTGACTTCACCAGTAAACCCAGGTAATCAGCAGAGTGTAGATACGTGGGCTTAATGCTGCCCTGGAGGATCTGCAACATTTTGAGTCATCTCAGCCTCTGTGCATTGTCTATCTGCTATGAACACACATATCCTGGGCCAGTAGAAACTGGGAGCTGCACTGTTCTGTCTTCTGTCCAAAGCAAGTGACCCGCTTGGCTAGATACAGATTTCAGAAAAGCCACATAATTTATAATGAAAGGAAATACCTTCAAAGTGTTCTCACCAGATCTGTTTGTGTAGGTCCCTCAATACTTTGTGACCACTGTCTCTAAAAATTCAGCCATCTGGAATAACTTTCACACAAGATTATATGGCACTGTGCAAATTCAGTGTTCATTCCAAATATTGCTTTCTGTTCTTTAGATGATTCCAGGTAAAATTTATGTGTTTGTTCTTACCTACTTGCTCTGAGATTTATGTAGCATTAATGGGAGCTAGGCACGTATGGAGATGAAAATGAACTCTTCTGTGTTTATAGTTGCTTACTTTGGAAAGCATTCCCTTTTTCAGTGTCTAATGTGACATTTATGTACAGATGGGTTGCAAACAGGATGGCAAAGTGCTGCTAGCTGGGTAAAATGTAATAATAAAAACTTCTCATAGAAATCCTAAGATTTTTTTGAGAAATTGGTACGTTTTATGAAATTACTCCTCTCAAATGTTCTTAAAAGAGAAGGCAGTTTCCTTCCAGAAGTGTTTTGTACACAGTTATTTGCAATACAGATTTCAGAAGCCTGCTGTAGCTGTCTCAATTTTTATAAGTGCTATAATGACAAGAGGTGAACATTTTGCAACCTCAACTTTATTTGCTGTTCTATGTCCTTATTGCATTGTAGTGGCTCATTGTTTGAAGGAAGTAATTCCCTTTTCAATTTTCCTCTATTTTCTCACAGCTTTATTAAGTTCCTTTCTCCCTTCTCTTCCCCATCCCTTTCCTCTTCTCTACTGGCCCCCCTACTCTCCTACCGTCCCTGTGTTTAAGACAGAAATAAAATTTATTACATACTTGAGAAGGGTTTTTTTCTAAGCTTTCTGTCTCATACCAGGTGTTATATGAGCTACTGCTTTCATTTAACTGAATGCTGGAGTATCTGCAGGAACAGACTAATATGTCTTTACAGGAATGGTTTTTGGTATGTTGTTTTGTCATATTTATATATTGTGATTCTACTCCCAAATAGGGATTGTGCTACTACAGGGTATGCAACTGCAGAATGACTGTTCACACCGAGAAGAAAAGTGTTAACAAATTGAATAGTAATGAATTAACCTGCAGAAAAAGCATTTTGCCCTAGTACACAGAAACCCTGCATAACTAGAGCATATAATTTTAAATGAAGCAGGCTCTAGGAATGCCTCAATGGATGTGATGTCGACAGTAGCTCATAATTCATGGATATGAATTATGGCTGAATATCAGGAAAAAACTTCCTGACATTGAGATCTATTAGGTTGTGGAATAATCTCCCATGGGAAAAGGTGGAAGTTCCATTGCTTAAGATCAGACTGAGGGAAAGGGACAAATCCTGGCCTGGCCTCAATCTTTTAGGGCAAATTAATTAATTGTGTTAACATATGCCTTCCCATCAGCCTAGACAAGCAATGTCTTCTTGTATTTGCCAGGCAGGAGCAACAAAGGCAGCTGTAGTATGAGCTATCTGGTCGAGCTCCATGACTGTACCCCCTCTGCTTGTGAATAGAACACCCACAGGAGTGAAAAAAAGAGTTGGCCTTCACAGAATCGCAGAGTATGCTGAGTTGGAAGGGACCACAAGGATCCTCGAGTCCAACTCCTGGCCCTGCACAGGACCATCCCCAAGAGTCACACCCTATGCCTGAGAGTGTCATCTAAACATTTCTTGAACTTTGTCAGGCTCGGTGCTCCCTGGAGAGCCTGTTCCAGTGTCCAACCACCTTCTGGGTGAAGAGCCTCTTTCTAATATCCAACTTAAACCTTCTCTGACACAACTTGAGGCCATTCCCTTGGGTCCTGTCACCGGTCACCACAGAGAAGAGATCTGTGCCTGCCCCTCCTCTTCCCCTCATGAGAAAGTTGTAACTGCAGTGGGGTGTCCCCTCAGTCTCCTCCAGGCTGAACAGACCAAGTGACCTCAGCTGCTCCTCATGCGTCTTCCCCTCAAGGCACTTCACCATCTTTGTTGCCCTCCTTCAGACACTCTCTAATAGCTTAATATTTTTCCTATATTGCAGTGCCCCAAACTGCCCACAATATTCAAGGTGAGGCCACCCCAGCGCAGTGCAGAGCAGAGCAGGACAATCCCCTCCCTCGCCCGGCTGGCGATGCTGTGCCTGATGCCCCCAGGACAGGGTTGGCCCTCCTGGCTGCCAGGGCACTGCTGACTCATATTCAACCTGCCCTCGACCAGGACTCCCAGGTCCTCTTCTGTGGCACTGCTTTCCAGCATCTCATTCCCAAGTCTATACAAAAAACCAGGATTGCCCCATCCCAGATGCGGGATCCGGCACTTCCCCTTGTTGAACTCCATATGGTTGGTGATTGCCCATTTGTCAAAGTCTCTCTACAGGCCCTCCCTGCCTTTGAGAGAGTCAACAGCTCCTCCCAGTTTTGTGTCATCTGCAGACTTGCTCAGTATCCCTTTCAGTCCTCTGTCCAAGTCATTTATGATGAAGATGTTAAAGATGTTGAAGAGCACAGAGCCCAAGATGGAGCCCTGTGGTCACCAGTCTGATGTTCCCCCATTGACTGTTACCCCATGAGCCAATTGCTCACCCACCACATGATGTGTTTATCCAGCTGTGCTGGTCATTCTGTCCAGAAGGATCCTGTGAGAGACAGTATTGAAAGCTTTACTGAAATCCAAAAAGATTACATCAATTGGTTTTTCTTGATCATGTAGGTGGGTTACCTTGTCTTAAAAAGAAATCAGGTTTGATAAGCAGGACTTTCCTCTCATGCAGGTGAGCTGGCTGTGACCAGTGACTGCGTTGTCTTTCAGGTGTTTTTCAATACTTCACCGGATATTCTTCTCCATAACTTTACCAGGCACTGAAACAAGACTTACAGACCTGTAGTTTTCTGGGTTCTCCTTCTTGCCCTTCTTGAAAATCCAGTCAGCTGGGCCCTCTGTGGATTCCCAAGACCACTCAAAAATCATAGAGAAGTTTTGTGATGACATCAGCCAGATCTTTGAGCTCCTCCAGAGCTGTTCTGCAGAATTGCTGTGTTGGCTTCTTGGGAGCCATGTGTGAGAGAAACTGGGCAGTATTTTTGGCATGGAGGTATGGCTGGTTTCCAGCTGCGGTACCCTCAACTAACCTGCATCCGTGTGAACTGTGTGTGAGAGCTGAGGTGTGGGACCGAGCCTGGCACCCTGGGTGTTTGGTCTGAGAGACCAGAGGATCCCTGGGACCACAAAAGGGAATCAGAATCTTTTCCACAGTGTGAATGTCTGTTTTCTGTGAAATGGGTAAGCCTACCCAAGTGCTCGCTGAGCTCAGCAAACACACAGAGCATCCCAGTGGCTGATGCAAGCCTGTAGTTTTCAGTAACAAATTATCTGTGACTGAATCATTTTAAATATTCCCATTTTATTACAAGTAGATAATGTATTTAATGCACATGATTTAGCATTAATTTGGGGGGGGGGGGGGGGAGAGGGAAGTCGTCAACTCCTAAGATGACTGTCACTAAAACTACTAAATCAAGCTTGTTTCCTTGTGAGCAAAACTGCAAGTAAATGCAAGTGAAATTATAGTTCTGCAATGATTACAAGACCCAGTAACTTAATGTATATGAGTAGGCAAGTCTTTGAGTTTTGATTATTTGGGGAAAAAAAAAAATTGACCCCAAAATTAGAAACTAGGAGATGGTAAATCTTCCCTTGGCTAAGAAGAAAATGGGAAATTGAGAGAGAGATGTGCTTGAATCACTCTCAGGTGGGGAGGCTTGGCAAATTATGTTATTAGAAATCATTAAAATAGATTTAAATAGAATTACCATGATGAGTGATGTAAGGGCCATGTTTCTGCTCTTCTCCTCCCTCCCCTCCCGGTTTGACATGCAGAAGAAGCATGTATGGCTCCAGTCTGTACTCAGCAGCAGCTGCCTGCTTGCTGGTCAAGAATTACAGCTGCTGTATGTGCACAGCCTTAGCAAACATACATACCATATGTAAAAGATACTTTTCTGATTGAAATTACATGAATATCAAAGAGATGCAGGATCAGAAAGAAAGAACCAGATTTGTTTTTTCCTTGATTAAAGACTAACAAAAAATAAGTCCAATTAAAGGTCACAGAGCAGTCTTTTGCCCTCATGCATATGAAAGGCATTGTGCAGGCATAACTAAGGCAGAATTTGACTCCCAAATTAACTCATTTGCTGGATGCAAAACTGAAAGAAAAATCCTTATGACCAGCTTATAAGTGTATATAATGAAAAATTGCAACAGCAGAAAAAATGTATTCATATCGTATCTCTAATTCAGCAAAGTATTAATCACGCTGGTGTTCAGCAGCGTGTTTAAATACATGCTTAAGTACTTTACTAAGTACTGCCTGTAAACAACTCCATATGATGGTGCATTAACATAGACAGAGTTTATCTATATACTCTCTCCAGAGAACTACAATTATTTTAAGCACCGTGGCAGCCAGTAGCACAGAGCTGGGTGATCCGTGGTGTCCAAGTCCCAGCCTTCTGGATAGTCCCCGTGCAGTCTTTGTCTCCCAGCTGCATTACCACTAATGTCTGCACAAGCTCATTTAAACTTTATTTTATTCAGCAGAATCACAACTGCTGGAATCAGCTGGGCATTTACTAGCTCCCATTAACTTCAGCTCCAGGAAAAAAAAGTGATGTCCAGGGCAGAGATGTCCCATGTAAGGGTTTATACAGTGCTCAAGCCTCCAGCTGAAGTCCTGTTGACATGCAGGATGTTTCAGGGACTTTCTGCACTGGGGCACGTTTCATGCAGCCAGATTGGAGCCACTGTCCTCCTGTCAGCTCCCAGGCTGTCTCTAGCGCCGCTCCGAGAAATGATCACTTCAGCACTCAGAAATTTGATTTTTCTTAACTGCAAAGATTTACAACATCAATAAAGCCCTGCCATAGCATCCCTTTTCCTCAAGCCATAATTTGGCTTCACTCCAGCAGCTTTATTTTAGCAGTCTGGCCTCCTCTCAGAGAGGCAGGGCTGCCATGGAAAGGGGTTCCACCCCCAGGTAAAACAGCGCTGGTGCCCACCTGAAGTAGGTGCAGTCATTTGAGGGCTTTCATTTGAAACTTTCAATATTGGAAAATAATTCATTGTCATCAGAGAAAATAACTGATTCCTTGGGGAAAAGTGTTCTAGTTTTAAATAGCACAAAACAGTGCTGTTGAATGGGAGTGAAGATGCATCTTCAGTAATAATAAAGTTAAACTTGCTGTTTCAGGAATAAATGTTTTTATACAGAAAACTTCCATTGATCAGTCACCTTCTATTGATTTTCACAAAAAAAAAAATAAAAAAAAGGGGTTCTTTCAGGGCTGGCCATTTAACCATATGATACCATGTGGGTTTTCCCTCTGTTTCTGAAGTCCTTAATTACCTTTTTGCATTATGCAGAAAGTATTCTTGAGAGCTCTGTGTTTCCTGTGATGCTCAGAGGCTTTGCAGGATGCTGCAGCGGTTATGTCTTAGTGGACTGCTGGAGTGGTCCACAGGTGCACAGACAGGGATGGGAATCCTCTTCCTCTTCACAGAAACAAGGCTGCAGAAGTACACCAAAGTACTGAAAGATGGTTGTCCGCCAATTGTGGGTGTCAGGAGCCCCACAGAGGGGCAGGTAGGGTTGAGGAGTGATTAGTTTTAGTTGGCTGAGTTAGACAATGAAGGCATTCACCAGAGCTGCCCACAGAGTCCACAGCTGGAATTCGTCCTGGGTGAACTGTGGAGGCTAGTGCAAAAATGTCAGGCAAGTGTCATATGGAAAAAAAACACAAGCAAAGGAGAGTCTGGGCTATCAGAGTGAAGTGAATTGTGTGAAGCAAATTCATATCATGCCATGAAATCTATGGATGAAATGTATTAAGAATTTAATGTCTGTTCTACTTAAAAATGATTTGTGGTTGTCCAATAGAGCAACCCACAGACAGATACTAAAAACTGGAAAGAAATATTTGGTTTACCCATTTTTAATTGTTTATATATACCTCTTTAGTATCTTGTTTCCGGACAGCACTGGATGCAGCAGCTGCTGAGCTCAGGCCCTCGACCAACTGGGACCTTTAAAACAGAGGGGAACTTGAAAGTACACCCGTTGGGGCTAAGTCAGTAACATGAAGTTAGTTCAGGTATCATTGTGCTATACAATAACAGTTCCGGTACTCACAGTTCTATGCTGGGACTGTCCCCTCAGAGTGCAACAATACTGCCCTTTGTCGTGTGTCCAAACAAAGCATAACTGAGTACCTAATTCTGATTATTTCAGGGAACTTGCTGCAGAGTTACATTAGCTGTGTTGCCAACAATTTTATCTCTGATCTTGCACATTTAGTATATTAAGACAAAGCTTTGTGATTCAACTGATTGTTTTTCAAATGGGAGGTTTTGATCTTATGGTTGAAAATTAAAAGTAAATTGAAAGTAAATTGAAGAAAGTAAATTGAAGGGGCATCAAGCATATGTAGTGTTTTGGATTTAGTGATCTGGATTGTAATTTTTGAAGCTGTTTTGGGTTATCAGCACTTGTACTGTAGAGAAGGGAGCAAATAACTAAGCCTTCAAGGTTTTTAATGTGATTTGAAGCCAAGGTTTTTGCAAAATTGCTTAGTATTCATTTTTATCAAAAGTATCTTTATGCACCCTCATACTGCAATAGGAATTAATGTATTTGTAAACCTCCAGTGAAATGGATCTCAGCAAGTGTCCCAAAGAGGTTTTTGTAGTCGTTCGGGGGTTCCGTATATTGCAGAATGTCAAAAAGTGCTTTACATCAGAAAACAAAGTAAATCGTAAGACTTATAATTTGAAAGCCTACATCATATCTTTGCATACTTGATGTCTAAATTCTGATTTTAAGGACTTTACAGAATTTTAACAGAATTATTTCTATAATAAAAACTCCACACTGGTTCTTGGGATATGTTCAGTTAGTGCTGTGTAAATAAGGTGCCCTGACATGAAGAAATAGGTTGCTTCCACCAGCTCATTTTGCAAGTAGTTGCTATTCTTGTTTGTTTGTAATCTGTGGAAGTTTACTGAGTCTAGATCTTTTGTAATTTTGTTATGGTCAAAGGATTGCAAAAGATCCAGCTCATCTGCTTTTCCCCAAGGTTGCACTGACTAGCTGAGCCACAACACCTGCTAGTGCTCATGTTCCTGAGTGGTTACAAATATAAGGTAAAATGTCCTTTTCTAAACAATGTAATCAGTACTTTAAGGTAGTTTAAGCTAGTGGCTTTTTTTAATTGTAAGAAACTAGAAGCAATTACTGCACCCCAGCTGATAAGTGGTGACTTTCACAAGCACAGTGCTAAACCAAAGCAATAGTGTTGATCATCTGTTTGTGCTCTGTAGTATGAATCAAAACTGTTTGTATCAGTGGTAACCTAATTTGTGTAAAAACACATTTGTTTTAGCCCGATGTGGATCAGCAGTCTCCATATTAATATATATGATCAAATGCACTGCACTTGGGATTATATTCTGTCTTTATTAATTTATAGGAAGGCTGCGAACTCCTTAGGCAGGATCAGTCTGCATTAATGTTTGGTAATGATGCACTGTGCATTTTATCAGTGTTTTTGCAATGAATTAAAAAAAGAACGTCTCAAGTGCACTTTCTTTATTTCCTTTGTATTTCTTTTTCTGCCACATTTTTTACATGTGATTCTCTTTGTGAAAGTCCAAGTTCATCAGGAATGGAAGTTAAATTGAGTTTTCACCTGCAGGACATATGACAAGGACATACTGTTGGGCAGCACAAATCTCTCTGCCCATGCTTCTCTCCCAGTTCACTGCTGAAGTACAATCCTGCCAAATCCCAGTGCTGCATTGCCACTTGGGCATACCCCTGTGTGTGGCTCTTCTTGAAACAGTGGCTTTTGAGACACTTGCAGGGATGTGGGTCTGTGCAGTACTGGCTGTGTCAGGCTGCAAAATGCAACTTGTTTCATAACTGGGGTAAAGAGGAGAACTGAGGGTCAGCTTACCCCTCTTGGTGTGTTACCTTACGTGCTGCCCTGTGTTAGGAGCATCCTCAGCAGCTGCCCTCAAGTAGTCTTCCTCTGCCCATGCCACACAAAGAAAAGACCAACTTCAAAATGATCCTGTCTTTTTCCTCTTCTCTTGGCCATGGAGGAGAAGAGGAGTCTGTAGGAGTTTACAAGCCTGGGCCTGCTCGTGAGAAGGTGCAGGGGAATCTAGGAGGTCAGTATTTTTGTGGGGACTGGAAGAAGCTGGATCTTGGGAAGCAGTTTTTGGTTGTATTTTATTTACAGGTTTAATAATAAGTAGTGTTACTGGAATGTGTGATAGCTTCAGAGGGACAACTGTCCTTGTAAGCATTTGGGGAAAAGTGAGAGAAGGCATAATTCACCAACAGTGGGTATGCAGTTTCTCTGCACCTTCCTGATGGAATAGACACACTTCAGCTTCAGCATGCCTTCCCCAAAAAGTCATTCTTGAGGGAGATGAGAAGAAGCTATAATCTGGCCACCATTATGCAGTTCAGTTTGGGATTAACTGAGTAAAGCACTGTCTTTCCATTGGAAAGGAGTGACTTTTTTAGAAAGGGTTCTTTTTTACCTTTAATTCTGTAGGCTACCTTTTTGTATAACAGCTTCTTCACATCCTCTTTCCCCTTCCTTACCTCTGTAATGAGGAAGCACTCTCTTTGTCAAAAGCGAGTGTGTTGTTTTTACCCAGCTTCCGGATCATTATTAAGAGTGAGAGGGAGAGAAATTTGGCGGCGTGTTGGTGGGGACGGGAACTGTGCCTGCTATATTTCACTGGGACTGGCGTGTGGAGTAGGAAGGCAGATGTGTGTGGACTGCCAGAGAAATCGCTGACTGATCCTTGCACAGTCTGGGTTCGAGGAGCTGAGACAAGATGAGGCAAAGCAGGTAAGACTGATAGCTGTGCCAGAGACTGAGCACCTGCCATGCCCACTGCAGGCAGTGGGAGCTGGGGGGGGGCTCAGCATCCACCAGGATGGTTGCGCTGAGCATTCGCTGGGGTTTGTGTACTCCGTTTGATTTCTTCCCTTTCACGCCGAACACGAGGAACAAGCAGAAGTTAACTGCTTGGGAGGACGCTGCCTGTGCCTTTTTTTTGTGCTGCGTTTCACCTCTTTTGTTTTTTGGTTGGTTGCAAAACCTGAAGCCAAAAGATGATTGAAACACCTCTCCCAGGGGAAGGGGGAGCCGAGCACACCGCACCCCATCTAGTGGCTTAGCCTCACACTGCCGGGTGGAAGGAAATGCGGCAGCAGGAGGAGGAAGAGGAGGAGGAGGAGGGCTCCTGCAACTCTGGCCATGGGCTTCGTAGGCTTCGGACTCCCCAGCACCTACGTGGGTGATTCAGAGATGCTGAAGCAGCTGCAGGACCAGGAAGGTACTAGCTGCCTGTCAGACCTGGGGTGGATCACGCACGAGGGACTTGCACCAAGCTTGGAAAGAGTGTTAGATAGATGGCAACACTAAGCCCTCTGGAGTTAAGAAATGTGAGAATTAAGCTGCTTCTGCAACCTTAATTCGGCCTCTGTTTGCATAAGCACTAAGATACAATCTCCAGTGATATCACACACTATTCTTTGTCACACGTCAGTGCACAGAAGGGACTGCACTCAGTTTCTGCTTACAGCATTTCTCTGCTGTTCAGCAAGTAGATCCTGTCTGTCACATGCTTCTGAGATCTTCTGAAGGCAGAATTTTTCACAAGGTTTCCTTCACAGACTTCACAACAACAGAGGCCAACTGCTTCATGGACATTCATTGTGGTATTTTTGTACCATCCTCTTTGTGAGAAGCACAGTCTGTCATTGTTCCCATTTTGCAGATGAGGAACAGAGGTGCAATGCAGTTAAAGTCAAAGGTATCCTTTACTCTGGGGTGCCCATTTCAAGACCCTTCAGACCATGCTTTCCAGACTGCCTTTCCCCCCTACTTTTGTTCCAGCAGTGAGCACAGAGCGCTCCTGCATATCAGGCACAGGGATCAGATCAGTCTCTGAAAATGAAGCACAGGTAATTAGTGTTCTCAGAACAGGAGAGATAGGCAGCTGTGGAAGAAAAAAACAGCTTAAGAGATTTGTCTAGCACCACAGTAAAAATGTGTGGCAAAGTCAGGGACAGTATCCTACCCTCCAGCTCAAGGCACAGCTGCCTTAACTGTGAGAAATTCCATCTGCTTCTTCAGCCCTCAGCCTCTCCCTACACACTTCCCAGAAGTGAAGCAACTTCTTGCAGTCAGAGGTCGTGTTCACTGTTACCTACTTCATTCAAGGACTGTGGCCATATGCTAGTTGAAGATGTTGCTGTTGTTTCAAGTTCCTTTCCACCCAAACACCATCCCATTCCTATCTTCTCCTTCATGTCAGTGCTGAAGTTCATTTAACTCCTAGGTGAGCCTGCTTAGGGCAGTAAATCAAAATGAAAATATCCGCTCTCATTTTCTGGGCTACTTTACCAGCAGATTCTTGAAAGGGCTCACTGAGGGGTGCCAAGGTGCTAGCGTGAAGAGTGGCCTGGATTGCCTGGGCTGTCAGAGGGAGAGGGCCACAGCAACGATTAGACCCATTGCAGTGTTTTGGTATTATGTAGGTTGAGGTTGTAGTTTCAAAACCACAACAAGCTGATCCAAACTGGTGGTGCTGCTGATACATCAGTCCTTTCCTTCTCATGGCCTGCCACTCCTGTTGGCTCCAGTTTATGAGGCCAGCCAGGGAAGCTTAGAGGGAAACAGATCAGGGTTAAATTCAATGTACCTTAAAAAAATACTGTAGTTTCTTGATTGTTTATTTCTTGTCTTCATGAATGCATGGGCCGTCACAAAGAGTGATAGAATCTGAGACAAGAGGGGCAGAAATGTTTTTTGAATTGACAGTTTCTGCAGGTCTCTGATGTGCATGGAACTGGACCTTCAGCAAGATGGGCAGTTGGGAAGTATCACAGTGAGCTGTTTAAGGACTATACCAGCATACATAAACACAGAGGTGGAGAGGAGATGTGCACTGCAGGCTCTCATATTGACAGTCCATAATGTTTGAATGCTCCACATCACAGCATTTTCATAGCTTTTCATAGTCGGCCTTTTTAAGGTGTATTGAGAAATGGTGTGTTGTAGATCTGTGTTACACATCTCTGCGAGCCAGGGGGTGTAAACGTGACAAGGTTCCACCCAGATGTGCTGACAGCAGAGGAATGTGAAGACTGCAGAACTTTGAGCTCTGGATCAGTATGTACTGCTGTGTTCTCAGATTTTGCTATCTCTTCCTCCAGTCCCAGTCCTTTTGCCATATCCCTTCTGATCTGTCCTGACCCATCCCTGCCCTTCTCCGTTTCATTCCCTTCTTCACTTCAGTCTCCACCAGAACATGGTGCAAGCCATGTTTACGAGGACAGTGAGTCCCAGTTTTGTTCATGCAGACTATGTCTCAGTCATTGCTTTCCTTCACCTACCTAACTGAAAATTATATTTTCCTGAACAATACTCTGTGCGAAATTAATATCTTCAAATGAAAAATGCAAACCAGATGAGGATATGTATATTTTAAGTGTTTGGGATTGATCGCAACAGCTTTGCTTTAGTTAATGTATATGTTGAAACCTGCAGTCCCAGAATGGCCAGTGATTTGAATTAACATGACCTTTCATCCTGTTTTGTCAGCAGTCCATGACCATGCACTAGTGTGTGATTTGTGAGTTATTTTTGATTCTGTGTGAACGTGGTTCAGCACATGAATTTTGACACCTCTTGATTTAAATAGCAGCTGCTTGTGCTATGATACTCAGCTGGGTATTCAGTTTTGAGAAATATGATTTTCTTTCTGTTTCCTGACTGGATGCTTTCTACATCCACAAAAGGTTTTTGGGGAGATGGGGCAAAATTTCCAGTATGAGTGTTCATATGGAGTGAATTTTTTGGATTGTTATGAGTAGGCATCACAACACATTTTTCACGGCCCTTTTTTTCTGAAAATATTAAACAGTACTGTTTTTATACAAAGCAGAAGAAAATCAACGTAAATTTAGTCCACATCCATTAATGGATTTTTTATTTTCAGCTCTACATTCTTATTTCATCCTCTGTGTATATGTTTGCAAAGTCATCTGTGCAAATTTTACATAAGTATGTTGTCGAATTTCCTTCCCTGAATTCAAAAATTGGCCATGGGTCTGTCATTTCCCTTCTGCAGGAGCCCATCTGTGGGGATGGGTCTAGATGAGCAACATTTCTGCCTGGTTTCTATTGAAGAAAACAGTCTTTGGTGCTACCTATTTTATGTGGATTGATTCCTGTGTTTCCTTATGCATTTGTCTGCCTGGTGGTTAGTACATTTTAGAGTGGGCTCCTATTGTCCATCATAAGCAGAAAGAATATTATAAATTATATTTAATACTGTCCATTGTGGGAAAAATGTTAATAAGACACTTTCTGGTACTTGGAATGACCATTTTTGGTGGTGATGAGAAAATTAAGTTCTGCTGGGGCATCTCCAAGTGGCTTCATTTTTTCTCAGGATACTGGCAGGGTCATGCAGAAACAGGGTAAAGCCTGGGCTGCAGTCCTTGCTCAGGCAGCAACATTCCCATCTATGGGTACGTGTCAGGGCACGGTGAGGCTGGTGACTCCATGAGAACAGGCCCAAATTCCATCCAGGAGACAAGGCTAGAGACAGGACTGGAGACACACTGCAGTGTACCTGCATGGGGTCCATCCAGGCGAGATCCCAGTGCCTAGGCCTGAGCTGAAATGGGGCTCCTGCACCCATGGGCAAGTGCTGTAAGGGGGACTCCAGGCTGATATGGGCCATTGGGTCCTGTTAGCACCTTCACTCATCATCCTGGCAGTATGTTGTCTGAGTGGTCTGTCCATTGACTTGGAACCTTCTTGAGGTCTCTGGCAGGGACTCCTGAGCTTTCATTAGGCAGCCTAGGTACCTTAACATAATAACAGGAGGACATTTGTGCTTCTGCATGCTGTGCTTGGGCATGCTGGAAGTTAGGCATGTTGGAGTTTCAGGCTTTTCTTCAGATACTCAGACTAAGGTATAAGTCTTCTGGAAAAGAAAGCTTTTTTCCTGGTGGTAAGGACTGGACAGATCCTTCCACCCTCTTCTGCTTTTAGTCTAGTGCTTTAGATATGAGCTGGACTTTCTCCTAAATAAAACCTTTCATTTGCAATTCTGAAGTACTTCAAAGGCAAAAATACAAAAATCTGTAGCAGTGAAGGTTTCAATTTATCTATTATGAGTGAAACTAAGTGTATCGAAACTGGTGTTTTAATATGGCAATATACGGGCACATCCCTCCTCCATATAGAGTTTTCCAAATGGAAAATCACATTTTCCTCCTTCTCCTGGAATGATTTCAAGTCTTAGTGGGAAGAAAAAAATGCTTTTGGTTACTCTAAAATAGTATGTTACTCAAGAACTGGAAGCAGGGTAGGAAGTGGTGAGACTGTGAGAGAAAATAGTGAAAGGCTTGGTTTTTGGGGCAGTAGAGGCCAAGTAGGATATTGCTGCATGTGACAAATTCTTTTTAAAAGACATGGGTCCCTGAGCAGCATCAACGAGGAAATCCAGAATCCAGCCAGGAAAATGCAAGCAGGGGTTGTGATTGTCCTGAGCTTGGAAGGTCAACTTCAGAGGAGACCAGGAGAATGTGTGCATTTCAAGGTCAGGTAGAAATTGATCCATAAGTGGATGGAACTGGTCACAAGCAGTTGAACCATTCCTTGTTGTGGTCTTCTGCCCTGTGGCACTGTTCGAGAAGGGATTGCATGTCCTGCAGTTGATGTCTTGGAGGATCCGAAAGCCTCTGGTAGTACAAGATTTCTTTCTAGAGGGGCAACCTTCAGCAGGTAGGTGGGTAAGTAGGGAATAATGAAACAAGAAGTATTGTCACTTTGAACATTTCTGCAGGACCATGCATTACATCCCCTGCTCCACGTTGTGCCAAGATGTTTGGTGTATTCACTTAAATGTGCTTCTCAGATCTGGCAAGGTCTGCATGGAGTCACTTTCATGGGGATGGCAGGAGTGTGCATAGCTTTGCTATGCATTGCACGGGAAGGACTGTGTCAGGATTTTGGTACAGGAACATCAGTTTTTAAGGTGGGAGTATAGTATTTTCCTACTTTATTCAAACATTCTTGATTCAAGTAGGCAGCTTTATTGTTCAAATGAAATCTAAACAGGTGCCTGAAGCCTTGAAAATGGATAAATATTGTTCATGCCAACAGCCAAATGTATATGTTGCTGAAAACCCAACAGAACATTTTGCCATAGGGTGACATTTACCTATGGAAACAGACAGGTCTATACTCAGAACTTCCATCCAAGTAACTTTAAAGCAATTTATTTCAGGAGGGAGCTGAGTGTGCCAGCTATTCCTGCTGTTACGTTTGCCTGATCTGGTGTGTCAGCATGAATTTAATCTCATTTTAGATGCTCACATATGAAAATTTTAGTCCATTATAACAACCAAACTGAGAAACTCCCTGACCTCTGGAAAAACCTGGCTGGTGTTACTCCAGAGAACATATAAAAGAATAACTCTTGACATTTGAATAAAAAAAAAAATATTTTCATTTTAAGATATATCTTCGTAACGAGAAATACCTAAAAAATATAAAATATCTTCATTATATGAAATAACATTCACTGTGTTGTGAATTATTCCAAGAACTTTGATCTGCTCAAATAACTCTTTCTTGGTGCCTATGTTATCTTGACTTGAGGGTAGGTTTGGGGTGGCATTTCACTTTTGCTTACCTGCAACCTGAGTTGAAGTACAGACTATCCTAGATGAACTCAGCAGCTCTGTGCCTATCCTACTGGTGATGACTTGAATTAAGCTGCCACAGAACAGGCATGGGAATGAAGTGGTAGTGAAGGTTCTAGTTGAGCTGAAGGTTTTCTCAGTGGTGCAGCTGGACCACAGCTATACCAGTTATTTTTTCTCAAAGGGGACTTTGGGACACACTGCTTCATCTTAAGATTTTCTGCTTATGGTAACTGCTGTTGGTTTGTCCCAGACTTCCCTCACTGAGTTGAGCTCAGACTTAAGTTGGCACTGATGTGTTACTAGAAAAAATACTTCATGCTTGAATTTTTGTTTGCTTGAATTTTAGGTGACAGAATGCAGTTTGGCCAGGAATGCTAACAGAGGTATTTGCCACCTACTGTTGATTATTTTCATCTTTTGACTTTATTTCATTATCTTTTGAAGAGAAAGTATCTGTGAATGAATGCCTGATGCCTTTAAAGTCAATGGCAAAACTCCCACCATATTCACTGAGGCTAGAATTTCATACTTATTGTGGTCAGTCATTCCCCACAGTTATTAAATAACAAACAATGGAAGAGAACAATTCAAAGAGGAATCTCAGCGTTTATTTATATAACCTCCTTGGTGAGAAATAACAAGTAGCATTCAGTATTAAATGCATAGTCTTCCTGCAAGTGGTGTATGAACCACAGAAAGGTCAATGGTATCTGATATTTTGTTCTCAGGAAATAATTGGACCAGTTGTGGTCTGCCCAGTATTTTGCAGAGAGGGTTAGTAATGAGATTAATATTGCGTCTCTGCCACGAGCAAATCACAGTCTCCTAAAGTGAGTCAGTAGGTGCCTTCTGTACTGGAAAGAGGCATCGCGTGTTACTCTGCCCTCCTCAGAGCTGTAGAAATAGCCAGTTTTCAAGTAACAGTAGTTGAATATTACGTAGCCAACAGGATAGGCTGCTAATACTGCGGAAGGTCATTACTGACTCCATATGTCCTCTGGTAATGACATCCTCCTTCTGGAAACGCACTTCTCTCTTGCGTCATCTGCACAGGTCATTAAAGATGATAAGCATGACTTCTTGGTGTGTACTGAGTCTTGAAGGGGCTATGTTCAAGCTGTGCAGTAGCTGAGGAAGAGATTTCTTGGCTTTCCTTACAGTACCTCGTGTATCTCAAGTAGCTGAACAGTTCAGGGCAGTGAAAAATCTATGGGGTTTCAGTTTTTGTTTGGTTTTTTTGTTGTTTTGGTTTGTTTTTTAATGGGTTTTTTTGTTTGGTTGGTTTTGGGGGGGGGTGTTTAAGTATAAGAATCAAGTGCAGTTTCTGAAAGGAGTTTTTAGCAGAGCAGGGGAATAACTATAGACTGTATCACAGATTTCAGATCTCCTGGGACCAGAGCTTCTCCCTCCTTCTGTCTTGAGAAATGCTATTCCTGTTCCCTCTTCTTCCCTGCTAGTTAGTGTTGAAGTGACAATAGACAGGGGAAGGTGTAAGGAGGAGGAGAATCTGATGACCCTTTGATTAATGTATGGAGAACAACCAGATGCTGTTTCCTAAATGTGCAATTATTGCCAGAAACTAAGCAAAACTAGGTAAGACGAAGAGCACACATTAATGTTTGTTAGGTGAGTGAGGTGTATCATGGAGGTGCCTTTGAAGCATCATTGCGTCAGGTTGTCCTCATAGGCATTATAGTTGAGAGTGTTTGATTTCATGAGCATTTCATCTCTTGTTTTTGAAAGTAGGTCCCAGAACATTGTCTGGGACCTTTCATTAGCTAACCTTTGTTATGCATAAGGAGTTTCTGCCTGGGATAGCTATCCTGGTGTGCAGTGCTGCTGTGTCCTTCACCTGCCTCCGAAGAATGACTGTGTCACTTCCTGCACAGTGTCGCTGATGTTTGTGTAGTGACGTATTTCTTAGCAAACACCACTGCAGTCTTGGACTTTGCTGCCTTCCAGATCATTCTCAAGTATAACTCATCACTTTGGTTTTGACCTAGAAAGCTTTACCTGTTACATACATACCCAGGAAATTGCCTCCCACTTTACTGAGGGTCTCCTACCAATCATACATCAATTGCATGGCAAGAAGGCTGGTGGGGGTGTTATCTTTCAATGGGGCTGTTTGGACTTGCCTGTGCTCTTGGTCCAGGAAAGCACGGGCATCCTGAGCTTTGGAAAGTGTGTATGAGGGGTATATTAGAAGAGGTGGTTTCTGCCCACTCCAGCTAATCTGTCTATCTCACATATTTTTCTGGCACCTATCACCTTGGTAGCTAAGCATGTTTCCCAAATGACCATGGCTTTTTTCATCTTCTCCTCTTTTTGATAGTCTTTTCCCCTTCTTTTCAGATCGTTCTTTAATAAAGTTGAGAATTCTTGCACAGGGTTTTATAAACATGTGTTATTAAATTTTAAATCTGTTTTGAAAGTGCCTCTATCCTACTCCCTGCTAGTAAAGTGACCTTTTTAAATGGAGGGAAGTGGGTTTAGATGACAGTCATGATAAATGCGGTCATGTTCACTCAATAAAATAAGGCCCAGTGCATTTGAGGATAAATCAGTGAAATGTACAGCCCCACCTGTCTGTCTCCATCATTCATTTCCACTGTCACTTTCACAGTGGCTGATGGATCACAGTTGCTGTAAAATTAGACAGCCTTTAATCTCATTTCATCCTGATTAGCTTCTCCTTACCCTTTCCCTCTAACTCACTGACTGACACGCTAAAAACTCACACCGGGCTGTGTTTGAGCATGGCATACAAACTTCTCTTCAAATACCCTTTTTGTGGGGCAGGCAGGTGTTCCGATGAGTTGAAATCGAAAAATGAGAAGATGGAATTTTCACACTATTAAAGCAAAACAGCAGACAAAGGCTGATATGAAATTAATGAAGGCAGCAGCCTGGCCAGACTGTGTGATGGGCCAAATTCTTCCTGTTACACCCTGTCAAGCCCAGTGAGTTTGAGAAGATTGTTCCTACTAGACATTGAATTTAGTATGCTCATTGCCGTGTAATTTTGACTATTATCTATGAAAAGTTAGGTCCTATATGGGTGTGTCTTCACAAGGAATTACACAATTTTACAGCACAAGTTTTCTGGTGCTTTCAGGGGATGTTTTATAGCAGCAGAAAAAAAATGGTTCATTCCCATAGCTTTGATTTCTGTGTATAACTCATAGTTCTGAGGGACCCTGAAAACAATCAAGGGGAAAGAATGTGATGTTGGTGATTTCACAGTTTCAGTGCCCAGAACTTCCTTCCCTCTTAGATGCAGCTCTGTCCTTCCTGTTTTGTCCAGCTCCCTCCAGCCCCGTGGACAGATTCATGAGACCAAGAACAGAGTTTTTCCCAAAGCTCTGTGAGAAACAAAGGTCACAGTAAAGGTCTGCAGTGTTTTATTGCAGTCACCTTTCCTTCTGACGCCCAAATACTACCCTGCTTTCAAAGGCAAACTTCCTCTTAGCTTTCCCGTGAGTTATGAATGGTAGTTCGAGTCATTTGGGCCCAGTCCTGTATCAGTGAGAATGTTGCCATCAGTTTAAGTAGGATCCAGGATTAAGCCATTAGTTTCCAAGGTTTAATTACAAAATAAGTATGGTGGTCTTACTGTATACCCTATATGCATGGGAACAGCAAAAAAGCTTAAAACAGTTTCTTCCTCTACTGATCCTGTGTGTGTTAATATGGAGGATAAACAAACACAAGTGTCTGCAAAAGTGAAAACACAACATGTGAAAAATATGCCTGCAGACAGTCCTTTTTGGAAATGCTAGAACTCTCCAGACTGACCAACAGAAGAGGTTAAGGGTGTATCCACTGGCTTAGACCTAATTGGAAACCATAATAGAGCATTGGATTAGGTAAGAACTGAAGCCCTTGCAGACTGATCCTGGGGAATGTCTTCTTGAGAGAAAGGGTCCCAAGGCAGCAAATTTCTCATTGAAGTCCCAAATTCATTATGTACTACAAGCATCCACAAAACCAAGAAAAGTGCTGGGGTTTTGGGAGAGAAGATTTTTAAAGAGAAAAATATCTGAGACTAAAGAATGAGATAAATATGATATGTGGGCTCAAAAGAGAGCAAATATCTATTTCATTCTTTTATCCCTCTATAAGAATCTCTGGGTAGTATAAAATCATTTGCAGTGTCTGGTATAGGATTAGTTCCCAGTTAATATAAACTGTACCAGTAACAAATAACCTTAATTAATGAACTTTCACTGTACCTGGCTGCCTAATTTGAGACCTGTTTCACTTACATGACTTGTAAGAGCACAGACTATGAAAATGATATTCGACCTTTACTAGAAACTAAAAACATACCTTACTTATTCATCATTGCCTAGGCAAAAACTTCAGTAAGAAGCTTAAATGAGCCCACTTGATCTTTAAGAAAATGTGCCCTAAATAACAAAGCTGTGCGTATTTCTTACTATTATTATTTGCATATGCTATACTGCACAACTGCATTCTGAGAAAAATAAAAGATAATAAAACAAATGAAATGAGAGATATATCACCCAAAATAATCCAAGTGTGAGATAGGCTGACTCTTTTTTTTTTTTTTTTTTGGCATTGGCAAAAGAGCACAAAGTAAGAGCTGGCCCTGAGTCATATTGATTTCCCACTGCACTGGTTTCCTAAGTGCTCTGTTGATCCGTGTCAAGCAATAAGTTCCCTGCCTGTACATGCACATCACCTCCCCATTTGTCCTCACCTAGATTTAAGGTGCCCATATGATGAGCTGAACAAGGACATCATTTTTCCTACTGGTGTCACTGGGCCAAAACTACTCTATGTGGTATGATAACTAATGCTGTGTAAGTTTACATTTACCTTATAATATCATTATAGTGCTGTATGGCACAGTGCAATAATATGTGCATATTATGTATATGTAACCCTTATTTTTGCATTTTAGCATTTGCAGTGGAAAACATAAATCTTAAAAAATAGATGTTTGCATCTGTAGTTGGTCCATAGTAATCACGATACTTCTGGGGGAAAAAAAAAAGGGATATTGCAAACCTAATGCCACAGTTTTGATCTTTGTTAACAAAGGGCTTCCTGATTAGATGAATAGAAGATGTGTGATTGTGCTGCTAATGACATTGTACAGGAAATTAAGCGTATACATTTGGAAAAGGCATTAAATCAGCAGGACCTTAATTTAAAAACTTAAAACTGTATGGAAATGCAGCTTGTTCATTGCTGTGTAATAGAAAGCTACTGAACATACTGACTCTTCTTGTGGAAACATTACCAGCAGAACAAAGCTGGGCTGAGGTTTTTTAATGTTTTCAAGCATCCTAGGATTTCTAGCATCTTCTTTTTTTCAGGGAAATATTACGCAATTTCACCCCTTTATACAAGTTGGTTTTAGAGCAGTATATTCAGCACTTGGGCAGGTGAGGGGACACTAAGAGACCAGAATTCCTGCTTTTTTCCCTAATTATTTGCAAGATTGAATAGCATAAGTTTACTAATAAGTGGCTTTGTCTGCTGCTAAGCCAGTGAATGTACATGCTTGGAGTGATGCATTCCCGTATTATTTCACGCAGATGTAATTTCAGTGCTGTATTTTGTACCTTTGGAAGTATTTGATGAAATCTGTATCGTGAGCTGACAAAGAATTCTTGCTTTGCTTGCAGTTATGCCATATAACAGTGCCCATCACTGTGTTGTGGAAGTGGAAAACTTCTTGTTTGTGCTGGGAGGAGAAGACCAGTGGAACCCTAACGGTATGTATAGAATACTAAAAGGCAAAGGCAGAATCTGCCTTCCTGTATCTGTCTGTCAGGTCAGCTGATACAGTGATTAGCAAGGGGTTTTGAGGACCCTCAGCCTAATTGTTGAACGTAGTAAAGGCTACTTTTAGTTGTTAAAGTAATGAATATCTGGTACTTTTGCATTAGCATCTCTGTCATTCATCAGCTCCCACATCCCTTGAGAAATGCCACAGGCAGCAGAACAGACTCTTTCAAGTGTATGCACCAGGCAGCAGCTGTTAAGAATTTTAACCTTCATTTCCAGTCTCCTTCCAGTCATAATATAATAATGCAATTGCAGTAGATGAATGCTTCTTTTCTATTGTCAAACAAGATACTCGCAGCTCAAGTTGTTAATGTGTTAATTATCTAGACTCTGAGATTCTTAAAGTGGTCCTTTTTTTAGGCTTGTGCAAGAGCTTCTCATATAGATTATCTGCTGCTACCTTCTTTGATTTGATTACTTCATAAATTTACCGCAAAGAGAAATTAAACAATTTAACAGGCTTCTGAGCAAAGCAAAAAAAGGAATACCATGCCTTGCAAAATTCACAAAATTGTCAAGACATTGTTAAAAAGCTTGCACACAAAGAAAGAGTTGTAGTTGTAGCAGTCTGTGTAACAGAGATAATTATGACTGAGAAACCATAAAACAGCTTGCAGGTACACATTTTTACTTTAAAACACCAGAGGATCCAGCTGAAATTACATATACTGCATATATTTTATTGAGAATGCCCCATTTCAGCATCTGCACTAAACCAAATTATAGAAAATTGTTACATCTGTTCACTTCCTAAAATCTGAGACAAACAATTCAGTCCACCCTATAAGCATGTTTCTGGTGTAGTTAAGAATATCACTAAATGTCTTGGGAGAAGAGCCCTTTAGTTGTTGTTGAATGTCCTTTATATTAAACAGGAGACAGTGCAATATCATTAATAACAATTTTTTTTAGGATCATCGGCCATATCCATCCACTGAGGGCCCCCGTTGTGCTTGGTGGTAGGCATATGGATAGTAAGAGGCAGACCTTGTTTCAGACAGTTTCTACTTAAGTGACCATGTCACATGAAGGGTAAAAGAAAAGAAATATAATTACCCACATTTTAAGGACATGGAAACTGAGTTGCAAGGTGATGGTGAGATGTTAGAACAGACACATGTCCTGCATCTGAGGTAGAAGTCAAGCACAGTTGTTTGTGAGATGAATAGTAACTTAGGTCTGAGATTGCCTAGATCAACTCCTGAGCTGAAGATGTTACTGAAGACATCTAACAACTTCCTTGTTCTGTGAATACCAGTGCTAGTTTTTTTTTCTGTAGGGAAGATAGCAACAGAAGAGGTAGGAGCATTGCTATACTGATCTCTTATTGAATTTACCCCAAGATCTTGCTTGCCACAAAAAGCAGACCTGAAATTGTAAGTTACTTCCTATGCTACTGCTAGGCTGGTTCTTTCTTGGAACCAGTTTGCTCTAAATGTGCAGCTACATGGGAACAGTTCGCACATACCCGCTTGAATTTATGTAAAGGGCCGTGTCTGCTATCTTCGTAGTACAGAAGGGGCTTCAGATCCAGCTGGAACTGTCTTGCCAAGGCATTACAAGGCTTTTGCTTTGAATGAGAATGTTCCAGGTGTTTTTCCAGTATAAAGAATTTTCCTTGATATGGTGGCAGTGGAAAGAGCACAATACATTGCTTTAGCAGTCAGACCGTCTGATTCTTGAGAACCTGTGTGGACCCCATGGAGTGCTTATGCCTCCTTCACGCTTCTCTGACTTCCTGGCAATGCAGAAAGTATGGGAGACATTTTTTCTCACTTTTTTACATCCTCCTAGGATTATGCCTTTCCAGTCACAAGGGGTCCCTGCACGAGTAAATGCTGATGAAACCAGGGTGCACAACATAGACATGGATTTAAGGCCAACCTTCATAACCTTCAGAGCCCTTTACCTTGTGGCATTGCTGCAGAGACCTTCCTGTAGAGAGCAGAGAACAGTATCTGCCTCCTTTTGTCCAGTCATCCTGATTGGCTAATCCTGATTTCCCATCACTTGTCCCAAATTCTGTGTTCTGACAGATGCTTCCTAACAAGTGTAACCTCCTGACTTGATCAGTAAGGCAAAAAAATAGATGCAGTTCTCTTTCAAACTGAAGTCCAGAATTAAACTGGAGTCAAACCAGTTACAACAGGCAGCTTAAGTAGGTCATCAAGTCCTTTTCCTGCCATCACAGGTATCATATAGTTCCATTTCTAATTTTTATAGTTCTAAGTTATATTTGAAAAGCAGTTGGATTTCTAGCCCACAGTACTTCTGTTGGAAAGCTGTTACAGAATCCAGTTGCTCTAAATGACTAGGAGCCTTATTCTAATGTCCAGTGAAATGTATTCTTTGACTGTCTAAATCACCTTGTTCTCATGCCAAAGCTGGCCTTTAGTTTAATAGTTTCTCACCTTCTGGGGATTTGTTTCTCTGCAGTATTACAGACAGCACTCCGATCCCCTTTCAGCTTTTGTTTTCCTAGGTGCAACAGGCCAAGGTCTTTGTCTCCTGCCATAAGGTAAACTTTCTGTTCCTCCTGTTACCATAGTAGCTCTTCTCTGTGCCTGTTGTAGTTTGATTTCATCCCACTTCCTGTGAAAGGACCAGATTTGTATCCTGTATTCCTGCTTTAGGCTTACTAAACACTTTTCTTTCTACCCTGTGCTATACAACCTTCTACATATGTAGTATTTGTAGTGAATATGTGTATGACACATGGTATGTTAGGTGGCCAAGGTCCCCAAATCATAGGTTTATATGACAACAGTGAAAAAGCTGCTGTATGACAAATGACCACTGAAGTCCCCAGTAACTCTGAAAGATGTAGTGAATATGGCAGCATTAAAACCTCCTACTGGAAGTCCATACTTATGATCAATACTTACTCTCTTTTTAAATCCTACTTTTTGAAATACAAGTAGATTAATAAATGTCCTAAATAGTGAGACCAGAGCCACATATGCTTGCTGTTACTGTTTTACTGCTTATTGAATCTATAGCTCTCAATGCCTCTTTTTCTAAATTATCTGTATAGACTAAAGGAATTCAGATAGGCACCAAGAACCTAAGTCTCACTTATCTAAACACAATGACAGAATGACCAGTTACACTTAGAGTATGGGGATCTCACCCAGTGTTTTGAGATGTGTTTGAATGGTGCTAAGCATGGTCCTTATTAGGCAGCATGGTTGTATTCGAAGGGAAATGCTGCATTGCTCATCAGTCTTCTACTTCACTCTCCTCATACAGAACATGGGTATAGCATAGCAAGGAAATGAGTTTACTTCCAGAGTGGTCAGTGTATTTTCTTTCCCTCTTTTCTTGTAGAACATGATCTTAAATTATTACAACTACAAATTCTAGCTGTATTGTTATTCTTCTCTACAATCTTGATGGTCTGTTTACACATGCTGAAGTAAGTGTGGAATGAAGCAGGCAAAGTGAGCCAATCCTGCAGAGGCTTGTCTTATGCAAAAATATTCACCTTGTAGAATACCCAGTGACCATTTATAGAACTGTGACATACACAGTTGGGTTATTCTGCTGGCCTGTGAAGCCTCTAATTCAATTTTTTAGTCACACATACATAAACAAAGGTTTCTGTTTCTGAAATGCTCATCTGTTGAAGTCTCAGGTGTTACAGGAAATTGCCATGCACTCTTTTGCTTCAGTTTTCTTGCTTTGATGTCAATCTGCATGTAAAATAAGGTGAAATCTTAATATCGTGAAGACATGAACACAGTTCCTGGGCTTGACAGCAGGGAGAAGCTAGTTAGCTGGTGTATGTTGCTCATGTTTCATATTTTAGCTAACACACTTGGAATAAAATTCTAAAAGTATATTCCCCCTTCGATGCACATCTGTAATTCCTTCTAACTTACACTGAAAGTACATGGTAGAATAAACCATCTAGTGCAAATACTGCATACCCCATGCTGATGGCTTATGCAGCTCCTGGTTATTTGCACAAGGGTTTTTTGCCATGTCCCACACAGAAATGATGTGAGGAGAAAGAAAAGCACGTGTTCTCCCTTTATTTTTTTTTTTTACCTAACACAAAATAGACATAAAAGTACTGTGGGGATGCCCTCTTTTGGGCAGTAATACTGTTTAGTGCTGTGATGTATTGCGGCTGTGAAAACACCACAGCATGTATAAGTAAATTTAAATACACATTTTCAAGATCTTATTACAGAGAGCAAGAATAATCTCTGTCTGCTTTTACTGCTAGTGACTGCTAATTCAGACCTTGCAGTGCCCCATTTATTGAATTATTACTGTACACATAGTGTAATCAGACATTGTTGTAAAAGGGGGAACCCTTCATAAAAGCTGTCAAGTTGTGAACTATATGTAATATATATTACAATCATGATGTTAAATACATGAAACAAACAGCTGAGTGTCAAAATAATCTATCTTTACAGGGAAACACAGTACAAACTTTGTTAGCCGATACGATCCCAGGTTTAACAGCTGGATACAACTTCCACCCATGCAAGAGAGGTAAAAACCTGCTATGTGTTTTTCAATTTCTGTTTTCTCACCCTAGGAGCAGCTGAGGTTTGGCTTAGTTCTGGGAGTAAGGAGACCTACAGAAGCACTGAAAACACAGATAAAACTGCAGCATGCAGTTGCATCCCATTCATCTCCTAATTTTTAAAACTTTCCAAATTCGGAACTCCAGATGCCAAATCCTACAGTGCTAACTCATGCAAAATAGCCATGGACTTTATGCAATTACTGTTTGCCTGAGTACGGTCTGAAGAATTTTTCTGAAGTCTCCATAGTGTCCTGTCATGTTCCCTGACTGAAGTGTCATGATGAGTTTGCAGTAAACAAGCAGTAATTATAGTCAGGTATCTTATAGGGAACTGAAACCATCACATGTTGACTCCATCCTGTTTCAGCACACCAGCCATGAAAAGCTCTCCTGAACATGTCTCCACTTGTCATAGGTGATTTTTGAGTGAAGTTGCTGTCAGCTAATGCATATTAGAGTAGCTCATGTTTTAATCTTGCTGTGTACCAAAGAGCAAAGGTGCATGTGGACTTGAGCAATGACTCATAAAGATGATGTAAACTTAACTGTGGATCCCAAAGCCTATCCTGGCAGGAAAAAAGTCCCTCAAACCTGGACTGAATGATGCATGTTTCATCAGGAGAATCTCAAAAGCAGAAGATCCAAAGTTACAGTGTTATTTGAAAAAACATTCACCGTCCTTCCTTGGTTTCAACACCCATCTTCTCATATATTCCATGTACAAAAGATCTCACAGTGTCTCCCTAAGATGCTCTCCTTATTCCATGTGCTGTCAGTATTATAGCTCTTTTTTTTGTTGACTATTGACAGTATTCAGGTGTCTGGCAGTCATAAATATATTGATTTCAGTGCAGCGTTGTGATTCAAGGCATGTATCATGAGATGCGTGGAAATATGGCTGTCCTTTCAAATTTCCAGAGGTAAAATGTCACTATGCAGAATTCTAGAAGGACCTTTGTTCAGGATTCAGTTTGATTGACCTAAATCCACATGCAGACCCATGTGTGATATTTGTCACCAAAAAATACTCCTTTCTACCAGTGCATGGAGAAGTGCAAGTGGAGCGGTTCTGAGCAGGTTTCCTGTTGGAGCTGAGCGCACTGATAAAATTAGCCATAAAAATAGAGATAAAAAAGAGCATCACAGTGCGTTACAGTCTGGCTTTATTAATAACATCATCTTTTACTTTAAAAATCCTTTACTAAAATTCCTTTTCCTTTTTTGTTGTTAATAGAGCTAGTCCAACAGTGGTGGCCCTGCTTTGGTAGCACCCACTCTTCTCCCTCACTGCTGCCAGCATTGTGGGATAATCTCACAGCTGTGACTGTTTACCTTAAAACAGAGGGAGGGATGCCTTCACCTCTGGCTCCGCTCCCCAGACTGAGTCAGTGCCGGCTCAGGTGTTGGCAGGAGGGGCGACAGGAGCTGAGAATCAGATTGTGCATCACCGTCCAGGTCATCCTCGGTGAACCGGGAGACTGGCTGGTGTTTGTACCGAGCCTGAAGCTCTTCCATGGAGCCTCATCTGTGTTCTAATTAGGCCCTGTGGGTATCTGCAAGCAGAACTCCTGAGGGGTGTGTGCGGCTGGCATGAGCCACTGGGTTTATGTGGCTGATAAAGCTCAGAAGGCAGAAGTAGGTAGTTGAGGGTTGGAGAAGGGAGACAGTAAGTTTTTCCATCTCCACCTTGTCCAGTTGTGTTTCACTAGAAAATCGTGTGGCTTTTGACTTGCTTTGTGCCCCAGGGGAAGCACCTTCAGACAAGAGTCAAAAATTCAGCTGTGCATTGTGTTTGCTTTGCAGCTGCCCGATAATAAACTGTAATGTATTAGCATCTCGACTCCTCACAGTGTTATTTAAATGTAATGGTCCACTTATACATAGTTCCTTCTGCAAGAGACTTTACTATGACAACGTTGTCACCTCTTTTGTCCAGGACAGGTAGCTCATAGGCTTGCCCATTGTCTTTCTTTAAAGGCTTCTGAGCATTGGGGGTATTGTTGGAAAACAGGGATTTTAAAATTGCTTTCTAAAATGTTTTTGATGGTTTATTTGCTTATCCCTAATGACTTCCTCAAAGTTGTTGCAGCCTTCAGAGGTAAGGTCGGGCCCAGTTTTTAGAAGACTGTACAGACAAGAATGAGCTTTTATGCAGTTTCCTTTCCCAGTTCCTTTAGTCAGATAAAGTTCCCATTAAAGTCAACAGGCTATTTTTCCCCCCTAGGAGTACAGGGTCATGCCCTGTCTCTGCTGGCATAATGCAGGCACCATTGACAAGACAGACTGTTTAATGGGTTTTTCTGAGCCATTATGGTCCATCAAGTCAAAACCTACTTAGGAATTTTAGTCTGAGAATAATTGGCTGGATAGACTATAATAGCTCCTTTGAAATGACTGCCAGGTAAATGTGGGTTTCATTCACAGGCAGTATATTCTCAAGTCGAAAATCTGTATGAAATATTTGATAAGTAAACTTTTATCTCATATGCCAAAATCCATATCTGATTGATTTTACTGTATGAGCTATAAAGAAAAGTCTAATCCTATTATGGATTCAGTGCTGTCAGTGTATTTTCTTTAAAGCCAAGTTTGGTTTCTTTTCATTTGAAGAACATCTTAAAAATAGATGCTTTTGAAAAGTATGTACTATTTTCAGGAGTTCATTGTTTAGAAAACCAGCAAATTACTCATAAGCTTTGGAAATACACATCTCCTTGATGATGCCATAACAAAGGGATGCTTTTTGGAGAGCAGTTCAGTTAGACTAGGACAGTCTTTGTAGCAGTTGTATCTGAACTTGTGGTGTGAGCCTCAGCTGGACACCTCAGTCAGAACTGTTGGATCTTGCCAGCTCAGCACAGAGCTGTTTTAGGTGTGTGGAACAAAATAACATTTAAAACATCTTGCTTCTGAGTTAAAATTTGTTGTTTAAAGACCAGCAGAAAGCGTGACATTGTTCCAAAGGTGCACAAGGCTTTAAAGAAGCACAAGTGGAAGTGGGAATTGAACAGCTCAGTGTAGTCTCTGCAGCTGAATGAACTGAGAGAAGAAGGCACAGAAAAAAGACAAAACAATTTCACATTTTATTTTTGTCTTCAACTTTTATAATAGCAATGTTAACCCCTATTAAGATTATTTATTTTTTAAAAAGCAAAGCATATACACAATAAGTGACTCTGAAATCAGGCCCACATATTGCAATGAGCAGTAATAGCAGTGATAGTTTTAAACCTCAGACTGGTAGCTCTGTTTGGTGTTCCAGGGCATAAATTAATCATCTGTGAAAATCAGGAAGAAAATTATGTGTGTATACTTGATAGAAGAAGTTGGTTGGGTTGATGATTGAGTGAAGGAGTGTGAAGGAAAAGCATTTCAGAGACCAGTGAACATCAAGTGCCTTCAAGTCCTGAAGAAAATCACAAAATAATTGTCTTATTGTCCATATTCAGATCCTGAGGTACATTCCAGTTATCTGATTAGAATGGATAGTGTCTTCTCAGTATTGTGGGGAAAGTTGTCATGCAAAGATTGCTGTATTATATTTTAATCTGAATCACATTTTACAGCAATTTAAAAGTCATCATTTGACAGCATGCCCTTACACACTGTAACAGCATGCCCTTACACACTGTATCATTGAAAAGTGAAAAACCAAAAAGCTTAAAATATTTGTGACAGGAGCTACTGAGTGAATGTTCACATCCAAGCAGAAGAGTGAAGTGTGCTGATGCTTTCATTTTTGCTCCTTATAGTGACACTGTGTGGATGAAACCAGGAGTACATGTACAGAATAATGTCAGTGAAATCCTAGTTAACAGAATAATGCCTGCAAGTTGCACCTACCTGTGTTTATTAAACCTGAACTAAAAATAACCCAAAACATGCTGAGAGCAGTTTGTTAATGGGTTCATCAGGGAAGTGCACAAGGACAGATGAGTGGATATGGGAGCACTGATGACAGGGACCCTGTGGGTTTGTGCCTTGCGTCTGCTGGACGCAGGAAGGTTGGAGAATGCAGCTTATCCTACTTTTGGGGCAGATCTTGGATGTCTTGCCTCTGGCTCTTCCCATATTCTGAGACATCTTATAAGCACTTGATTGCCTGTAATACCTATACCCTCTGTCAGATTAGAGTGAAATCAGCCAACAGGGTTTTTTTGAGGAGACAACAGTCAGGCAGACATGGGTACATGTACAGTGTAATCAAATAAGCTTTGTTTCCAAATCAGGCTAACAACATAGATGCACAATTTGCTGCCCGACCATGTGGAGCAATATATGCCATCAGCTTCTATCTGCCCATTGACAGATAAATTAAATGGTCTTATTTAATTCGTCAGTTGATTTGGAGGTACTTAGCAGTATTCCTGTCCTCCTATTTACATGGGTTTTTTCAGTAGTCATGTCGCTGTTGTGGAGTTCCCACGCCCATTCAGCAAGGAGTGCCATCCCATACCATCCAAGTTGCCAATGTGGAGGCAAGGTGAAAGCAAAGAAGTAGACAGGAGGTTCTCAGTGACACTGGCTGGTGAGGAGCCCTGTCAGGTGTGCCCCAAATCTAAAAAATAAGGTCAGAAAGAGTTGCATCAAATCTCCTTCCTGAATGCCCAGCCAGCCCTGCTGTGTTTCTATGGCTGTATCTTGGTGTCTGCCTGACTTTTTTTCCAGTTTATAAACCACCAGCCAGTCTCAGACACTTTTACCAAGAGGGAGATTTCTCTAAAATGTTAAAGGATGTTACAAATTTTGTGAAAATAGGTCGCTGTGTAAAAGAGAGAGATCTTATTCCTTCCTTCACTAGAGGAAATGCTCCTGGATATGTGCCTGGCTAGATGGCAGGTTAGAGACAGGGCACACCAGGCTTTGCTAGCTCACCTGGTCATGAGATGACTAATGGGAACCTTGGGGAGGAGTCGAGACATACCGAAACTGTTCATTGAGGGTGTTGTGCACTGTAGGTGGACCATTTCTCATCCCAAATGCTTTGCAGTGGTCTGCAGGTTCAAGTCCTTGATGGTGCAGGTGACCATCAAGCCCCCAGGATTTACCTCATGATTCAGGATTGCAATATGTAGCTGCTCCCAGATTCAAATTCAGCCACCTGGGCGGGAACTGGCGCACATTGTGTCAGCCATGGAGCAGGGCTTGGCAAGCTGCAGCCACACTCCAGCATGCCTGCTTTGCAGGAGCTCTCAGAGCTACACCTTGTCATGCCTGACCTGCGTGCTCGTCTCTGGGCTCCTATGTTGCTCTGGTTTCACCCAGGAGAAAATTTCATGTTTGGGACTGACAATTTTTGTCATTCAGTATTTTGTACAGTTCTTTATCCTAGCCCAGCTATGGTCTTTTACAATTTTCTTTCTCATATTACTGCAGATGAAAATTCAAGCTCTCTATTCTAGCAAACCATTCTGCTGCTGAATGATACAGGGAGCTTTCCCTGAAAGTGGATTACACCAAATAGGGTCGCTCAAAATTGTCTGCTGCTCCATTTTTTTCTTCAGCAACAAACACTCACCATTAATTCTGGAGGCATCAGGAAGACAAACTAATATATATATATATCTCAGTCCTGGTCAGAAAAATTAATTCTTTTCCTGTACACCTGAGTTGCATGTAAAAGCAGACAGGTGGCTAAAACTTTTCTCAGAGTTAGTTGGATGGAAACAGATGTCTTTTGAGTTAAAGGGTGGAAATATAGTCTTGTGGCTAGCATAGGAAAAGTTGTTCTATTTGCAGTACTGCAGAAAAAAGAAAAAAATTATAATTGAAGAAAAATTTTGATGATGTGGTTCTCTTAGTAAATTGGGAACAATGACCCTTGAAGGACCATAAAGAAAGTGAATGTCAAGATAATTTATTATTGTTACATTATCTACCTCATTTTTCACTTTGTCTTACTGAGTTGTTATGTCCCTTACAAGGTAATGCCCCAAACATTAATGAGCACCTTTTTATCTTTCACGGGTGTGAAAAAGCAACAAACAGCTTTGAAAAGGGTTATTTTCTGCCAGGTTTACGTGTGCCTATTGTTTTGACACAAGAAAATGAAGTATTTATTTGATGTGGAGTGTTTATTTGATTAGCAAAGCAGCCACAGTCTCTAGGATAGCCATAAGCATGTGAAGCTCTTCTCTCTGAAGCAGCATTTGAAGGAGCAGCTATCTTAGTTCAGGGAGTCAACTGTAGAAGGAAAAAAAAATGGTTGACATGGCTAATTGGTTTGCTGTTGGCTTGTTTTCTTTTGTTCTGCCTGCCCTCTAGGAGAGCCAGTTTCTACGCCTGCCGCCTTGACAAGAACTTGTATGTAATCGGTGGAAGAAACGAAACTGGCTACTTGTCCAGCGTTGAGAGCTACAATTTGGAGACAAATGAGTGGCGTTATGTATCTTCGTTACCGCAACCTTTGGCAGCCCATGCAGGAGCTGTCCACAATGGCAAGATATATATTTCAGGCCAGTGTCTCGTGTAATTACTGCTATCTTAGAAAAAACCCCAACCCAAAACCTACATTAAAAAAACCCACCAAAACAACCCAGAACCCAAAACCAGAGAGCTTAATTCCTGCTGCAGCCAATGACTTTATTTATGTTCATTAACTGATGTGTATTTACTTTGCAGGGGGTGTTCACAATGGGGAGTATGTCCCCTGGCTGTACTGCTATGACCCTGTGATGGACGTCTGGGCCCGAAAACAGGACATGAACACAAAACGAGCAATCCACACTTTGGCTGTAATGAATGATCGACTGTATGCAATTGGAGGAAACCATTTGAAAGGTCACATTTTTAATAGCAAAAAAGCATTTCAGTGTCCCACATCTCTGATAAAGAATATTTTTGTTAGACAGTCATTGTTAAATACATTAAAAACCAAGCAATACAATTTAACAGGACACTTGAGCCAGCAATTTTAAAAACATTTTATGCAAATTATTTTAAAATTATAACAGTACATTAAATATATGAGTAATGAATGCTTTAGATAATAAAAATGGGAGCTTCCATTACTCAAAGGCATGAACAATTTGTCATTACCAAGAATTCAATGAAACAAACAGATTATTCTTTGACCCGAAAGCACCAGCAATATTTTCCTTTGTAAATCATTTTCCAAAATGTGCAGTTAAAGAGAGCTTTATTCAGAGCAACACACAAAAACAAGCTCCTGATTTAATGAAGAGAAAAAAAAGCAAACTTCAGCCATTAAATATTAGGACTAGGCTCTTAGATCCCTTTTTAGTATTAAATGTAGCTTGCTAATTATAATTCTTTTGAGAGGTCTCTTGTTTTCATCTTTTGAAAAGGTCTCATATTAAAATAACTACTGCTTGGGCATCTGGTATTTTTTTTTTCTTAATGCCTATATGTCATTGCTGTTACTGCTAAAGAGATGTTGCTTAATCCATCCACTTAGACAAAAAGCACAGCTCTGCTCCTTTGTCCCACAAAAATATTTGACAGTTTATATTCCTGTTTTTATTCCTTTCTCTTTTCTTACATATAAAAAAACCCAAACCCCACCCCCTAAAAAAAAAAAAAAAAAAACAAACCCAAAACCCAATAAACAAACACTCCCAACAACAAAAGAGAAAAGCCTAATACAAAAGAAAAAGTAATGTTAACTGCCAGTAACACCAGGCCATGTATGACTCTGGCACCTGGGTCCCCATGAGACTGTAAGGCCACATGATGCTTTTGGAGATCTGAATGTCTGTGGAGCATGTAGGGGTCAAAGTCTCAGATGTAAATTTTCCCTGATAAATAGTATTGGTGTGTAACCCCCTGCAGCCAGGTTGATGGCTGCTGTACCTCTACTCTCCACACCCAGTTGTGATGGGTGTTTCTGGACTGGACCTTAGAGGGTAAAGGGGGTAAAAGCTGCTTGCACATCAATACCTGCAAATTTTGTAGAGGTTACAGAGCTCCACACTATTGGCTTTTCCTGCTGCAAAAGTAAAACATGTCACAGCTCTCCTATAGCTAAAGCACATGTTTTGGTTTGCATAGCCTTGGATTGCTTCCATCCTGCCTTCTGCTTTTTTTCCCTACAGTTTCACCTGCTTCTAATGAACATTATATTTTTTGCCTCTACAACTGTTGCCCTAGGTGCCTTTGTTATATATGAACTGCTCGTTGTTGTGAGAGGTATTTAACATCCAGGCTTCTGGAAGGACATGGCTCTCTGGTAGAAGGGCTTTTTGGAAAACTGTTTTCTTCTGTACAGTGAAACAAAAGGAAGAACTGCAAGGAAAGGGAGGAGGGAGGGGACTGAAGTGCAAATGAAATGCTACAAATTCTCCACCAGCAGGGAATAGCAAGGCTCCATGCAAAGCCCTCCTTTGTGAAGCTGGATCTGTACAGTAGTGTTAGCAGTGCAGTTACCGCATCACAGCCAGTCATGTGCATACTGCAGTTTGTTACAGAGTCTGGGTGCACAGCAGTGGCCTTTCTATGGCCCCTTGAAAAACTTACAGCAGCAAAATATTATTTCTTATTAGCTATTCATTATCAAGCAGCATCTTTGTGAAGTGCTGATATCACCAAATACCCTTTTTGCTGAAAATCTTACTTCTCTTTGCTGTCGTATCTTGAAGAAATGCAGTCGTGTCAAGTAAAGGATCCCAACGCATGGAGAAAATCATAATTTTACTGCAGTGGTTTGAGATAGGGAAATGCCTAAATATTGGAGCAGGAACCAGGACTTCTGCTTTCTGTGTCTGTGTTCAGCTCACTTAATTCATATTAATTGATACAGCTTGAGAGTGTGGAGCTGAGACCCATCTGCCCTTTGGGGATCACAAAGCAGTAGTCACTTGGAGCATTTTTTAGGCTGTCAGGGAAGGATGGGACCACTGTTTTTGTGGTTACACTTCATTTTTTTGTTCTCTTTAAGACTTTATCACAGCTGCATGCTTTAGGGTATGCCTTAAATCAGCGAAAAAATTGAAACTGGTCCTGCAAGTCATGTCCATCATGCTAAGGACTTTGTCCCTCTGGAACCAAGGGGCGTCTGTTGACTTTTGAATAGAATAGATCTGCCGACCTTTGAGAAAAACTGCTGGGACAGTCTTTTCCCATATGTTCAAATTTCTATTAGCACTGATAGATGAGGAAGACTGTTGCTTGAGTCTGATTGCATCGCTGATAAGTTATTACTGAGTGTTTTCTGATATGATCAGGTTTTGTATGGACTCATGATTTCTAGAAGACTGTAGAACTAATGGTAAAAGCCTTCAACAGATCTATTTAAATTGAAATAATGAGACATTAATGTTACAGAAGTTGGCTTAAATGTATACGGCAATATTTTCTAAAAAAAGGTTTATAATGTTATAATTTTACTAATATAGTTGTAACAGTAATTTAATAACTTTAACAGTAAAACAAATATTAAAACAGTATGTCATAATGCACGTTCTCTATTCTTAATGCCCTCATCCAGGTTTCTCCCATCTCGATGTAATGCTTGTGGAATGCTATGATCCAAAAGGGGACCAGTGGAATATCCTCCAGACTCCTATTCTGGAGGGTCGCAGTGGCCCTGGTTGCGCGGTCCTTGATGACAGTATTTACCTTGTAGGAGGCTACAGCTGGAGTATGGTGTGTACCTGCTTTCTGCAATGGCCTTTCCATTCCTTTTGAGTTCTCCTAAGCCAGTCCATTTAATATTCAGATGGGATGGAGAGGAGATGAGAGGGGAAGTAGCTGCAGGCGTAGGTCTTGGTTGGGTTCTCAGCTTTTGGAGAACATGGAGTGGTTTCCCACCTTTGTATTTTTCTATTTAGATAAGTTATTATTGGACTGCATTCACTGATACAGAGTAATTGAAAGTATAGAAAGATGGGATTTTGAAAAAATTATCGACAAGACTATATGTTTATAGCTCTGCTTATGAGGCACTTGTAAAAGAGACTGATTTGCAGAGTCTGGGTGCTCGGCACATATGAAAACCAAACCTTTTGAAGGGCATCTGAGTTAGAGATTAAAACCATGAGTCGCTTTCAAACATCTTTAGAGCAGATGTGTGGATTTTACCAAAGCTACATTTAATATGACATTTTGTTCTGTCACAGGGAGCCTACAAATCTTCTACTATTTGCTATAGTCCCGAGAAGGGGACTTGGACAGAACTAGAAGGAGATGTTGCAGAGCCACTTGCAGGACCTGCCTGTTCAACTGTCGTATTGCCAGCCTGTGTACCGTACAACAAATGATAGTCCAGGAGCATTCACACGAACACTGATTGCATTTGGGTGAATAATGACGGGTGACGTAAATATTTTATTAGAACAGAATTCCTCTTTAAACAAAACTACCATAATTGACCCCTCATTCCATATTTATGCTTTAGGAGCAAACTAAAAGAAAAGAAAAACCAAGCATTGTCCCATCTCAGATAGGTGCCGGTGTCTTATGTAGCAAGTAGCTAAAACACACCGAACGTTACATGCTGACAGACTGCCATTTCAGACTGATTTAAACTTTTCCTGCTGCAGAGATACTCCTCACGTCAAATTTAACTTTAAAAAAAAATGATGGCTAACTGTTCAAATACAGCCTGAAGAGACAAGATCAGTATTGTGCATTGTATCTACCTGCATGTGACCCGTGTTGAAGTCATGAGGATGTTGTTTTCATGAATGCTTCAGAATTCAGATAGTGAAAAGCTCACACTGCATTGCAGAATTGTCTCCTCCTCTGTAATCCTAACCTACAGCTACTTCATATGCTCTGCAAGCAACACAGCATCAGAAGATTATAAAAGGTAAAGAAATATCATTCAGTTTTTACACAGCTTGGCAACTCATACACTCTGCCTTCAAAGTCCCCATGTAGAAGTGCAGCAGAAAGCAGACTACAATGAAAGCCATGCTTTACAGAGCACTTCTTGCAATAGCAGCTTAGGGATTAGGATCAAATTCTTCTAATCACACTTGTGTAAAGTCAGAGTCATTTCACTGAAATCACACGGAATGACTGTTTCTGCATTAATATTACAGAATTTGGTTCCTACATCTTAAAATCTGGCTTTGTAAAGTAAGCTATTTCTATGACCACTCAATGAAGCACCAGAAACCTTACTTCCTTTTCACTAACCTGTTAGATAGCAGCATCCGTGCTAGTTGCTTCCAAAGACAAGAAGACTGCATTTAATTATAAATTTATTACTTTGGACTCTGAAGTGCTTATGCACATTTTTGGAGAGACACTGGTAAGTAGTTAAAGTAGTCCTGTGTGGTTGATCTGAAGATGTACTCTGCAAGATTTTTACTATTGATCCAAAGTAATATGAGGCTAGACTTTCCACTGCCTTATAGCCTGTGTAGTTATTTACACATTGCAAAGCGAGTCAGAATGCTACCACATGAGACCAGTAGCATTTAGGACTTGCTTCATGAACTCATAGTTGCTTGCACAAATCAGACTGTCTATGTGTTAAGTTTATGCCTTTCTGTCCTGGCTTTGCAAAAGCAGTGACAAAATCTGAGCCTGATTCTTCACCACCTTGCAATTAGCAGACATAATCATCTGCACCTCAGTAAAGTATATTCATAATTCTTCCATTGCAGTTTACTGGTGCTCCATCCATTACCCTCAGGACCATCCTCTTTGCTGGTATAAACTGACATTGCTCCATTGAATCCAATGGATGTACTTTATGTCAGCTGAATATCTGGCCTTTAATTTGCCTAGTTGTAGCTGGCTGCACCAGATAAAAGGCAAAGGACACTCAGATCCTGCATTTTCAACCCTGCACATATCTTTCATGACGGGACTTAATGCTAGTGCATTAAGCAGGGAGCAGGCAACTACTGGAGGTTGGTTTCTGCTGCAGAGGCAATAGATGGGAGAAAGAATTCATTATTTGCTTTGCAAAACAGAAAAAGGGTGAATGTACACAGAAATTACACTATATATTGATGCCTGAGAGCAGTATAAATAACGGAGAGCAAATACCATGGGATTGTTACTCTCTGGCATCAGCCCAGTTTTATTGCAGTGCAACTCCCTTGCTTGCAGCAGAATTACACAAGTTGTAAAATTGGAGTTATGCAGTAAAGACTGATACCACACAAATGCAATAATCCAGTTGATGAGGTTGCTGTTTAAACAAAATAATTATCTGAAGATGCTAATATTTGAATGTGCCATTGGGGAGTTTTCCAGTGAGCATCACTAAGGAACTCATAAAGGTGGAGTGTATATCCTGAAATCTCCATCCATTTCTACTATATAGTGCAATCTTAGTTGGTTTTGTATTTATTTATATTGTTCAGATCCAAGGGATCCCTTGTAAAATATATTTGGTGCAATCATGACTTTTTTTTTCTTTCCTGTTGAAAATATATAAATATAAATATATATAAAAAGGAAACTGTTAAGATACTAAATGAGGAAACCTTGAATGACATTTAAAAGGTCTGCCACTAAACACTGACGGTCACCTGTCTCTACTAAAATGTACCATTTTTGAAGGATATTTCTTGTCCTTTTAAGTGGTTCTTTTTTTTATCAAGATAATTTAAAGATTTATGAGGACTGTATGTAAATCTTTCTATCTTTCAGGAAGGCATGACCAAGGTAAAAGTGCTAACCGAATAAGTCACACAAAGAATGTAAATTTTGTACAGTACTAGACTGTGTAAATGAAGCTTGCTTGTAGGGGGAAACTTTAAATAAAACTTTATGTACTAATTCAACTGTCTGCCATATTCCTACTTATAAAGTGTATGTATAAATAATATCTACATTAAATTCTTTGGAACTTTTTTTATCATGCAGATGTGTAAACTTCTTTTGTTTTGGGGTGTTACATAGCGACCTCATTGTTTTCCAAATATTACCCAGTGCTTGTAAGCACAGTCTGTAGTCAGTCTTCCCCTGAGTGCAGTGCCTGACCTGAGTTCCAGCAGAGAAAGCTCCACATGTGTGCCTGCTCTGACCACAGAAGTAATTGCACACCTGTGAAATGCCTCTGCCTTGTGCTGCTCCCCCGTTCCTCTGTCCCATGGTTTCACAGAATATTCTGAGTTGGAAGGGACCCACAAGGATCACTGAGCCATCCCCATACAGGGATCAAACCCACAACCTTGGTGTTTATTAGCACTATCCTCTAAGCAACTGAGCTAATCTCAGGGTCAGGTAAATGGAAAGGACACTGCTTTGTTAAACCCAGTCTGGTTTTTAGGGTTTTAATGCTAGTTATGGCAACTTTATCCATCTTCAAAATGACCCTCCTGTGGCAATTAACCCTTCTAATTATGGGTATTTCTGTTCTTAGAGGGGGAGTGCTGGCAGGGGTATGCAGTAGAGGAGTTGGGACACGAGGTGTTGCCAGGCTGAAAAGACAAGGTAAAGGCAGGCTGTTTTACCAGGAAGGAGAAGCGTTATCAATACCAGTTACTATACTACTACGTTCATTATTTATTCATGCCTACCAGCCTTTGTCATGGACTAGAATCTCCCCATGCAAACCAGGTGGGTGCACTGAGCAAACTGAAAGGTGGTCCCTGACCCCCATGCTTACAGTAACTGTGAGCTGTGCTGGGGGTGGCTGAGGGCAAAATGACAGCCTGTTCCAACAAGAGGGAATCAGCCCTGTTCAGATATTTTGTGAGGAGGGGAAAAGTGAGCCCGTAGCAACTACAGTAAGATAGTACAATGAACAGGATTGCTTCATTAATGAGTTTATTTCAGCAGAGGAAGAAAGGGAGATTTATGCATATTATTTTTAAGTAATGCGGGAGAAGAAGGAAAAGGAGAAGCTAGAGGCAGTGGGCAGAGATATTATTAGGAAAGGAAGGGAAGGAAGCAAAAAAGAAGAGGTATGAATGAAGGGAAAAAAAAAAAAAAGAGCCTGCAAGAGGAGAGGGTGGGAACTTCTTGTGGGCCAAGGGCATGGAGAAAGGACTGGAGTAATGAGGAATGCAAAGATGGTTTCTGAAAAGCATGTATCAGAGCAAGCCTGGAAAGAAATGACAAGATAGGTGATATAACAAGTGGAAAAGAAACATGAGAAAATGCAATAAAAGAGGATGTGAGATAAACACGAAACTAAATAAGCACTTGGTGATTATGCTGCTCCTATTCAGCAAATCACTTTTAGTGGTCTGGCTGTCAAGCAGAAGGATAAATCTGCAGAGTACTTAGTTGAGGCAGTGTTCAAGCTTTCAGTGCACAGACTTCAGCACAACAAAAATAATGAAAGAGATGCCCAGCAGCACCTTTGCAGTGCCTGGGCTGTGGCAAGCACCCAGCTGCAGTCAGTGCCTGTGACCAGGGAGGAGAGGTGGTGCTGGTGGTGAGAAGCACAAGAAGAGCAGATGAGTATCAACTCCTGGTCCCTGCTGGGCTGGAAAGAAGTGCCCTTTCCATCTCTGATTCTCTGATGAGTGTCATCTTTGGGAGCTGAGCACGTGGACTGTTCCATGGTTCTCCTTCTCTGTTGTCCTTCCCGCCAAACTTTAATCTTCTCCATTTTTTTGTCAGCATGACAGATTTGCCTAGGTCCTTCTGCAGAGCTGGGCCTGGAAAAAAACAGACTAACAAATAAAGCTATTTCCCTGGTCCTGAGATACGGTCCCATCAACTGACTAAGAAGTGTGAGAAGACTGGGTTGCTGCTGACTTGCAACCGGTACACATGTCCTTAAGAATGACAAAGATGGCATTTCAGAAATAGACTTTTCATCAATTATAGCACTGTTTTCAAAGATACGGTGCACCCACGTCCCAAAAGCTGGCATTGCTTTCCTTCATGTGTTTGTCCCCCTTCCTGCCTTTAATACAATTATTTACTCTGCTAACTGCATCTGTGAGCCAATTTCTGAGAAAAATCCATGCCAAACCTCATTATATATACTGGTTTCTATTGTATTATAATCACTCATCAATAAAGTACTCTAGTTCCCTTGCTTTAAGGGAGAGTCCATATTTCAATTTGAATGGAGCTGTCTGGGTACAGACAAAGGAGACGGAAATCCCAAACAGAGCTAAAAGGCCAAGATAATAATTGCTGACATACACACTCCTGGGGAGTTTTAAGATCCATGTTCTAATTTCTGCTCTTAGTGCAGCAGTGAAAAAGAGTCAGTGTTTCAGCCTCTCTGGTCCAGCCCAAGGAAGCAGTGACAGCAGCACTGGGGTCAGAGTGGTTAGCAGGAAGGGAAAGCACGTTAATGAATTCTGGAGGGCTTGTAATGCCATAAAAGATTCAGTTAATCTGCAGCATAGATGTTGATCAGCAAAACTGAACCTAACTCTCTGGACCTTGTCAGATGTATTCTGTGCATGTCAGTGTTCCACACCAATTACAGATTTTAGAAGATGCTCTCATGCAAAACTATGCACCCTAATATATAAGCCAGCTCAGATGTAACTAAAATTAAAATCTGACTGTGGCAAATCTCTGTGATCCTGATATATGAAAATCCAAATAAATGATTTGTTCCCAGAAATGAAAAATAACTTCAGCAGGAAATTTCAAAATTACTTATGCAGGATTAATCCAGTTCAATGAATGCATCTTGCGTTGATTAATAAAGCAATCCTGAATTGCAAACTAAAACGAGAGGAGACTTCTGGTACTGATATATTTGTGTATTTCCGAAGCTAGAGGGAAATGCGCACTTTGCAAGAGATGTGGTCAACCAGTGTAAACAGAGATTGAATACAAATACTGATTTTCTAATTGTCTTCTCCCTGCAGGAGAAAACTACCTTTGTGTCATTGAGCCTTTCTTGAAGAACAAAGGTAATATGTTACCTGCCACACAAGGAGAACAGGGCATCTAACATGATTGTACAATGACTCCAATTAGCATCCAAATGACATCTGCAGTCTTACATAGCAAAGAAAAGCAAAACTTGAGCTACTTTCTGCTGATTTTCTTGCCGCATGGAGTAGAAATTTTGGTCAAATAGCATTAGCTTTTGTGATCTGCTGCCCTTGAGTTTAATTGAGCTTAGAGGTGAACAGATACAAGGAAACTGCTTAGAAAGTGAAAATCAGGGAAGGAGATTTAAACAAATGTAGCATTTTCCTAATTTTTTTGTCAGCATCTACACAGGCCAAAAATCAACTGAATTTACTTAAAGTGGCCTCATCACTTAATCTAAAAAAGAGTTCTTCAGTTTGGAAAATTGCCTTTGATCATTGCAGTGTTTTACAAAGGAATAGTTATGAATGGTCGAGGTATTTTGCCAAATATCATTAAAATCCGTATAGTTTTATCTTTAAGAAATGGTTCACCCTTAACGTCTTCCAGAAAACCACACTGGCAGGATCATATTTATAAAGCTTGCTCATATGTCGGTATGTTGTATGGTATTCAGTTCCTGATTCTTCGCAAACTCATTTGCATTTTTGTTTGCATTTGTGCAAAACAATTTTTCAAAAAACTTTGACTGACCAAGACTGTTTTGTAGGAATGGAGGCTGAACTTTAAACATACTTCACAGTGAATAGTGAATACCAAGACTGATGATCCATCCATTGCATAAACAGTAACAGAAAAATAGTTGCTTCTTGTATATTTAGGGGGTTTGAGAAAGGTGTATCAATACATGTGCACATCTGCACCCAAAAAATGTCAAGTTCACAGGCCATAGCAAGGACAGCTGTGCCATAGTTTTTGCTAAACAGCACTGAAACTTGGATGTTTTTCTCTAAAAACTACTCTTTAACTGCAAAGATGCCATTAGTCACAGCAGGGAGCATAACCAGAAGGAGGATGTCTGTAACTATAGTAAGAGAGCACATTAAACTGTAGGTCAAAATCACGACTGACTGATTACCTTCAGGGTGAAAGTAAATCTTCAGACTTGCCAGAATGATAGGGAACAGGACTGACTGGGGCTTGCCAAGGGCATCCTCTGCCTCCCCCACACCACGGCAGGGTCAGTGATGGCCAGTGCACTCCCAGCAGACATTTGCTGACTTGCCTAACCTTTGTAGTGATGTGTGACGGGATGCAGTCATCGTCATCATTAGAAAATGCTTCCTAACGTCTAGCTTAAATGTCTCATTAGTTTAAAGAGGTGATTCCAGGAAGAACCTAAAATACAAAACATTTATTTTTCACAAATGTAAGTCCACAGTTAAATAATCTAAAACTTTCACAAATGACAGAACCTTCAAAGATGGTTTTCCTTCTCCTGCTTTCAGTAGACAAGGAGAACTGTTTATTCCCACTCTTTGCAACAGCTTTTTTTGCAAACTGAGACTACTAGTCTTCACTTCTCTCTAAGCCTGTGGCTTGGTCTCTTCTCCCTGACTACAGAATTTACATCTACCAACAGTCTGGTTTTAACTTTTTAGCTGATCTCCAGCTGGTTCACATCTTCAGCTTCACACTGACCAGTGCAGAGAAGACCAGGAGGTTTCTGTCTAACTTACAGTAATGCAGCCCAGGGTTGCAGTGCACCAAAGCTTTGCAGTGAGGTCTTTCCATCCCTAGGAAGCCTCCCTTTAACTTGCCCAGATTAGAACTGACCAGACTGGTATTTTGGTACTATTCAAGACAAAACACCCACTTCTTAACAGCACTTCTACTGAAGATAAGGATGAAAGCTGTTACCTGGCTGTGCAAGATTCAGGTAGGGAGTCCAATAAACTTTAGTGAATGGAGTGTACATATAGGACTGCATAAAGACTAATTAACATGATGTAGAAAAGTATGGCATTTTTATCAGTGTCTGGGCACTCAGAAAAAAAATTACTGTTGTCTTTTAAGCTCTTTTGCTTCTTCTAGTTTAATAAAATGAAAGATATCAGTAAAGAATTATGTCTGGCACATCATCACCACTTGTGAATTATTCTCCAAGCATTCACTTTTGCCATGATATATTCCACTGGTTTCAGGAGCTACTGAGCACTGTCAGTATTTTAAATGAAAAGATACATATCTCCAACAGCAGTCTGTTTTGACTAGCACAAGGGTGTCATGCTCTGGAACCCCTCCTCTTGTTTTTAGGTGGTCACTCAAGGCAATTATTTTCATAGCTATATCTACTCATGCTTCTGAAAAACACCAGCTCTCCTGTTTTTCCTGTGAAAAATGTCATTGGACATCAACTTCAATTGATTCCAGCATGGATCCTTACGCCATTCCTGGCCCTGTAGTTCAGAGTTTAATCAGTAAACCTTTTGTTGCAGTCCTTAGTGATACTGGATACTGAGTCTTCGCATTCAGGGTTGCAATAACATTGGCCATTCCTCTTACGTTGGGGAAAAACCCAAGGGGTTGTAGCCTTGGCCTGAAAAGTGAATTGCGTAGTAGACTCTATGTCTAGTCCAACCCAAAAAGCTGATGAATGAGGCCTTGGACAATCACTATAAACCTCACACTTCTATGCCAGCCCACAGGGCAGGCCATGGGCTGTGTAGCTTCACTCCCTCCTCTCCCCTCCATTCCCTGAAACTACATGACAGTTCACCAAAATGCCTCCTTTCTGGTGTCACTCCTGGCACAAGGTATTCCCCAGGCTGTGCCCAGCCCTGGCCTTCCCCAGGGCCCGTTGTTGCTCAGGGATGGCAGCAGGGCTGGCATCGTCCATGTGTTGGGAATGGTCACCGTGCCCTGATCCCATCCCTGTTTCAGATGAAGGAATTAAACTATGTTGCTTTAGGGAATTAACTCTGCAAACATTTTAGGACCAAGCTGCTGAACAGAATCGACGCCCTTGTACTTCACCCGAGGGCACTTATTGATAGCTATGGAGAGAACTCAAAAAATCATTTTTAAGACCTGGAACAACACTTAATAGATGAGAAAACAGAGTTGTCATTCTGTACTCATTGGTTCCAATTAGAGGATGAACTGTCCTCAATTTTCCAAAGCATGTTTGATTTTGAATGGGTTTCTCATGGGCAGTGGGCTACCATAGGCAAATCTCATTTTGACAAGTACTAATTATGGACAACGCAGTGGCAGACTGTAATCTCTGTCATGAGAGCTATCAACAGGGATGCAGCGAAGGCTTTAACAGTGGGTGGCAGTACTCTGGGTCAAATTAATCACCACCATAATGACAATGAAATCAGTAGAGCTTTGGGATGTTAAGTTTGATAAAAGAAGCCATTCTGTTCTCTGTCTGGCTATTTACATTAAAGCCTGGCCTCAGCTTGAGCTAATCCTTTGTCACAGTGTTCAGGGCTGGCTTTTTTCGGCACAGTGGAGAGAGAACAAAGAGCAGTCCCCCTTGCAAGAAGCAATGTTTTCATGTCCAGATCTGAGTTGCTGCAAATAGATTAGCTAAGTGTGAAGCAGACAGCCTCAGATTTGCACAGGCTACTGTTCTGAGGCACGTGAAAGGACTCAAAAATGTAAGTGGAATTTTTGGGGCATGTAACCTTGGAACTGCTGATGTGCATGAAGTCAGCTCCATTTGGCTTTGGCTTTTTGTCAAAGAGCTTTAGGAAGGTCTGTTTTGCCTCCTTTGCCTCCCTTCACCACAGCCAAAAGGGTTGAGGTCTGAACAAGTACGCCCTTAGAGCATGGTGTAGGCAGCTGCCAGACAAAGAAATATGCAGTGAATGTAGACACAGCTGAAAAGAAGTTTCTAGGAATAACCAGGTGAGACGATTCTGCATGTAATGACACTACACTAAACTGTGTTAAATTTTAGCCCAAGTTACCCTTCCCCTACAGCTATGGGCTTGCTCACCATGAGTGTTCATACTGCTTTACTCTGCTTTAGATACATGTTTCATGCTCTGCTGCTGATGGCTCTTTCTATAATACTGAGCCTTGGAACATTCCTTAGTAATGTTCAATGTACCGATGTGTACCAAGGCACAGACCCCCTCCAGACCTTCAGAAAGGACACGTGCAGGGGCTGGACAGGAGCTGCCACCCTCCTTAACAGCTCTTCAGGCTGTGCATCCAGGGCAGTGGGGCCTGAGGCATCATTCAGTGTATCCCAACAGGTTTGTGTGGACACGGGCACAGCAATAGGCTGTGCAGGTTGTGTTCTGGTGTGACACAAACATGGAACACCTCCTTGTTTAGCCACACGGGCCTCCCCCATCCCCTCTCCTACCCCACTCAGGGTTATCGCCCACGTCCTCTTCATCTTCTGACAACTTATGAAATACTGCTTTGATGAGGGTGATGCTGCCCAGCTTTTTGTCTGAGGCTACAATGGAGAATTTTCATTCCTACATCCACAGTCCCATATAAATGGAAGAATCAAATGTAAAACAATGTCTTTCCATTCACCTATTTACTACCGGACTAGTTACAAAAACATATAACTCCCCTAAAATCCAAATAAACTGCCAACCATCCGTTTTGAATCCATTTTGTAACTATGCAAAATAATCTGCTCTTTTGTTAGAATGGTTAAAGGAGATTTAGAGGGAGGAAAGAGCATGGTGACTTCCAAGGGAAGAGTGAGTGATTCAGTGCAAAAAGGGTAAATTTCATCTGCACATTCTTAACTGCGAGGACATTCTGCACATCTCAGGAGTGCACTAAGTGGTGCAGTAAACCAGTAAATTAGAAGAATGTAAATTCTTTAGTAGGAATTGCACGCAAGGGAAAAATGCTTCCTCATGCTCATATTTGTTTTCATGAAAATAATGTACACTCTTTCTAAAATCATACTGGTACAGAGCTGAGTAAGACATCAAAACCAGTAATAGATATTACACTGGACTAAGAAATGGCAATGATACAATTATCTTCCATGTTTCTGATGATCACTGTGATAAAGCCAGGACCTGGCATATTTAGAGCCTGGCACTGAGTAGAGAGCCTTGTAGCTCCCTTCCCTTCTCACTCTGTCTGTCTTATTTATCTCTCATTAAACTAAATTGTATTCTTATTGGCTGACTGACCTCTGATACTGTTATTAATTGATTTATATAGTGCCTTTTGCAAGCCTCAAGACACTTCAGAGAATTGCAAATATATATAGGGATCACTTCAGCAATCACCTCCCTTTGGGCTGGAAACTGGTGGCCATTGCAGTGGCACTGGCAAGGCTTTGGGTTAGAAAAGAAGGCAGGGTCACGGAGCCAGCACTTCTGGCAGTCCTACTGCCAAGCAGCTGCCTTGATATCAGACTGGAAGCATCAGAAATCTTTCAGAGAAAAGGCTACCTCTGGCAAATGGTGTGCCAACAGAACATGTTCAAAAGCAAGTGTGAGGCACAATATTTTCATGATGAATTCAGAGCCCAGGGATCATGTGTGTTTTCCTGTGGTCCTGATGACCACAGAACGGCCTAGGCATGGTTCCCTCAGAACTTCTGCCCAGCACCAGCCCTCCCTGCAGCACCAATAGACCTCCCCACTGGCTCACATGTGCACATGCAGCATGTATCTGCAAGCCTCACAGTGCTGGCACAAGTAAATGCCACGTACAGGCTTTGTCATTGAACAGCTACTAGCAGCCAGGCCCAGTGCTTCCTCCTCTCACCATGTCAGGCACTTGGGAAGCTGATAGGGATTTCAGAGTGGAAACTGCACTTCCTGGCTGTCTAAGCCCTTTTTAGGTCAGGACCCAAAACATCCCAGACAGTGTGTGATGGCTGCTAGCAACACTGCTACACTTCCTTGATGCCTGTGGTGCTATGAGTAATGAAGAAAAAAAAATGTTGAAACAGGCTAACACACGTATAGAGGGTGGCCATCAAGAAAGGAAGGGACTGCAGACACCAAAAAAAGGATGCAGATCTTCTCCATAGAAGGACGTCCAGCCCTCTTTTCCTTACCTTCAGTGGTGACTTGCAGCACCACAGCAGGACCACACCCATGGTCCCAGTCAGCATTGATGCCAACTTTCCAAATGTGGGAAAACTGTAGGTTTTCAGAATAATAGCTTGAGCATTCACAATAAACATTTTTAATACTTCCTCATCAATTACAGATGAGAAAGCTTTGTGTTTTTTCAGAGTATTAGAGTTTTGTCTTAATTTGAAATGTCTGAATGCCTCTAATTAAAAAAAAAAAAAAAATCTTTCCAAAGGTGCAAACATAGCAGAGAATATCAGAAATCTCTTTATTATGTTAGGTCATTAAAGCTACTTAGTGAATTGCATTGTATAGATCTGAAGGTTTTGAACCTTTCCCCATTAAAATGAACCCTGAATATGAAAATGTGCACCCCTTTCCAAAGCAGAATTAATTTCACTGACTCCATTAACAAGCAGGTCTGCTCTCGTCTTATCTTTCAAGAATTCTATACCTGATTGCATTTATGTTCTCATTTAGCATCTCAAAATGGGCACTTTCTCTCAAGAAGGGTTAGTGCATGACTCACCCGCTTAGTTAATCTGACTAATTAGCATACAGTCACCCATTAACAGCATTAGAACAACAACTGTAGCTCTCATTTCCACACTGTCTGGAAAACAGACCTCTTCTAGTTTGCAAGGACATTGGTTGCTCCCTGTCTTCTGACAAGTGTGGGGTTATTTATCACACCAGCACAGGATTTCCAGATAGCTCTGGAAGGGGTGATATAATTCTTAATATCCTGCAAAAACCTTCAGCCCATAATCTTTCCTAGCAACTTATTGGAAATTATTCCAAAATTAAGTCCTTAAGTCTGCCAGAAACCTCGCTGACATCCAAGCTGCTCCCATGCACCTCTTTCAACTTCATTGAAAGAAACCAGTGGTGGAAATTAAATAAGTTTTTCTTATGCACAATAAGTCACAATAAGTGGATCAACATTAAAATCTTTCATACTTCACCCATTCACAGAAGTCCTGGAATTATTTCCCACGACTCTTCTAGGTGTATCAAGCCATGCTCAGACAGAAGTAAGATTTGTGGGTCCTTGGAAGAGTAATTTCCCAGGAAGCATACCTTGCAAACCAGGAACATTTTTATTCATGGAGGTGAGGCTGAGAACAGCAGGTTAAAAGACTGAACTAGGGAGGCAAAGCCATCAGCTGCAGGAGCTCCTTAAGACAACTGCAGAGTGCCCAAGGTACTCAAGGAGATTTACACACCCAATTTCAGCCTGCCCCAAGTAGGCTGAAAAGCTGTAGGATCTAGATAGGTGTGAATTTCTGTTATTTATTTCAAAGGGCTCTTCATGGGAAGCCTAATTATGGTCACTTAAATGCCAGGACAGTTAGTCATTTCACTGCTGCTCACCATACCAGAAATACCCATCATCTAGCAGACTTCCCCTGTGTCACCAGCACGCAGGTGAAACCCACCATTGCCACACACCTTCACACCATGCTCCAAAGGAATAAACCTGCAGGCTTCAACTCCCACTGTACAGCTCTGGGATGGTCCTTAATGTGTGATGGGAAGTACTTCATCTCCCTTGCTGTTGGCATGTGGGATGCTGGTGTTTGGCTGGGTTATTGAAATGACACTGGCTTCACTGGGTGCCTCGGAGCCAGCGCTGGCACCTGCAGGGCCTGCAGGCTTTGGAAGTAGGGCTCCTTGCCTCTGCCTCAGCCAGCAGTGAGTCGCAGCAGACATAATAGTTGAAAACATGGGTATTCAAAGTAATATCATAAGCTTTAAAAATCTGAAAGTTTAGTGGACCTGCAGGTTTTACCTCATGGGAAAGTCACTATTTGACAACAGGAAATCCAGTTTTCAGGAAGGCTCACATCGGACAATGCCAGAACTAATGCTGAGTGAAGTTTCTATCTGCTTTGAGCAAAAGCTGAGCCACAGATTCCCTGACCAAAGGTCCCTCACAGAGCACTGGATGTGATGTTGCTTGTACCTCACTTCTGCTGTGCAGTCACATTGTGGCGCTCGTAATGACTGTCCCCGCTACAGCTGAGACTGAGAAACAAAAGCTCCTAGCACAGATGGAACAACACCAATATCCCAGGAATCTGAGTCTTGCTTTCAAAGTGCCCCTGATGGTACCAACAATGATCTTGTCCAACTCACATTAGCAGTTAAACTAGTTTCAGGACCAGTGGAGGGCAATATTGTTTTGGCTTCCTTGAATAAAGGGATCGAGGCACCAGCTAGGGCACAGAGCTGCTGAGTGCCAGGCAAAACCCTTACTGTGGGCACAGGATGACACTTATTGTTCCACAGAAACCAGCCCCTAGGGTGTATGGCCACTGGAGCACCAGCACTGCCTTTATAAAATGTCTCACTTGCTAAACACCAACTTGCTGTAGATATTGATGCTTTTGTGCTGGCATCATGTCCCCAGACCAGTGCACAGCGAAAGACAGAGGTGGAAGCAGCTCTAGGGTGAAACACATTCATTGTACATACCAGTCCTCTTTCAACTTCTATTGTTTTCCTCATTATGAGCTTGATTCAGCATCTAAAAATTTCCCAGTTCTGCACTTACCAAGTAGTTTATGTCTACTTATATTTATTAAGGAGACCAAAAAAGGGGTATTTAAGTCACATTTTGTGGAAATACAGCCTAGTTAATGCAGGAAATTAAGTACTTCTTGACTTGAGCAAAGTGTTCAGAGGGTGAAGCCACAATGCCTGTAAAAGTAGCAGGTGACGTAAAACATTTGCTTTTTTTAAGTACTTCCTTAGACTCCTTTCATAATATTAAATTCCTTATTTTAATATTAAGAAGGAATGTTCATATTTTGTTTTGCCTCTCAGCACCTTTGAATTGATCTTGCAATGGTATGATTTATTCCGCTATAATTTCTCTCTCCTGTTTGAGGCTTTGATTCATTAAGTGTTTCCCTGGAAAGAAATGCTTTGAAGTTGTGAAAAGCTGTGACATTTCTGCTTTTACATCTTTGGTGTCTGTGGCAAGTGATGGCTGTTCATTGGTACCCACGAAGCAGGTGACTGCTGGGTGACTGCTGCTGCTGGGGTGGTGAATGGGCTTTCTGGAAAGATGGAACAAGAGTAACAGGGCTGAAGGCTGTTTGGATAGACATGGCAGGGACATTGTCCAAAATAGGGACAAAGCTCAGGCACCTGAAGGGAAATTAAAGTCTGATGGGGTTTGCAGGACAGATGTGGGCTTTGTGGTAGCAAATGGTGAGGTTTTTAATTTTATTTCCTCACTCACCTCCTGCTGCTGCATGCCTGCCTTGTCCCACTTCTGTTGTGTCTTGGATGGCCACAGTCCCTATGAAGAATCCCACAGCAGGTGCCAGTGCAGTCCCAACACACACCACCAGCAAGCACTGAGAGTCCTGCTGCTCAGGCTGCAGTTGGGCAAATCTGTCAGGAGACAATATCTTTGGTTAGACCTGTTACTTGATTGTAAAAGCACAGAAAAGCTTCCTAGCTGTTTGTTGTTTTTATCTGCAGAGAAGTTTGTGCCTGAAAGCTTGCATATTTTTCCACCTATATTAGTTGTTCCAAGAATAAAAGGTATAATTTCTTCCTGCAGTCTGTGTCTGTCATATCTGTAGACATGTAGCACAGCTACAACATGATTCAGAATTTAGCACATGCCATTCAGTGTGAGCTGCACATCTGTGCCTGCTGACATGCTGTGCAACAGCCAGAAGTGTGCACCTCAAACCATTTTTTAATTGTATGTTCACCTTTACCTTTACAGGAACCAGAATTTATTTACACAGCACAAAAAAAGGATAGAAAATTGGAACTGAATCCTGTAGAGCCTTAACGTGCTTTTGGAATTCCTTTTTGCATGAGAGAAGCATCTGTATTTTTTATAAATAACTACTAATGATAGGAAAGCAGCAAAGATAAGTGACTCAGTGGAGGCTAAGTACTTTCTCAAAAGCCAGGGATTAACAAAACATATTTGCATTTCACTTTTAATATGCGACTACCAAAAAGAGGTTGGCAATGCAAAAACCATTCCTCTTATTGATATTATACATCTGTCTTTCTAAGAGAGTTTTGATGTTAGAAATATTATCAAAAGCTTTAGTGAAGACCTGAAATATTTAATCATGAAATAGGTCCCTCAAAATTCTGAAATCAATTTGGGTTTTAAACTTTTCACCTTGTGATTCCGCCAGGGGCCCAGTGGAACCATGAAGGTTCAGCTGAATTTTTTTTTCCTTGCTGTGATATTTCTGCCCCAGGGAGTTCCATATTATTGCATTACATGTACAATGTTTCTGGGCCCAGAAGATAGGAGATAACCCAGTTGAAAAGCCTCTATTGTTAATGACAAGAGATGCTCAATGCTCAGTGATTCTACACTTCAATAAAGAAATTTACTGTACTTAGGAAGACTGGCACCTCTGCATATCCACAACTCTGATCCAAACGGGGGAATCCAAATAGACTGTACAGTTATATGAGTGCTGGCACATCACATGGCATGAGAATATGTTGATTTTACTCTACTGATACCAGTTAGTGCCTCTTGTAAATCCATGCTTGTTCATCTGCTTCAATTCCCATACTTAACTAACAGCTTTGCTGAAGTCAGGTTAAGCATGCAGGCAGGGTTAATCTAACTCATCTGTGAAATGCTGACAAAGAAAACATTCTACTATTACATTACCAAAAATATTGAATTAGGACTTTATTTAGTTAGAATTATCAATTGTCACATGGGTCTTTCGCTCATTATATCAGTGCATCCAATTACCTTCAATTCACAATCCAGTTGGCTTACAACACATGTTCACAGGGAAGGACCCTATACATCCTCAAATTCTATTCTGACATGCCTGTATTCCTCAGACACAGGTGACATTAGCAAAATAATAGCTAAACTTTCGGCTATTGAGAAAGTCACAAAGTTCATGGGGAATGGCATCCCATTCTTCTGCAAAGCTGGCACAAGTTTCTCAAAGGGGTGAGCAAGATACAAGAGTACTTCTGCCTCAGGAAAAAGAAAGAAAAGTATAGTGTTGGACTGAAGAAAAGGTATTGATACATCCTCTTCTTCCTGGGGCAGAGATGATGCTCCTGGGAAGGGTCCTTCACTCCAGCACAAGCTCTGTCTATCTACCTCACCCTCCTCAGCCTGGCTTCCTGGAATCTGGAGTAAGCAGCACAGAGACCAGGGCTCAGTGATCTGATAGTTTAGCCAGATGCCCACACTGCCTAAGCAAAGGGGCAGTTCCCACTCTACTTGGCCAAGAACAAGAAACTGCAACACTGATGTTCTGATATTGGTATTCTATTGCCACATCCGGTGGTCGAAGACTGTTTTGAGTTGCTTTTATTACACTGATACTTAATCCAATGGATATATAGAGTCATCATAAACAGGATGGGACTTGGAAAGATCATTTATATACTTAGCAGCTACACATAATCTTCCCTGAGCAATGTTTGCTAATCAGATCCTAGCCCTAACAAGGAAGATGCGTCATTGTTGTTGCTCTCAGGTACTTCTTAATATTTAAACTAAAATTCTCCTGAGGCAATGTAGACTCCTTACTACATCCTGATGGGTTATTGTTGTACTCTTTGAGGTTATTTCTACCCTCTTTGCCATTTATGTTTTTGAAGATGCTTAATCTGTCTACTTTAGTTTCTCTCTGCTTTAGTCTAGAAAAGCCTTTAATCTTGCCAAAGAGTTTAGAGGAGAATAAAGAAAACTGTCAGATCCACCCTACTTCACCTGTATCTGTCTTTAAGTGCTCAAAATGTTCATAACTGGACACCATTCTCCAGCTGAACACCACACCTGCACTGAGCAGAGGAAGAAAATTTCATGTATGTTGAAGACAAAGGGCCTTTTTTTATACGTCCCAGTGCACTGTTTACCTTTTTGCCTTTTTGCAACTTCCAGATCCTCTCCATGACTTTTATGCTGTTGCAGCTCTTCCCTGGTTTGTGGCTTTTGGAGTGCAGATTCTCCTTACTGAGTGTAGGGCTTTTCCTTATAAACTTGCACAGTGTTCTGTTCTCATCACCTTCTCTAAGACACCAACACTAGTATGGATCCTAATTCCATCCTTTGAAGTGTTTACAGGTCTCTCAGCTTGGTGTTTTCGGCAAATTTGACAAATATGTCCTTTCCTTCATCAGCCATGTTGTTTCTGAAATTTACTCTGAATGAATATTCAACACTCAGCATTGCCAGGTGCATGACAGATCTCTGGGACATTGTCCCTTGAAACATGCTGCAGTGTGAGAGTTATCACTTATTATTCCCTTTAGTTTTTGAAGTGGTTTTGAACTGACATATCCAGGGTGTGTTTCCCTTAATTGTCCATGGGGATTCCATGAGTAACCCTGACAAAAATCTGCCCAAAGTCAGGATTGATAGACTTTTATTCCTTCTTTTCTAATCCAAAAGGCCTGTTATCCTGTCACAGAAAGAAATTTGGCTGCTTTAATACAATTTGTACTTGACAAATCCCATTTGTCCTTGAAGTTAGTTTGGTTATTTGTTCCATGAGTCTCTGGCTCTTCCTTTCCCTGTTTTCTAAAGGTAAGTGTTAGGTTTATCATTTTCCAGGCTTATCCCATGTAACTTATCTGTCACACATTTCGTTACTTGTTTTCATCTCTAGCTTCCTCTGAAAATGAAATTTGGTCAACTTCACCAGGCATGAAGCAGCACTCTTTTAAGCTGACACACTCTTATGTGCTTTGTTATGTGCACGATCAATGGCTCCAGAACAGCTTTGGAGCACTCCCTTAGTCCTAACTATCCTTATTTCAGAGAGAATATCAATGCTCACACCTGTGGTTAAACTACAGCCATAGTTCCCTCAGTCTCCACAACCATAGCACTGCTGTCAACTTGTCAGCTCTGCTTTGGTTAGCCACAGCCTGAAGTAGCCCAAGGTAATTTTGTTCCTCAACCTGAACAACCATAAACTCCAAATTTCAAATAAAGTCATCTTTGAGGCAGGCCACTTATTGAATTTTGATTTAATTTAAGAAAAGTCACGCTCCCAGTATAGCACAAAGAGTTGTAGGCTGTAAAGGACAGAAGAGTCAAGTTTTGCAGTCTGCTTCAATTTTCTCTCTAACAACACACTAGCCCCTCTGTCTCCCATCCTGGTTTCTCTCACCTCTCTGGTCCTTCCATTAGTCCAGATTCTACCTATGCCTCATGAAGCACAATGCTGGCAAGATAAGCAAGGTGGAAACCCCAGGAGGGATGTGGGAAATGATGAATGAGGCAGCTGTGAAAACAGGGTACACAGAGTTGTACAGAGCATCTGTGGTGGTGCATTCCAATCTCACTCCACCCCCACCTTCCCTCCCACACACCCCAAATACTCAGTTGCTGCTGCAGCATGAAACAGAATTTATGAAGTTATAGTTGATTTGGAAAATGACAAACAAACTCCAGAACCCATTCCTCATATAATTCATTGGTTTGGCCAGACAGGAGATGGTGACTAACTACAGATTACCAGTGCTTATATGCCAATGCAGCCCCACTAAAAACTGCAGCACCCAATGTGGAAAACCTAACAGCCACACTGCAATCAGCCACATGCCCGTGGATGGCAGTGCTAGATAGAAAAGGTATGTTATTTATGGCCCCCTTACAGGAAGAGGATGAAGAGAAGTTTGCTTTTGCTTGGGAAAGTGTACAATGTACCTTTTGCAGACTCCCACAGGGGTATAAACAGTCACCCATGATTGCTCATGCGGTGCTTGTTGAACTTGTTGAACTCTTACAGTCTCACTTCCTCAATATGTGAAATTATTTCAATATAGAGATGATATTCTAATTGCAGGAGATTTGTCAGAAAAGGTAGGGAAAGCAGCAGCAACAGTGTGACAGGAACTACATAAAGCATTAGTTGAGACCCACTTGAGAAACATGTTAAGGACCAAGTGAAGAAGCAGAGATTTTGGGTACTTGGTGGATAGCAAGCAATGCAGTAATTTCTCCAGACACCTTAAGAAAAATAAAACAAGAGCAGATGTCCCAATCTAGGAAAGAGTTGCAACATTTAATGGGAACTTTAGGATACTGGAGAAAACGTGTGCCTGGATTTTCTACCATTGCTTGCACACTCTATTCACTTTTATGAATGGGAAAACTGGAGGTGGAATTAGGAACATGAAGAGGCAGTCAAAATCTTAATACAGGAATTAAAACCATATCAACCATTGGGACCAGTACACCCCCACGATCCTATCACAACAGAATGGGGTTTTGCCAAACATGGTACTTACAGTAACTGATTCACTGATGCCTCAGCAAAAAGGATAAATGCTAAATAGCAATGTAAGGCTGCTGCACTAAATATTAACACTGGCAAACAAATAATAGGAGAAGGTGAAGGTAGTACAGAAATAGGAAAATTAAGGGCAGTTGTTTTGGCAGCACAGAATGGAGGAAAAATTATATATGTGGACTCCTATGGTGTGTGGATTACACAATGGTTCAGTCAATGGGAATCACTGAACTGGGAAGCAGGCAGATCTCCAGTTAGGAGAACTCAGGATTGGCAATTACTATTAGATATAGCCAGGAAAACAGCATTCAAAATGGGATGGGCAAAAGCTCGCACCAAGGATAATAAACCAGCCACAAACTGGAATCAAAAGGTGGATGAATTGATTAAAATTAGGGAGATAAAAATAGGGAACTCTTTAAATCCTGAATGGTATCAACTGGGAGAATAGCAACATCAGAAAGTAGATCACAGTACTGGCCCCTAGACAGGAAAACTTGTGGGGTTACTCTTATAGAATGTCCTCATTGTAGATTAAAATTACAACCAGATCAGCCTGCTAAAGCACTACCCTACACATCAATCAAGGAAAAACTTTGTAGTCTACATGGCAAACTGATTATATTAGGCCATTCAACCCCTCTGTGGGAGACCAATCTATCCTCACAGGAGTAGCAGTAGTCTTCCAGCTCACCTATGGTGACTAAGTGCTGAAAGTGCTGATGGACAAAAGTACAGGGGATATTATCTTGGTCCTCAAGTCTATCTGCTCCTGATACCATTCAAAGTGTTACTTGCTCACACTTCTCATGCAAAGAGTTGCAAGAATGGGCCAAACAAGAAGAAATTCAATGCATATTACACGCCCCCCTCCCCCCCCCCAAATGACCCCAAGTCAAATGGTACTGTAGAAAGAGTTAATGGGTTACTGAGAAGGAGCCTTAGGCCACACAATGTTCAGTGGGATACTTGACTTTCCAAAGCACTTCATCCATTGAATAATCAGTAGTCTGTATATTGAGCATTCTTTGTAAAGCTGAACCTGATTCTTTACCTTCCAATGAAAGAAAATACTGGACAGCATTAGAGCCAGGACAACCTGTTATGGTAAATTTACCACAAACTGGAACTTTGCCTATGACTCTGACTAAACCCTGTGGCTCAACTGCATGGGAAGCTACTGATAGGAGTGGTGAAAAACATAGAATCAATGCACAGTGGATATACCCTGCACCATAAAAGGGGTAACCCAGTCCACCTTCCCCATCAAAACCTTTTATTTCTTTTCTTTTACAGCAGAAAATCAGTCTTACTGATAACAATGACAACAGCAGTATAGCCCCAACACAGTCTCCTCTTTCCTCTCAGTTGAGAAAAATATAATCCCTGCAGATGAAACACAAAAGCCTTGGGAGCAGGCACTACTAAATTATGCTGAAAATGCTGGGATCTCACCAAAAGATAAGGCAAAGTTAAACCTTGCCACTTTGGTTATACATGGAAATGAGGCATATCTAATGAATAAATAAATGGAGATGAGAAACATTATATGGAAAAATAATTAGAATAATTCACAATAATTATAACAGTTAACAAATACTATCTCTTCAAGTGACATCAGGGAAAGAATAAAAATAAAAATAGAGTACTGGGCAATCAATGAATCTACCCCTGAATATATACTGATTTTTTCAAACTAGGAAATAATTAGAAATCTTGCTATAAGATATCAGAACCAGATTGCTGGCTCAATTTCACTTTTACACAACCCATACTCACATTTTGCTTCTGGGTAAACATTGTGTACAACTGTTGTTTGATTTTGTGATTATTAAGCACTAAATATGGAATTTGTGTACAATGGGGTGGCCGTGGGTTGATGAATATGTATCTATACCTGACCTAAATGTATCAGCAGCAGCACTAAACAATAACATCATCTTTTCTGGGTCGGAATGGATTGTTACAGATGAAAGTGATAACCAGAAAATTCTATCTAACTAAAGGAAACTAAAGGAGACATCATTTTGATACAGCGTTGAATACAATACTTTGGTATACACCATAAAGCCAATCATTGTGCTGGGATTAAATCACCATGGAACTATCCTCCATCTGACAGACCATAAAGTGTGGGCACAAATGGCAAATTGTTGATGTTGATGCATGTTAGAAAACAACAGAGATTCCTTTGTGAAAGCAATACCACTAAGGCCCAAGACATTTATCTGACAATGAACAAAACATTTGTCATTTTGAAATACAACCTGATGAAATACTGAAACTGTACTTGTATATGATGGAAATGGATGTTTTTGTTTGAGAACTCATTATGATTTTGTAGTTACAGATAACATCACTGGAGAGACAAGCAATCACTCAAATATCTGTGTCTGTCATTTTACCAAAACTGTGGGATGCAACTTCAGCTATTCAGCTCTTGTCACAGTACAATAATTGTTACAAGCTAACTACACCTCCTATCAAGACTGACCACCAACTCCCATTGGCACGAATTTTACATTGCTAAAGAAACACGTGAAACTTACATGATGATGAAAACATAATGACCTGAGTCAACTACTAGAACATACATGTCTGAAATCATGGACACATAACTCACTCTTCATCCTGATACAGAAGAGAAATACCATGTCCCAGGAAGAAAGTGAAGAAAGATGGTGGGATACATTATTTGGGTGGTCACCATCACTGACAGGAACTCTAAATCAAATGCTGCATCCCACTGAAATTTTACTTATTTCAGGTGTATTGTTTGTTATTGAACATTATTCTATATGTTATATGTAGAGAATGTCTAGATGGGTGGCTGTGTTACAAAGACCTCCTTACATATATAATACTACTCAATCATGTATAACAAAACCTTAATAATTACATAGCAATGAAAAATTTCCTTCAAATTACAAGTGGAATATGGCATTAATCTGTTTATAGGCACAGAGGCAAGAGGTGACCACATCAGCACTCTGTGGAACATGAATTAACTTTAGTTATGGGGTGGATTGTGGTGGTGAATTTCTCCCACCCCCACAGCCTCCTTGGACCTGCTTTACAACTTCAGCAACTCCCATTTAGCCTTGACTGTACCAGCTGGGCAGCGAAGCATCCCTTGACTGTATGAGTTGGGCAGTGAAGCATTCCTTGGCCATACCAGGAACTTTTGCATGGCAAAGGTGGGAGCGGCATTGTTCATATGAGGGACATCTATTTCCTGACCAAGGTGGAGAACAAGGGATAATAATTTATTCCCTGACAACCTTGGAACATTACCTCCCTGAACTGTAGCTCAAATGGAATGGTACCATTGTTACTGGACTTTTGAAAAACTTCTGTAGTTACCGACTTGGGTAATGGCCAGGATGGAAACTGACTAATGCCTAAAGCCAGTCATCTTGTGACCCTATAAACAGGGCACCTAAGTGAGGCCCTTTGAATTCTAATGGATTGCAGAAGGCTGTGCCAGCACCTCTGTCTGAGTGGGATGCCTCTCAGAGCTTGCAAACTCACAAGTTTTTGATACCAAAGGACCATCACCAAAAGCTGATGGGGCCTGGGCTGATACCCTCCATAGCATGAGGCTTAACCCTCACCCACTGAGAAATGCAAAGGTATTCAATGTGAGTATTTCACTGAACTCGAGGGGAATTTTAGGGGAATTTTTAACAGAAACCTTTTTACATATATGTATATATGTATATTTATATATATTTATATATATACGCACATTTCTAAGTCTGTGTGCATGCATGTGAATTGATTCAAATGCCCTCTAGCAAGAATAGTATGAATATTGCCATCTTGAATCTATAATTTGGTGGTTGTTGCAAATCCTACTGAATCACTTTATAAATATTAGTCAACAATTAAGTGCTGCTAAACCCTTTAGACACAAATGGTTGATCAAACACAGGACAGAAATTGGACTCAGCTGCATCCAGGATCCACCAGTTTAGATAGTGAGGCAGTTCTCTCTGAACCTTGTGACTCAACAGAAAGGTCTCCCTTATCCTTTCGCACCTTTACCCTTTTGCATCCCTGATCTCAGTGTAAATCATTCTAAATTGATTCTAATCTGGTCTTCCTTTGTATGTTTCTTTTATGTAGTGAGCAATAGAGTGAACCTTGCCATCAAACTTTTTTAAGTCACACTTCCACAAATTCATATTAAAACCTACTTTTGCTAATGCCTTTGGTGATGATTCTTTTAGTGGCCTAAACCACTCGTTTGCAAGAGTAGCATATGGGGGAAATGGGAGCTGTGTGTGTGACTGAGCAGCACATCAGCTCACTTGGCAATACTAATACAAAAAGTCCTAGCAGTGACTTCAAAATTTCTGGTGTACCAATAACTAGAGAAGGTTAAAATAATAATAATGTTGAGCGGAATGGTGTTCCCCAAGAAAGCAGCAATTTCATACTGTTGTATTGTTCTGTGGCAATATCGAAAGTTTCCAGGCAAACTATGAACAGAAGCATTTTAGAAATGCAAAATTAATTCTTTACTTTCTGTTGGAAGGGGAAGGGAGCACGTTATGCAGGTGTACAGCCTGTGTGTCCCACTGCACAAGTCTGTTTCACTAAACAAGGCATATGGGCCTTTCTCAACATATTTTTACTGTCTCTTCAAATGACATTCAACTGCTTGATCAATATTTCAAATGATGTGCCCAATCACTCCTTCACCTTTGTTTATCTGTGGGGACCTGGATGGAAGTTTGATTTACTTTAACAGTAAATCAAAGAAAATGTTCTTGATTTAAAATACAGCTTTTACTTAAGGGAGGCATATCTTTAGTAGCATTAGGCTGAGTTAGAACTGAACATTGATTATTTCATACCTTTGTGGCACAACTGCACCCTCTGTTACTTCTCTCTTTAGTGGGTATTAAACATTTATGTTCATATTGCTTCCCTCCATTCCACACCTCCCTCAAGGCATTTTTACTTCTTTTTAGAGGAGAAGGGAACGGTATCATGCATGTTTCTTAGGAAGCTGTAGAGACCAAAAGACAACTCATTTATTCTTGCTTGCTCTACAGTTACTGTTCTAATAACTCGTCAGAGGGTGTGAGCTACTTAATTACATTTCACTTCCACTGTGTTTTATTTCAAAAAGCAGCACAATTATGCTAATCCCTAAAGTAACACTTGTGCATCAATTATGTAATCAAAAACTACAACATGGGCTAAACCGTCAAATTTTCTCAGGTTTCTTCTACTCTAAAGGCGCATTTCAGGCACTCTTGCTCCAGATTTGCAGGGAATGGTAGCAATCACAAACTGATGTTGGGTATAAGAGACTTCACGCCAAAGGTCAACCTGCCAGCATGGACGGCCAGAGCTCAACTGTGCTGCCCCTCTCCAGCATCCAGACTTCTTGTGCAAGCTCCCCTAGCTCATAATAAACATCTTAACATGTATCCAAATTATCTTGGAAAAACAATCAAAATGTAAATGTTTTACATGGCTTCATGTGGGCAAAAATATTCTCTTTCCCCAGGGCAAGGTGGAAACCATGTAACATCCCAGGCTCCAGCACCAACCAACCTACAGCTGCATAAGTGGCAGCAAAGCAGAAAAGGTGGTGTGACCACAGCACCCCTCTAAGTCCTTATAGGAACACCATAGGGCTCAGCAGTCTGTGACCAAATCTGGGCCCCAAGCCCTTAGATCCTGAAAGGAATTCCAAACATAAGGAATCCCACTACACTTCCGCTACTCACTTGAGACAATACATCGCTATCCAAGATACAGAAAGCTACACTAACTGCTCTAAACTGTCAACATAATTAGAATACTATTAAGAACTTGTAAACTTAAGTTACATCTTAAATTTTAAAAAAATCTAAGTCAATAGCTAATTATTTTGAAATTATCATTAAACATTTTACAATTTTGAAATACTGCAATTTAATGAACGGTTTTATCTGCTTTCAAAGGTAGCTTTAAATAAAAACTGCATAAGAACTGAAAAATCACTAGTGCTTCCTTGACAAATACTTATGACTTAAAGTTGTTTCAGTCAAAATAAATAGAAAGAAATAGATTGCAGTTGGTAATAATAAGAAAACATTGTATCAAAAACACTAGTTGTCCAAGTGGAGCAGGCAGTGACAACAGAAAAAAGAGAACTTCCAACAGTCAGACTACAAGGGAAACTAGGAAGGAAGGGAGACAATAACGAAATAAGAAAGAGATAAGGCATGAAATATGTCCTACAAAAATCCTGTGTTTCAAAGGCTGAGGTTCTCTTTTTTAGAATCGCTGCTTCAAACCAGTGAGGAGCAACTGAGGCATGTAAGAGGGGAGGGTGCAGAAGAGTTAGTTTCTGTCTTTCTAGCAGATTATAATTTCATTTTTACAGAACTGTCAGGTTCCTCAACTTCTGTGTTGACAAAATATACTTCTGTTCAGCTGAATCATGCAGTACAATCCCAATATGTCTTCTTTCCAGGGTTGCTTTCCACAGCCAGTGCTTTTATGGAACTTAGATGAGGTTTTGGTGATTCATAGTACTTAAACTACTTGAGAGCACTTTTTCAATTGGAAAATTCGCTTGAAGTAAATGCATCATCAGCATGATTGTTCATGCATGAAAGAACTACAAGCAAAACAATGAGCACCATTTTTTAAAACCTACATTTAAGCCAAGAAAAACAGTTATCATGAACTATTAAAAGACCTTATTTTTCAGTTTCCATGAATCTCTCATGGAAAACATGGGTTATCCTTGTCTCTCCATTTCTTATTCTGAGAATCCCAAATTGCAAATGAAAAAATATAATGTGCACATTGGTTTAGAGTCATTAACATGATACATAGCAACATAAATTATATTATCTACAGCAGATTAAGCTATTACTGATTTAGCCTTATTCTTCTAGTAGTCTTTTCCAGGAAAAAGCCTATAGAATCTAGTCATCAAATAATCTTACTATTCTCTACTTTGCTTTCAGAATGCTAAATATAAATAAAATGCTATTTAAATCTTTTAAGGATTAATGGATGATGTTTTGGTATCTGCTAAGCAATGTGGATTTGAAGAATACACCAAGTACTTAAATGAAAACAGAGGTCTGCATTTTTGGAATTTATCTGAAGGAAAACATACTACCTGTGGGTTATGTATGTGCATATGCCTGTATGGCATTTTCACAGGTGATTTGATAGTGGCACTTCCAAAATATTTCTATTCCTAAGCATCAATGCAATATTTCACTCTTACTCCATTCTGGCAGTGTTTATTTGTTCACTTAAATAGATTCATATGATACATAAAAAAAAGGTCTATCTGCAACTCTGAATGCTTTTGATATATAGCAAAATATAGTCAGACTGGTGAAAACAAGTATAAAACCAGCAACCCCCATTAAATCAGAAAACAGTCACCAAAAAATAAATTAAAAACTACTGACTGCTCCAGACAGTCATTCAGATAAGCTGCACTAACCAAAACCACAGGGGCAATTTGAGAAGGTGACTTCAAATCTTAAGAGCATTTAACAAAGGGTCCCACCAAGCCCCCAGCTCTGAGTGCACCCAGCCCAGGCCCAGCTTTGTGCCCATGACCAGTGGGAACCGGAGATGGGTCCATCAGATCTGAAGGTCAGAGGATCAGGCGATTTCAGAGGGGAGTGGTACAGTCCAGATGTGAGAGGTCCTCACCAGGAGGAGCATGTTTGTGATGAAGAATGAGAAGCTGCATATTCATGTTGCCCTTCGGGTAGGGTTTGGGGGTAGCTGGGTGCTTCTGGGCACAGATGGAGTCTCCTGCCCTGAAAAGCTGACCTGTCCGGGGAGCTGGCAGCTGCCTTAGAGTTTTTTAATCAAGGTTCAGAGGATTAAACACCACCAACAGCAAATATCAGTGTCTCTCTTCCAAAAACCCTGCTCCACCAAAGGCAACAGGGCTGTGGCCTCAACTCTGTCTGTGACGAGCTGACAGTCACCTTGTAGCTGAAGTGGCAAGTTCGGATGTAGAAGAGGAGCCTCTGGCATGGGAGTTAGCAGGACCAGCTGTGGCACAACACACGGAGAAAGGAGCAAGCTGGTAAGGGACAGCCAGGGGAGGTGAGCTAATGCCTGCAGGGTAGATGGAGCATCTTCACTGGTTTACCCCTCCAGTAACTTTGCTTGGTGAACTCAAATTGAAACATGGATATTTCTACAAAATGTGATACAGATGTAGCCTATGTGTTCTCAGGCTCATTTATAAGCAGTCTGCTTGCATGGTTTCCTATTTGTTTCTATTACCGGGTAAAAAAGTAATCAGAAGAGTATATAGAAGCTTACCTTCAAAGCTGACTGTCACGGCTGCTTGGCCTTTAGTTTGTGACCTCGCTAGGCCACATGCTCCATTTTGATCTTCCAAAATTGTTATAGGAATTATTCCCATAAATTCTACCTACAAGTCCCTGGGAGGGTGAATTCAGTCCTTCACCTGTACATTTGCTCTAATTTTCTACTCTCCGTCCCCCTGATTTGGAGATCAATCATCCCCCTCCATTCACACTGCTTCTGACATTACAGGCGCTAAGAAAAATCAGAATAAGCACATGTACTTAGTGTCTTCCTCCTAGTCTTTATATCTTGATGATAACATATATTTTCACCTTCTCTTCCTATTACAGGGTTCTTGTCATGATGTTAGGATGCTTCCCAAGTTTTTCCGAAATCATATAGATTCCTGTGGCTAAAGTGAGGACAGGAAGATAGGCAGGGATGCTGTTTACCAAGATATCTTCTGTATTGGGTTTGCATGGCCAGGTTATGGTAGGCAGGGGGGCTACAGGAGTGGCATTTGTGAGGAGCTGCTAAAAGCTTCCCCCATGTCCAACAGAACCAATACCAACTGGCTCCAAAACAGACTGCAGCTGGCCAAGGTAGAGCCCATCAGTGACAGTGGTAGAACATCGGGGTTAAAAGTTAATGATAGACCCACAGAATGCTCTGGGTTGGAAGGGACACTTTTCAATAGAGTTTTCATCAGTAACCCTGCCTTTGAGTCATTCTGACCCAGAGAGATGTCCTGTTCTTTGATGAATTCTAAAAAAATTATATTCCAGTTTAACAAGAGTTCTGCCTCTTAAAGAACTAAAATACTTTACAGTTGGCCCAAAAATTTAATTTAAGGATTAGTGAACCCTGTTTTGCCTATCATGAGTAATTTACCTCAATTTTGTCCAATCAGAAGTGGTTTTATCTTAGCAGAAATGAAAGCAGAGTTTCACTTTGGTCACTTAAGAGAATCTATTCAGTGAGTAATCTTGATCTGAGCAGTGACTTAGTACTGAGGATTTTAAATCCAAATTAAGCCCTGCTCTTTCTTATTATTGCAATTTTTAGCTTATACCTTCAGCTCAGTAAAGCTTTCATGAATATGCTGCTAATATTTGTAATTGCATTAGTATTCTAATATTCCATCCAAATAATTTCAAATGGAAATACATTGAACCACTTTGCTATATTTTGTAAGCTTTATTTCATTAAGGAGGAAGCTTCATTTATTAAGGAGGCTATGGCATCTGTAATGGTGCCATTATGTTTCAGAAACGTGTTTCTTTATCCTTGGTTTATGTTTATGTTCATCTCCTTAACTTTTTTTCAATTTTTTTCTTTTTTTTTTTTTTTTTTTTAAATAATGGTTGCTTGCAAGAATGTGCAAAGCAGGCTTAGTGACAAGATTATGCTGGATGTTTTGCATTAAATATTTTGCTGAAGAAACTCTTTGGTTCCCTCCTGCATTCATAGCAATATAAAGTAGTTTCTGTAACCATGATGAGGAGTTGGCTCATTTTTGTGGGGGTTTGGCTATATGAAAAACTGGCTGCTGTATCAACTCTTCAGAAGAGATTGGGGCAATACACCACACTGATGCAAAGTAGGAGGTGTGAGCCTTTTGAGAATTTAAAAATATGGCATTATCTTCTTTGCCCAAAGTACTTCTCTACTCAGAGTAAACTGAGCAGTTATTTCTAAACTGAACATTTCAGATAAGAAGCAAATATGAAAGAATCATATCTATGAGTAAACCATAACAATTTACAAATATTGAATAAAAATGAATGTTGTTTTACCAACCTAACATTTTATAAAATAAATTATAATAAATCTAGTAATTTTTCCATGTGAAAACTATCTCCCACGAAAGTGCTTTTAAAAATTATGTTGTTATTATTATTATTATTATTATTATTATTTACCATGTTTTTTGAAAGATAGAGTCAAAGAAATGAAAGTGAGCAATAAAAAAAGAACAATGAGAAGCAAATGCATACTTTTCCAAGGATATCTCAATAAATATAATGGAAACTTTGTTTTGTGCTTTGCACTGATTGTCTTGTAGCCACAGTCATTCTTTTCAAGTGATTAGCTTCATTAAACTAACTATACTTATGATTAGCTCTGTAAATACAGTAACATCATATAGTTTGCAAAGATATGGAACTTTTTTTCTAACGCTTGAAACATATTTAAAAAAAATAAATTTAGTTCATTGAATGGTAGCTTTTAAAGGAGATAACTTTTAAATGGTTTTAGTCGGTGGTAAGAGATGGAAAGACTGTCCCCTTGTGGATAGGAATATGAGGAAAACTGATACTGTAACTCACTGATAGCAGTGGTAACCCTGGACATTTGGAATCTCATTAAGAAATTGGCTAGAATCCTGCCTTGCACACTGCTCATAAATGAACACTCAAATATACAAAATGCTATGGAGAGCCTTTTAATTTATCGGTTGGTCCGACAAACAGCAGAGGGTAAAGACTGAGCTAGTGCAGCATCCTTGTTAACAGCATCAGTCCAGGCTAACACCTAAATCTAACTGCTGCTGGTAGCTGCAGTGCTGCCTGCACAGAAAGCTATTTTGAGAAAAACAGCTCAGAGCAGATAATGGGAGAAGGTTCCACAAAAGAAAAAGACAAAGCCTTATGGTATATCTACAAACCAGTGTGCTACCCACACGCATGCATCTGTCAAACCTGTGCTAGAGCATCCATCTACAGGACAAAGCACCATTGACCTCACTCACAAGTCGCACTGACCGAGGGACTGGAACAGGATTGATGCACAGCTGGCTAGAGACACTCACCCATGCTTGCAGATGTTAGATTATCTGTCAGCACTACAGATTCCCCATACACATCGTCACCTCTGACCCATGAGAACTAGCAGATGCCAGCACCCCATCATCCCTCAGAGCTGGGATAATCAAGGGCAGCTTCAAGTTTCTGCATGGGGAAGCAGAACTTCATGGGGCTGCTGAGATAGCAGGGGATGTTTGTCATAGGAAGTGTTCTGGTTTATGATGTCCAGTCTTTCCCTATTGCAGGCAGTTACAGCTGCCCTAGCACTTTCATCTGTTTTGCCTTTATTAAGAATTCTCTCCCAACTACCTTGATTGCAAGATTTTCTGAAATACCATCAGAAACTTCACAAATTTTAGCCTGGCCATATTGACAAGCAATGTATATCTATTCACCCGATTATCTTTTTGTTTAAGCAACTTTTTTTAACACCTTATAACTTAATCCCTGGCAGAGAGTAGTCATATTTCCTCCTAGCCTTTGTTTTGTCCAAATAAGCAAGCCGCATGACTACAGCTTTATAGTACAGCCTACGCTGCTCAAATGCCTTCAGTAATGTCATGTGTCAACTGAAAGAGTACTGTGGGCTCAACTTCTTCTACCAGCACTCACTCAACAATGTATTTGGTCTCATCTGTACAAAACCTTGCTCTGTCCTTAAAGGAAACACTTTGACTGATGCCTTCTTGCTAGTGCTGGGTTTTTTACAGTCACATCTCAAAGAGTTCACTCCTAAAAAGCCCAGCTAACTTGGTAGTTGATTTTATCTGTAATTTCCTACTGATTGTAGCAGAAACTCTCATTCTTCCAGCAATGCTTGACGAACAGGTGGCTGACACCGTTTGAAGACTTTCTACCACAAAGTCCTAAAAGTTTGTGGCTAACCACTCCGATACTGGCAAGTTGAGGTGCAGGTTGGTGTGCAGGTAAAGGGAAGATAAGCCTGAAATAACACTTGGCCTTTGACAGGAGGATGTTTGTGGAGTCACCATCCCTGGAGGTGTCCAAGAGGCGCTTGGATCTGGCACTGGGTGATATGACCTCCTGGTTTAGGCGCTGCAGTGGCAGTGCTGGGTTAGCGTTTAGACTCAGTCTTACAATGCTCTTCCTCCCTTGATGATTCTGTGATTTTATGATCCTGAATTGTGCTAGGTGGAGCTCACTGAGCCATCAGTTGTCCTCCACAAAAGTGAGGGTGTCACATCTACTGCTCTGTGATACACAAGCTGACCAAGGAATTTCTCAAGGGGCTGAAGATGACAATGCCAAAGCCCCTGGCGGGTCATTGCAGGGCTAGTGAGACACAAATATTTGCAAGGGTACATTAACACTTTTCACTCAAATATACCCAGTTCCTAAATTTATGGTGCTGGGTGAATTCCACCCACACGCTGGCAAATGGCTAAAGGCCTTTTAATTTGAACAGTGTGGGATTCTGGAAAGAACATCCATATATATATATGTATATGCAGCAAGTGTCTGCACTGTGGATACAGAGACGTGTGGGGATTTTTAATGTTGTTTTTTTGTGGTTTTTTTTGGTATGTTACAGCTCGTTTTGACTGTCGGATGCGAACAAATGAAAAGCGAAAAAGAGGAAATTCTCCAAACCCTATTTCCTCTCTCTGTGTCTCTAACGCCAGGAAGCAGCGCCAGACCAGACTGTTTATTCCTGTACTTCACGGGGCAAGCGTCCCGGGGGCTGCGAAGGTTCGCAGTTCCCTGCCGGTGAGGAGGCCCGGTGGGGAGAGGCCGGTCCCGGCGCGGTGCGATGGCGCCGGCCCGGGCCCGCGGCGGCGGCGCGGCCTGAGCGGCCCGGCCCAACCCGGGCCCGCCATGGCGGGGCGCAGGGAGCGCCCGCCCGGGCCGCAGGAGCCGCCGCCGCGCCTGGTGAAGATCGTGATGGCCGGAGAGTCCTGCGTGGGCAAGACCTCCATCGTGCGGCGCTACACGGAGCCCGCCGGCGCCCCCGCCGCCTCCTACCTGGCCACGATCGGTGAGCGCCGCCGAGGGCGAGCCGGGTGTGCCCCGGGCTCTGTGTGTGCTCGGTGTGTGTGTGTGTGTGCCTTGGGATCTGTGTGTGCTCTGTGTGTGCCCCGGGCTCTGTGTGTGCTCGGTGTGTGTGTGCCCCGGGCTCTCTCTGTGTGTGCCCCGGGCTCTGTGTGTGCTCTCTCTGTGTGTGCCCCGGGCTCTGTGTGTGCTCGGTGTGTGTGTGTGTGCCTTGGGATCTGTGTGTGCTCTGTGTGTGCTCCGGGCTCTGTGTGTGCTCTCTCTGTGTGTGCCCCGGGCTCTGTGTGTGTGTGTGCTCTCTCTGTGCCCCGGGCTCTGTGTGTGTGTGCTCTGTGTGCGCCCCCTGTCCCCGCCGTGCCCTCCCGGGTGCCCGGGGCTCTCACACACGGCCACGCCAGCGCTGTCAGCGCGGCACGGCCGGCCGGGGAGGTGCCAAATCTTAAACCTCTGCCAGGGTGTCAGGACATGTGTCACCGCGGCTCCAGAGCCATTGCTGGGGGTGGCTCGTTGCGCTGTCCTTGCTGTTCGTCTGGGCCTTGGGAACCTGCTCCTCGTTCACACTTAGGAAGACAACATGTTCTTACTGTTTCCTTGTCAACTAGACCATGGCACTGAGTACCACCTCCAGTCTTTCCTTAAACATCTCCAGGGACATTGACTCCACCACCTCCCTTGGGCAGTCCATTCCAGTGTCTAATCACCCTTTCCGTGAAGAAATTCTCCCAAATGTCCAATCTAAACCTCCCCTGGCTCAGCTTAAGGCTGTCCTCTTGTCCTGTTGCTTGGCAGAAGAGGCCGACCCTGACCTGGCTACAGCCTCCTTTCAGATACCAACCTCAAAGAGCTGTCAGATGTCAGTAAAATGCCCAGTTCCTCAATCTTTCAGTCTAGAAAGGGATTTAACTTTTCACTAATAATTTTAATTGTATAAAGTCAAAATGCTTTCTCCTGTAGGTAGCTGCATGCGTGATGATTAAAGCAGAGCCGCTGCTCTGCCATTAGCCCTGCCAGACCATGTCAGTTCTGTGCTGTACCACCACGCTGCCTCCCCTGGAACCTCTGCAGATGGGAGATGATGGGGAACTCCCCACTGCCTTGGTATCCCAGCCCCGCAGTGCCGTGGGGAACAGCATCCTGACAGTCCACCTGCTGAAACCCACATAATCAGCAGAAAAATGTGTTATGTGTGTGCAGTGGAGTTGGCTTAACTGTATTAAATAGCAGATAGTAGCTGTGGCAGTAGCTGGTCCAGGAAATACTTAATGTACGTGAGATGACTTGACCTGCCCACATGAGAACAGCTGAACTTAAAGCACTTTTTATTTTCTTGCCCATTCTTCCAAAACGGTTTCTGAAACCATCATGAACAAGGAGGGAAGAAGACAACTAACAGTGAAGTCAAGAAATTGATCCTAATAACAGGCAACTTGTTGCCAGGCTTAGCGAGGAATCCCAAAGAGTGGCCCTGAAAATAAACTTTAGCTTTGTTGATGTGTTTTATATTGGGACAGAGGTTATTATTTTGAGATTATTATATTGGACCAGGATGTTATTATTTTGAGATACAATTTCTTTTACTCCTAATTCAGTCCACTGCAGGCTCAAAACCTTTTAAAAAGTGATGATATTAAGAATATATTTTCCAGGTTGTGACTTAAACTGTTTCAAGGAAAACTGAAGATAATGTGAGTTTTTGTGACAGTTATGGACTGAGATTAACCTTGTTAGTTTTATTACTGACATCTGTTGTTGAGAGATTTAAAAAGAGTGTATCTGAAATGTAAATGAATCATCCAAATGTGATATCTGTTACTTGAATGTGTTTTTAAAGTTATTTCTGCGATACTGAGTTCCATTTAATTCCATCTTAACAGGTGTATTAGAGCTTAGACTTTGAAAACAAGTGGGATTGTGGGTGGTGTCTTCCAAAGGAATAATACTGGAAGTGGAAGTTTCTTTTTTCATGTAGACAGCTACAGCAGAGAGGATGCCCTATTGTGGCTCCTAATGGTGTAAAGGAAAAAGACACAATGCAACAATTTCTCAGTTTGTGATGTCTTCTCCCTCATTGTTGACACCATCAAACCAATTAACTCTTTTTATCTGGATGCCTGTTTCATACAAGCTCAGTCAAATGATCCCTTTCTGTCGTGCTGCCTACTAAATGCTCATCTGCTCTTAACTGAGTTTTCACCTTACCTGTCCAGCTGACACAGTGATTTGAGTAGAGGGAAGATTATCCCTGCTGTGCAGTCTTGTAGCCTTCTGAGTTCCCTAACAAAATCATGTGCCACCACCTTCCTTAGCGGCAAAGGGTCATAGGCACAAAAGTTAAAACACTGAAAGTCTCGTTTCTGTCTCATCAGGAATCACAGATTTGTGTTACTAGGAAAAATTCTAGTGTTATTGCAGTGAAAAAACCAACCAAGCATTTTGTGGTAGGCTCTAGTAGTAGTGATATTTTCTAAAATTATGTATTTTATGAGAAAAAGCAAAAAATGCATTAACAGTAAATTTTCATTGAAAGCTTTTAATGCATCACTTAAACACTCAAGGCTGGATGCCCTTCCTCCTCTTCAATTACACAGTTCGGATAAATTAGAAGCAGTTATAGTTTTCTAATTAAACTTATACGCATCATAAGGTGGATGCATTGTATTATGAATAGACTATAAAGAATAAATGTTTTTGTTTAAACAATGGCATTCCATATAAAGCCATAGAGAAAGTTTATGAACAAAAACCCCTCTTCTATACCAGTGAACAGAATTGTGATCTCATGGACTGTGAGGCTATTTTGCTGTATTAACGGTGATGGTGGCCCCCAGCACACATGTTTTCTGTGAGAAACATTTCTGCAGAGCTGTGAGTCCTCTCAAATCTGTCATAGTTGAAAGTGGTACAGCTTCAACATTAGGATTAAAAAGTCTGTGTAGATGCCCTGATTACTTACTTTAGAAGGAAATAAAGTAGACCTATAAGGAAAAAATGAACCATAGTAAACTTGTGTGTTAATACCACGAGTAGCAATACACATCTTAATTTTTTTTTTTAACAAGACTGTTTTTTTTGTCACTGTTACTTTCCTAGCAAATCATCTTATCCTATGAGTTGCTTATCTTAGCAAACCAGCAATTATTAGTACTTGTGACTGCTCAGATACCACACCACTTCAGATACTTCTTGACATACAGGAAAAGAGCCTGATTCAAGTAATGCACCAACAGCTAGTAGGGGTTGAGTATGAGTAGGAGTCACACAGTGGAGACTCAACCCACAACATCTCACTGGGTGCTTGCCCAGTTTGGGCATGGAGCTGGTGGCAACTGCTTCCCTGTTTCTGAAGATGCTGTATTGACAGCAAGGGGGCATTCACCACCCTCTGCCCATGTGCTCACTATTGCATCCTGCTAAGCTGCTCAAACGTGCATTTCCTTTGGATAGACACAGGTTTTGAGCATTTTCTGTTAGGAACTCACCAGCTCTGTTGGGGTGAAAAGTGTGTTGTAATTTTGTAGGCTAGCTGCAAAAGACCTCTTTGCAGTTTTTTGCAGATGGTCGAAGCCTATTTTACAGATATTCAGGGAAGAGAGGGGCATTTCACAGCTGAATTGCCCTGTGGCTGACTATTTTTAGGCTTTTTAGGCCTAATTGTCTATAAGATGCTGCAGTCCTAATATGTGAATATTTGTTTTTTGGAATATAAAGAAAAGAAATTAATTTCATGGCTATAAAACTTGGAAATAACAACTAGAATTTGAAGTTGCATCCAGCATACCCCTTTTTGGTTTTATTTCACAGCTTAAAAGAACCAAATACAAGCTGTTGCATTTCAATAACATCTATCTCAAGAACTGTAATCAATGCTCACTTTGTTATGTTGATTATGTTGTATAACACCTAGGCCTAAAAGCATCTGAAATTGTGAGCTGTCTCTTTGGCATTGTGTTTCTCATTTTTCTTTTCTGTCTTGCAATTTGCTAAGTTTGCTGGAAGTTTCATATAAAGACATGAACAATTCATGCATGCAGAACATATTGACTTCTGTTTTTCACTAACATTCATTGACCTTTTAGGTCAATAAATTTTGAAGTTGACTTAAGAAGTCAATATGCCTGATTTTAATTTAGATTAAGTTTTAGTCTGATTCAGCACTCTGTTTTCCTCTTTGTAAATAAATAAATAAAGCTTACAGCAATTTATTATTAAAATGCATGTCAACTAAGAACTTTCTCATATAGGTCTGGGAATCCCTCTCTGGATTATAATTTTTTGCTGTATTCCCAATGCACTATTTGAAAACTATGTTCCAGCCTCCCAGTGTGTGCCCTGTCCCTCTCAACATCAATTGTAGAAAATGATGCAGATAATTAAACAAAATCATGTGAATTTCAGGAACAAATGTTTTCCATTACATTGGAATTTCACCTTACATGAGCAAATTTGACTTAAATTACATTTCCATTTGACATTGTTAATTCCATCAAGGAAGCTTTGTGTAGTATTAATTATAGACAGCAATTATATTATTTCATCTTTCCTTTCCATTGAAGCTTCAATGAAAATTCATCAAGTGAAGGACATGATTATCATAATAATCTTTTTAATCCACCTCAACTCCCTTACCACATACACACAAAAAATATTAATAGCATTGGAATCATGCATGTGAAAGTGTACTCAAAATTTTGTGCACACTACATCTGTCAGTACAAAGGAAGGGAACATTTCCTCTGTTGCATTTTTGGTTTGCTGACATGGATACTTTCCTTTGATAAATTAATTTGGCAGTCAGGTTCTTACAGAAATCCATACAATGGTATTAACTTAAAATTTCTGTGATTTTTCAATGTCTTGAAATGGTGAAAAGCCACTCTGATGCAATTTTAAGTAGCTATAGTTTGATCTTACAGAATCTTGACCATACAGTATGATCAGCTGTTGCAATGTCACCTTAACTTCACTTAATATACTTGACAAAAAGAGCCTTATTGTTTTTCAGTGGGGAAAAAAGTGATCAGAGGAATTATCAAATGGTATTTCTAACTTCAGCAATAAAGTAATAGGGGAAACAATGGTTAACTCTGAGAAAATGTGCCACTCTAAGATAGCAGCTGATAGCTGGCTGATTCTGATGTTAAAACTGGAACTTTAGCAGCCCATAAATCCAGGTATCATCTACCACATTTGGAGTACTCGTTTGATAATATAATAAAGGAAAACATCATAAATTATAAGAAAAATAGCTTTGAGGAAAGCTGTTTAGTCTATGTAGAGACAACATTCTGCACTGATTTTAAATATTAATACTTGTTTTTAGCATGGCGTTCTGGATATGTGATACATGGTGATTTAGGCTATAGAGACAGTCCTCTTCTTATTAAATCCCATGTAAGTTTTGTCTTTATGTTTAATTAGTACAGCCAGCTCTTCTTCCTGTTCATGTAACCCTGCATAATTCTTTTAGGGATTTGGAAGTAAGGACAGAAAAATGCTTCATAAGCCTTGCTGTCTTTCCATTCACAGCTGCCATGCTGTTGAAAATCACCAAAATATTTGCACAATGTATTATTGTGCATAGGCCATGAAACTGCTGTCATGTCACTTGCCTGTCCATGGAAATACCTACTTGTTTCAGAGTATCTGCACCTTTGCTTTGGCCTGCTCCTCCATTGCTTGGTATTGGCATTGCTTCGTATTGTATTTGTGCAATGTATTGGCACATGGTTGCTTTCACCATTGAATAATTTCCTTTTACAAGTTTCATTTTGCATGTATATGCTTGGCTAGTTATTCTTTGTTTGGTATTGTTCCTTCTCTCTGTTCAAAATGTTATGATTACTAGGGCTAAGAAACACTCTTCAAAGGGAATACATGTTATTGTGAGAAATGTTACAGATTTTAATTTTTTCTTCTAGGCATTGATTTTAAAGTAAAGCCAGTAATGTTTAATGATACAAGAGTGAAACTTCAAATATGGTAAGTTTTAATTTGTATCACAAATGAAAGCCTAGTAATTGCATTATGACATGAAAATTCTCATCTACTTATAATTGTGCATCTTCCTAACATGCAAGTGTTCCTACTAGGTCATTTTCAAATTTGAATTTAGCCTAGTGGAGCACATTTTTGCAGCAACTAATGTTAAGTTTACAAGATGGTTGTCTCCGGGTTGCTTTAACAGTAAAACTTGCAGCATACAAGCAATGCAGATCTACGATCAATAGTAAGTATATTTAATTGTATAGGAACATCAAGAGAAGTAACAAAGCAAGAAAATTTTATGTTTCATTACCCATCAAATACATGTTCAAAAGCGTCACCTAGAGAAAGCCAGTAAGAGGAGACTGTGAATGTACACTATTGTTTGGTTTGGAGGTTTTTCTGTAGGGTATATAGGGCTACAGACAGCTATCTCTTCGGGCAACCAATACTGAAGATTATCTGTGTATTTACCAGTATTCAACTTCTCAAGGAGTAAATCTGTACATGAATTATCTCAGCAGTATTAGATCTGCAGTTATTCCCTCTCAGGCTTTAATACAGAAGTATTGAAGGTTTGTTTACAGCTTTCTTAAGGCATAATTATGTGTAGGAATCACTTCATCCCTGTATTTTGTCGACTCTTTCCAGAAACCTGTCTTCCATCTGAACCAGTTTATTGTTTGTGTAGTTTACAAAGGGCTCATCAGAATACAGGGGTGTCGTCTTACTCCTGCAATGCTTGTACTCCAGATTTATTTTATCACCTGAGTTGTACTGATCATAATGATTATGTATATAAAGGAATGGTGGGCTTCACATTACACTCAGACTTCAGCCACTGATTTGGCTTCCCTAGTAGGGCTGTATTATTCGGAATAAATTTCCAGTGTATTTCTTATGCTGCTATATCTCTCACCTGTATCTTTTCTTGTTCCTTTCATGTTAGAGTACATAATTTAAAATTTGGACAGTACTCCTTAAAATACAATGATTATCCTCAGGGATTCTCCAGTTTGATCATCTTTTTATTGTTTGTTTGTGTGTATGTGATTTGTTACAATTTCTTTCAGGGATACTGCTGGCCAGGAACGATTCCATACACTTAGTACTAGTTATTTCCGTGGCGCACAAGGGTTTGTTCTTGTGTATGACATCACAAATCTGAAGAGTTTTCAAAGTATAACAATGTGGATGGAAGACATATACGAGGTAAGCATATCTGTAAGTGGTTGATCTCTTAATGAGGGTGATTAATGTTGTTTTAAATGACTGCATGAGATGTATTCTTGTTTCTGTGTTTCTAACCAGAATTTCTTACATTTAACACAGCGCACAGTATGACAGTAGAATTGCTGTCATCTGAAACTGGAACACAGTATATACTATCCAAGACAAGACCATAGTGACACCAAAGTGTCTTCTGAAGTACTTCTAAAACATACAGTCCAGCTTTGTGCATGTTGAGTTGTGATGCTTTTGTCACTAGTGACAAAATCATCTAGTCCAGCTGCCTGACCACCGAAGGGCTGACCAAATGTTAAAGCATGTTAATAAGGGCATTGTCCAAATGCCTCTTAACTTGGCTTGGCGAGTCAACCATCTGCCTAGAAAGCCTGTTCCAGTGTTTGACCACCTTCTCGGTAAAGAAAGGTTTCCTAATGTCCAGTCTGAACCTCCCTGGCACAACTTTGAGCCATTCCCATATGTCCTGTCTCTTGATACCTGGGAGAAGAGATCAGCACGATTCTCTTCATTTCCATTTCTCGGGAGGCTGTAGAGAGCAATGAGATTGCCCCTAAGCGAGACCATGGCAGTTTGTAGTTAGCATGCTTGTTTAAGTTAATAAGTTAAGTTGTTTAAGTTAGTATGCTTGTGTAGGAATCCAAGGTACTACTCTTTGTTGATTAAAATCAAGTAAACATTCAGGCAGTTTTTTAATACTCTCGTGATTTGGTGGGAACATGACATGATGGATGGAAGAGTTCATCTTGGGAAAGTGGGCTTGAAATAAAACCATCAAACACATCATTTTCTCTCTTCACAGCTTCAGTATACAGCTGAATTCATGAACTACATATGGTCATAGATCCAATAATGCATACATAGGAAATCTTATACTCTTAGTTAAACATTACATTTACATTATCTCATTATTAGCAACATTACTATAGTGACCTAGTACATCATTATCCTTAACCTTAGAGCCGTCTTAAAAGTGTTAGTGGCAACAGAGCTTAACTTCAGTATTGTGTTACTAAGGAGGTATGGTGACACAATATTCTTACTGACTTGTCTGCACACACTTCAAATTAACACACCTGTTTTACTATTTTTTAAGAAAAGCATGCGTTTTTCTGTTAGGCAAACAAAAGCCACAGCTAGATGGGACACTGGTTGTACAGTTTCATGGTTAATAAAGATTTTACTCAGCACACAGTATGATAGTAAGTTTACCATAATCTGAAGCTGAAAATGTAGATTATCCATATATATCCATTAATATCTATCTGTCTGTCTGTTTATCTATCTGTCTGTCTGTGTGTCTATCTATCTGTCTATCTATCTATCTATCTATCTATCTATCTATCTATCTATCTATCTGTCATCTGTTTCAGGACTATGTGGCTAGGGTGGAGGGAAGGATGTGCCTAGCTCCTGTAGCCACCATGCAGGCTTTGATCTGTTAGTCAGGAAATGACACCTGCACAAGCCTGCTTTCTGTTTGTGACACTTCAAAGCTTTTGTGGAAATGTACTCAAGCTATTAATATTTAGACTGTTTGATCTTAACCCCTGAAGGTACTTTGTTAGTTTAAAATTTAAAAAATTGAAAAATACTCAATCTAAAACAATTTTTAGAAATATAAATTGCATGATTAATTGTACCAATCTCAAAACTAGCAATTAGTGTTGTAATAGAACTAGATAATAATAAAAAATTTAATTTAGTCCTAGTGGGATATCAATTTCTGAAGTGTCATGGTGAAAATATATGGGGCCATTCATTGCAAAAGAAATATTTTTAAGCAATAACTGTTTAAACACAGGGCATTTCATGGAAATTAATTACTTCGTGGAGGTCGGTGACATTCCCTGCATTTGCTTTGGTCTGTGAATGCAAACCAGTATTTAATTCCCCACAAATGCCCAGAATCAAAGTGGCTGTTGCTGCAGCACCCTTAAAATATGCAAGCGTAGAAAAAATAAATAAGTTTTAAAAAGAAAAACAGAATACAGGCTTCATTAAATACCAAACTAACGGGTAACGTAAAGCTTGCACCTAAACCAATCAAACCTTAAATTTTTGAGATAATTCAGTTATTACAATTATGCTCTCATTTTTTAATTCTTTGCATATAAAAATTTTAAACAGAAAGTTTTTTAAAAATCTGTTCAGTGTGCTAATTTTTACAACAGTTGAAAATAACAGTCTAAGCAATTTAGCGTTCTTAAAAACTCCATTGATTTTATAAAAACTGGCCAGTCGATGCAATTACAATCAGATTACCAGTAATGTTGTCATTATATTTCAGTTATTTTAAGTGTGGAATACAGCAAATTTCATATTAAAAATTAATTATTGTTCAGAGAAGTTCAGGACACAAATAAGCTGTCATATCTGTATTGCTGTAAAATTTGTATTCAGAACTAGAGGAAACTAAGTAACGTGATTGTACTTAAAAAGCTTACTAGAAAAATATACTCACTCAGAGATTAATATCTTAGGACATTATTGGCAAATCCAATACAGGTATATTGGATTTGTAATGCACTCTTTAGGACTATGATAATTGCAGGAAAATTACTTTAGAACCTGAATCTATTCTTTTTTTGTAGGATTGCAGGTTAAGTCCAATTTAATAAAGCGTTCCTCTTGTCTGCTGACATGGCTTTTAGCTATTGTATGTACCTGTTCTGTTTGGCCTTTCAAAATTAAATACAAGCAGCTGTGTACCAAGCCCATTTGCAGAAAACAGTTCTTTCCAGGATGTTTTGAACAAGATTCCAACTAACACTGGCAAAAAATTCCTCACAGTAGTGGTCAAATGCTCAAACAGGTGCCCAGAGAGGAACGCTTAAAGGACACACTTAAAACTCCATTCAACAGGGCCTTCAGCAACCTGACCTGACTTTGAAGTTGGCCCCTCTTTAAGCAGGGGATTAGACCAGACCAAGTGACTTCCAGAAGGCCTTTCCAATCAAAATATCTAGTGGAAAGCATTAGCTTTCTATTAGTCCTACCTGAAGAAGTGACTCCTCAACCAGGTTATAAACTGTATTGGTGTGTTGGGTTGCTGACATTTTTGCATAGTGCCTTTTTTTTGGTTCAGTTCATCTGGTGCATCTGGGAGACTGGACTGTCTTTCAGTGTTTGTACATCACAAATAAAAGCAGCACAGCAAACTGCTTTAAAAATGTAGATTGGTTTTACTTCAAATTCTCTGAGTTTTTCTTCCTCAAATGGGAAAGCTTGATGTCAAAAGATTGAATTGTTCCAGTTTGTAGATGGGTTTGTTGCTATGGCTCTGATCAGAACTTAAAATTCTTGTTCTTGTCATTTTGCTAAATTGGTTTATCTGTAATCCCAGATTGCTTTTGGGATAAATGGGTTTATGTTTAAGTTTGCTAGGAGACAAACAAATTTTATTGTTTATTTCTGCTGAAGTCCTGGAAACCAGGCATTTGTAACTGAGATCATAAGGTGGCACATATAGAAAGAGACATATATGGGAATCATAATACAAACATTGCCCATGTGATGCTGTCAAAGAGACCATGAGGACAATCTATTCCTAACAAATTGCTTTTCAGTATTAGAAAGGGTAAGTTTCTAATGTCACTGTCTAGTGAGTAAGAAAAGGAAACTCTCCCTAGCAGGCCTTCTCCTGCTCTGCCTTCATCTTGCTGTTTGACCATGTCCACCTTCATCAAATGTGAAAAATTATATTAGTACTACATTTCTTCCTCATATATAAACTAAATATTCCCATAGTGTATTTATCAGGTATGGGTTCTTAGTTTCACTGTTTGAACCTACAGACAAACTTCTGTTCTCTCTTCAAACTGTTGTCAATGAGAATCAAAATCATGCAGCCCGTCACAACTACACCTTGGAAGTGTGGTGGCGGAACAAGGTGGTGTTTCTGGAAGATGTATTGCTGGATAGATGGGTTTATACTGCAAGGAGTCTGGATGAGCTCGTAATCATCATGGTCAGGGGAGGTTGAAACCAGCTATTCATGATCAGGTCTGTGCTCACCTTTTAAGAAGTGAAGGGATAGTTTCTTCCAGTAACCTGTAAGTACAGATGTGGTGCTGTTCTCTTACAGTAAAGGTGTCTGCTGCTTTTCATAAGCACATAAATCCACAGCGCTTCTGGAAAATAACTGCAGAGAAAAAAAAGATGTAACATTTAAAAAGAAAAAATCAGAAACAAATCAGATACAAAAGGAAAGAGCAAGGTGTTTTCCCTTTTGCATTTTTGATTTCTGTTAATAGCCACATAGTCAGGCAGTGTGTTGTGTATTCGCCTGGTTGGGTGCCCAGGCTGGGTGAACATTAAGCAGAAGGGTGAAGGGCATGGGTGGGTGTCCCCTGTGAGAAGGTCGCTAAAAGACCTGCTGTGGTGCGAATGTCCAGTGTTCCGAGCCCAGTATGTGGCAGTGCTGAGTTTGAGGCTCTGCCGCTGCTCCCTCCCGTGGCCACTGCTCAGAGCAGCCTGGCTCCTGCTGCTGCCAGATCCCGCTGCCTGGGAATCCAGCGGAAGGAAAACCCTTTTGCCAAAACCTGGTGGCTCCCAAGCTCTGCCAAACACTCCAGAAAACTTGATTAGTCTCAATAAATCTCTTTACTCCAATTTTTTGAAAGAAATATAGTGCTGGTGTTTTCAAAATAAAATAGTGTAGGTTTTCTACAAGTTCAGATTATTTTTATTGTAAACTTCAAGGGAATACTGAGAGGGTGAACCAAAACCTTAAATAAAAAAAAAATTCTTTTTGCCTTGATGAAATTGATGACATTTTTAACAGTACTTCTCCATGATATGGGGGGGAAATGTTTCCTGAGTCTATGAGCTTAGTCAGTGCTGACTTGCATAGTAGCATTTTAACAACAGTAAAATAACCATCATCTTTTTAGGTATAGATTTGGCATTTGGAAAGCTTATTCCCGAGCTATAAATAACAGAGTATGGAAATACACAGTGAGCTTTTGGAAGCACTGAAGAGCCATATTTTTGGCCAATTCAAATCAGTGTACCCTTGCAGTTTTTATGCCAACTGAGCACATGGTCAAACTTCTGCCTAGTAGTATTGACTTAATTTTTTGTCTTCATCTACATAATCAGTTTTCAGAATCTAAAATGGACATCATTTTAATGTATAATCTTCAGTTTCTAAATGCAAGAAACTGCAAGATACCATCTTTTAAAAAATGCTTTGATGGAGGATCCAGACAAAGTGAAAATACATGAATGCATTATATTGATATAGAAGTAATAGTTATTTGCAGAAATACTTAGTGATTAGTAATATTGATGAGTACTTACTGAAAGGCGTGGTGCTTCTAACCTCTTTAAAGTTTTGTTATTGTTTGAAGCTGTTTAGAAAGAACATTCTTACTGCAAAAAATTTGTGCATTCTGAAACAACCAATATTTTGGTCTGTTAATCCAGGTTAGATTGATTCACTATTTGAAGCCTGTACTTTGTACTCTTCTGTTATGTTTACTTCATTTTAATACTATATTGTCTTGGACATCAGCTGTGGGTATGAAATAAGTTTAGGTGACTCTAAGAGGAGAATGGACTAAAAATATGAGTGTTCCTTAATAAAAAAATTTGCCTACTGCTGTACTCCTCAAATGAGGCAACTTAGTTGTAAAACTACAAATAGACTAAAAATAATGATTCTCGCATCCTTTAATGAATAGAATTTTCTCTGCATTTTTCTGAAGGGAGGGCCGTGCTTATGTGTGTGTGAGCTCTTGCCAAGTTGATTGTGACTGATTCCGTCTTATGGCAAAGTTATAAAAATTAAGACTTTGTCAGAGATCAGGGAGTTCATCGATGTCCTTGTAGACAGATGTGCAGCTTGAGACCAGGCTTTGTGAGTCACCAGAGAAGCTGCCTGAGCATGTACCTCCAGAATAAAAACCGTGGCATCAGACCATGTTAGCTTCAATTGTCTCTAAACTGAGACCCTCCGTTTCCTCTGCTTAAGCACCAAAGGTGGTTTTAAATATTATGATTTTCACAACAAATGTCAGTTTTCAAATTCCACATGCTGTTGCAGAGCTGTTCCCTTTCCTTGTCATTATTCCAGTCACGCATAGTTACAATGGCTTATCTTAAAATAACACTAATGTAAAGAACCCAGTGCATTTCACAGTCATCATGCACATGAGTGGATTAGAGGAACGAAGGATGGAGACAAGGTCAAAAAGGTAGACTTTTCTTCCTTTTGGGATCAATGAGGTTTTTAAATTTTACTTCATTAAAAATCTATTGCCTTCTTCCTAGTGTCTTGGAATAATCAGACTTTTATGTTGAGTTTGAACACTTTGAATGTAATTTTACTGTCTGTGTGCAAAAGTGAATCACAGAGAGGTGCTCTTTCAGGTGCAGCAAATTCCTTCCTTTTTACTTGTGAGTGCTAGATGTAGACCAGAGTCATATGCTAATCCATGGATCTATGGCTTTAGGGAGGGAAGTGTCTGAATTCAGGACATTTCCAGTCTCTTTAAAGCCTCAAGATGGAGCATTCATCAGAAGATGCTGCCCATGCACCATATACTTTATATCTTATGAAAGGGGGTGGAAATTATACGTGGCACTTCTAAGTAGCTTTTTTCTGCTCTTTGCAATCTTGCTGTTTCACTCCAAGTCCCAGTAACTGATAGAAAATATTTCCACATATGAAGGTCAGGACAGAATTTAGCCTTTACTTTCAAAGAAATGGAGTGGTGAAGGTTCATGTGAGCTGAAGGTGAAAGGCTTTTGTTGTTTGCTTTTTTCTTACTTGATATTTATTAATGCTGGTTCTCTTTTAGAAAGCGGGTGATGAAGTGGACGTAATACTGTTGGGCAACAAGTGTGATAAGGAGTCAGAACGTGTAGTTCCAAAAGAGAAAGGAGAAAAGGTATCATTGGTACTTTCTTTGGGTTCTCCTGAGTGTCTTAGTATGTGACTGTAAGCTGTTAAATTGTAAACGGTGAAAAACTCCTGAATCCCAAAAATTCTATTAGGGATTGCTCCAGAAGAACAGTTGTGTAGTTCTGGAGTGTTGGGGGGGTTTTTAGCATATGAGTAGAAATACATTAAGTAATTCCTAGCTGATCACTTTAGAGTGATCACTTTTTAAAGGTTAAAATGCACTTTAAAAGTTTTAGGTGCTACAATAGAAATCTTGTATAGAGTCTGCATTTTCAGAGTACTGTTGTAATGTGGAATATTAAAATGTAGTACATTCTACATCATTTTTCTGTTACCACCCATCAGTGATCTTTTTGCTACAGTCTGACTATAGTATTCTGGCAGCCTGTGCAAAGTGATCTGCATTGTCTATGAATAGCCCTAAATAAGACTGGACAGATAGTGAACATCCAGCTCCCCTAGACCTAACTGTGTATGTGTGGTATAGTTTATATACAATATAGTTTATATCTGCTGACCATGGGTTAGGGGAAGAACTGTTAGGAAGTAGGGAGTGCTGTTTTAAAGGCAATGGCAAATGACTCCCTGAGAACCAGTGAGGAAATTTGGGAGCCATGCTATGACAGAAGAAATTTTGATAATAATATTGCAAGAAAGCATGGTCTATGTACCAGTAATTTTGCTACGGCAAACTGTATGCATCTGTTGTCTGGAACTTGGAATGAGCCCTCCTATTATGCTTCCAGGCATGGTGAGTAAGGCAGGATGTCTTGTGTTTAGAGAAAACACACTGATGATATCTTGCCAATTATATAAACCCAGATTAGGGAACTTTAAAAAAATAACATCACCTTTTTGACAGCATTACAGTCTTGAAAGTTCCTTGTTCATATTCAAGGTGCTTTCAATGTTATCATACCATAACTGCGTACAGGGAAAAAGGTTGATGAAAAATACACGTGCACTCTCACACAAAGAATGTACTGTCAGAAATCTAAAGAGTCACTGGATGCATGTGCACAAGAGGGCAGTAGTAGGGTTTTGCATATGGTATTAAGCATGACATTTTCTGACTTCTGTGTTCTTAACCATGCAATCAAAATTTCTCTTAATGTAGTATTATTTGCAGAAACAAATCATTATATCCTCCCCAGTGAGTCTAGTTTCTAGATTCCCCCTGTGTTTTGAGGCAAGGCAACACTTCAGTCATACTGTTTCTTCTTTTAATGTGATTTAGAAGTGCTAAAGCATCTGACTGAACATGCTGGAGAAATATTCCATTAGCTGAGAGAGAGCTAGTAATTTTCCTCTCACTCCAAAGAAGAAAATACCCTTATTAAGAGGGGAAAATAGTTTGATACCAAGATTGACAAATAATAATTCATATTTATGTATTTCATATTACCCCGAGAGCATGAGCTGTAAGTATTGTTCTGTTCAGCCTCTTGCAGAGAAGAACCCTAGATTCCCTGGGAATTTTATAATCTATCTTGGCATTTCTGTTATAACAGAGTGGCCATCATAAATCACTTCATAGACTAATTTAATGCTGAGAATTTTTTTGTTGATTTATTTTGTAATTATGTAATTTTGATTACTCAGAAATTTATACATTTAATTTTAACACTATGATGTAATTTTCTTTTATTAATTGCTTCTTACTCACTTTGACAAAAGTTTTAACTCAGCCTTCTTGGGCTCCTCCGTTCACCGCTCAATATCATTACCTTTTTCAGTGAAACATAAAAATGTTGAAGGTTATATGATTGGGTAGAATGTGGCAGTTTTTCTCCCATCCAATCTTTCTAACAGAAAAAGCCAAATAAAATTTTCTACCTTTTTTTTTTGCTTTTGCTGTCTTCATAGCTGAAGTTGATTTATAGTTTCAAAGCTGATTTTATGTGTACAGCACAGATTAAAAAAAGTCCTCTGCACAGTTCTAGGAATATTTCAGCCACATCTGTCTGATTCAACACTAAGAAATTATAGCAGCACTTTGCTAGGAAGTAGTATATTTTGAGATAAATGAACAATTGGGATTAAATTTCATCTTGGAAGCGATATTAGTATTGCCTATTTTGTTACTGTAAGTAAGATACAAGCTTATTTCACTCAAGAGTATAAAGTAAAATTTCCCAGTAACATAATTCCCATAGGTTTGTAAATGTATTTAGGTATTTTATTTATGGATCTACTCATGGTGCTCCCAAAGGATAATAAATATTTCTTTGAATGCCCCTTTCCAGTTTCTATATGAGAGGGAGTAGCCAAATCTGTGTTTGTATTTCCAACTGCTTTAACACTGGACTGGTGGGGTTTTTTCCGTCTAGTTACTTTTTTAGAGGACTTGCATGCCACAGAACTTACCAGTATGCAGGGTGAATTAAAATTATACATACATTAATATTCTTTGACCAATATTGTGCACATACAGAGAAAATGCGGGTGCATTGATAGATGTAGTAGGTGATGTACTAATGTGATACAGAGAAGGCTGAAGTACTCAAGGTTTTTTGGTTTGGTTTTATTTTATTTATCTTTTGCACTGGTCTTCAGAACTAGAGCTTGCAGGTCTGTTTCTGTTAGGCCCCTGGAGGTACTGGCATGGTTTGGGAAGAAGCAGGTGAGCCAGCAGTGAGAAAGCTCTGGATTAGAAACTGCTTAAGAAAGTTGGATGCATCCGTAGACATGATGAAATTCACCCAATTGTTCTAAAAGAATTGGTCAGTTGGACCACTGTCAGCCAACTCTGAAAAATCACGGTGGTTGGGAGAGATCCCTTTTGACTAGAAAGGTGCCAACAGGATACGTATCTTTCAAAAAAGGCAAGGAAGGGGGTTTAGGGAACTACAGTCAGTCATCCTTGCTTCAGTCATGTTGTTTGACATCTTCATCAGTGATCTTGCTGATGATGGATAGAGATTTACATGTGACAGGTGATTAAGGGGTGTGGCTGGCACACCAGATGGAAGAACACCAATTCTGTGGGACATTGGTAAACATGAGAACTGGGCCAACAGAAACATCATTAAAGTCATGAAGTGCAAAGATTTGCACCTGTGGTGGAATAATCCCATGTATGAATCACTGCCCTGCTGCAAAAGGGCTCTTGAGTTACAGTGAACACCAGCTTGAATATGGTTTAAAAGCATATTAGGCAACATTAGAAGGATAATGGATGGTAGATCTGAGGAGATTATTACCCCTCCCCGAATCAGTGCTAGCAAGATTATATGGAGTATTGTGTCCAGCTTTGGCTCCAGCTGAGGCCCACCCACCTTAAGAAGGGTGTTAAGAAACTGCAGATGGTCCAACAGACAGGTACAAAGGTGCTTGGGGTCTAGTACCAGTAATACATGAGGAGAACTAGGGGAGCTGGTTAAAGAGTATGCTCAGTAACGGGTACTGGTCTGCAGCAATTGAAGTGTAGCTAGAGAGATGACAGAAATAGACTCTTCTCAGTAGAGGCAGACAATAAAGCAAGGGGCAGCAGACACAAGTCCTGGCTTGCGGAGTTCAGATTGGAGATGAGGAAAACCAGTTGCACTAAAAGGGCAATGTAGCCATGGAAGAGGGTCCCATAAAGGTTATAGAATATGCATTATTGGTGGATTTCAAGACTTGGGTAGGTAAACCCATGGCTGACTCCGTATTTCATGGGCGGTAGCCCAATTTCAAGTGAGGTTATCTTTGAAAATTATTTCTGTGATTCCATGGCTAAAACTTTTTTTTTTGTGTTCATCGGAGTTTGTACATAGGTAACCTCTACAAATCTGTTACATGATACAAGGAAAATGGAGTATTTAGTAGTAGCTTCCGTGTACTTCATAAACCGCTAAGCAGTTTACTTTAGTAGCCCAGTATTTTTATTGCCTGTATTTTTCTTTATGAACCATTATGCGTCATTATTTTGTATTGACACTTGCCAATAGCCAGATGATCTTATCTTTCTGTAACAAGTTGCTGCAGTACTGAAAACAGTTTACAGCAGTCAGCTAGAATTTCAGAATCCCTTATGAAGCAGTCTGCCTGAAGAAACAGCCTAGATCTCATCTTTATTTTCAGAACTACATTTTCTTGTAGCATTTTGGAAAGAAAACCATTTTGCTTACTTTCTTTCTACCTTTAATACAATCTTTATTACATTTTGACTGAAACTTTGAAGTCTGATTCTTGTATTTCTATCTTCATTACTGAGTTTGGATTTTTTGTAAAGGATTGATTTGTTATTTCTAGAGCTAGTAGAAAACAAACAGAACTGGCAACATCAGACTTTTCATCCTAATGGCAACCCTTCCAAATAAATCATTATGTGTTCAGTAATTATAGGATTTTCTATACATTATAAGCAGTAGGGTATTTTCTTTGCCTGGTATCATCTCCAGATGTGTACCAAGAAGGGATCCATTGCAATGGGCATAAATGGACTCTCCCTCTATTTTTGCATATTTATTCCCACTTTGGCTCCTCCCTTGGGAGGCAATCATGCAACTGTTTTTTCTTTTTGTCCATGTATTTAACTGGATAAATTAGGAAAAGTTTAAGACCCTAAAAAACTATGACTTTTGTTGTATTTGGTTTATTTTCTTCGTGCCAACATAACTCTAAGCTATCTGTAAGGGAAGTATACTGGAAATGAGAAAACATGGGTAAATAAAATAAAATCAACCAATATAAAGTCTGTGCTGCCCTTGTAAGTATTTTCTCATTGCCTATTACCGTATTTTTTACACACATATCTTTTCTTTGCTTGCCTGTTATCTCTGTGCTTCTCTCTGTCTAATAGAAAGGAATATTTCTTTTATATTTCATCATGTCTCTTTTTCTACTGTTTTTGTCATATTTTTATCTATACTTTTCTGCAGGCACTCCATTAGTTTACTCTAAATAATTGCCTAGGAGACAGTTAATTTTCCAAATCTATCAAAACATTGAGAACACACCCACTGGAGATTATTCTTGTTATTTACAAGGAAAAATAGGTTAAAAAAGCTGTTTGAAACTGCAAAAATTTAAGAAGAATGTTTCAAGACTTACCTGAAATTTATAAACTGAGGATGAATATAGAGTACTTTACTGAGCTAACATGTACTTAATCAGTGTTTATATAGCATGTTGAAAGCAATCAGAACACCTCCATTTCTCTTGATACTAGTATTAGAAAGGTGTTTTTTTTTTCCTGAAGACTGTTCATTCCATTGCCTACATTTGTTTTTCAGCTTGCTTGGGAATATGGAATACCATTTTTTGAAACCAGTGCTAAAGATAATGTGAACATTGAGCATGCATTCTCAATCTTGACTAAGGAAATACTGGAAAAGGTAGGCTACTTTTCTAAGTAGGAGGAAAAGGGGAGATTTTTCTTGACAGATTGGGTAAACAAGGTTGTGAATACAGAACAGGTTTAGCTAAGCACAGTTAGTGCTTTTTTTTGCACTATGGAGTTAATATTTTGAAGAGATCTTGTTGCAGGCATACAGAGGAGGAACGTGGGGGAAAAGAATTGTGGGAGAAGGGAAAAGCAGTAGAGGGGAGCAGATAAAATACGGTTCAGAGAGAAAGTGAAAATTCAGGAAGACTGCTTTTGTGGCTTTCTTTCCTGTGCTTTTCTTGAAGGGAGTGGTTAGCAGCTCTAGAGTAGTTCTGCTTCTGTGCCAGGACAATTCCTTTTTCCTCTAGGTTTCTGCAGAATTTGCACACAGTGTAGGTGCTGTATGCTGATGGAATCAGCAATATGTTCAGCAATCATGTTTTATCCAAGGTTCATAGCTGTTTGTTTGGCTGATTTACACTAGTGCTTTTGGAGTTATCGGGACCTGAAATTTTGAGTTAATTAATAGTAGAATCAATATTGTAGCTGTCAGAGTGAGATTCTCTAACTAACTTGAATCTGTTGGCTTGAAGGTCCTTATTCCTTGGAGTTGCAATACTTTTGTAGGACTGAATTATCGTTCATTAGCTCTGAAAATGTTTTGTATTGTAATTTATTTTTAGACAGTTGAATATTATTTTAGACATTAATAGATGTTCTCCATGCAATGCATTATCATTGCCATTCATCACCAATATTAGTTATACAAAACTAACCTTCCATTCCGAATACTCTCGAAGTCATAATAAAGATAAATGAGCAAAATTACTGACAAAGTCACAAGTTGCAGCCTTTTGATTAAGTAGCCATAGGGAATGGTCAGAATAATAGCTCAAGGTTGGAGTGCTTCTAAGTCGAGGTCCTGTGGTGTTATATAACACAAGCAGTAGTTGGCTATTTTGGGGGAGAAAAAAAAAATGAATAAAATCTTTTGATTCCTTTAGCATTAAAATGAAGCACAACTTGACAGTCAAATATTGTTAAGAAAAGGAGGTTAGTGGCAGGTCCTTGAATACTTGGAAAAGGTCTCAAATAAGATAACTCCAATTTTGTTGTAAATGAAAAAGACATTGACCGCTGTAAATAGAGAATATATTAGTATGTTAGTATGAAGCATGAAAAGTACAAAACAATAGCTATGCCTTTATTTGCAAATGTGTGAAGTGAGCATTTCTACACAGTGCATTTGAGTAAGAGCTAAGAATTCTCTGCAGCGTGCAGAAATGGTGCTTGGATATTTCTCACATTAAGATGACCTGCACTTTACTGTAAGTGGAAGTTCAGTATTCCTACTCATTTTCATGAAAATTCATGGGGGTTTTAGTGTGGACATGGCAAACAAATTCAGACCACGTTAAAAATGTTATATCACTGCATGGTTTTAATTAGAACTGCTTTGGACAGTTGTATGCTCTGCATGCATGTATGTGTTTGGAAAATTTTCCCGTGAGAGTTTGATGCATTTGTCTGTAGTAATGCTTCACCTTAGCTAGAAATGTTTGGAATCCTGATGGGACAGCACATGCCATTTCTTTGGTGTATAATTTGCCATTTTTAGTGGAGTGCATTTGTTGATCTAAACAAGGACTCCTTTAGCCCAATTGGTTTTGCCACTGGCCTGATAAGAGAGTTCGATGTAAAAAAAAATAAATAAATAAAAAAATCTACCATACAGTTTCATCATGGTTTTCAGGTTCGACAAAATAATTTGCCTGTTCACAAAACTGTGAAATCTGAATGTAGTGCTTGAATTTTAACTTCCTCTAACTGATGAAATTTTGGAGAAGGGAAAATGCAGTAGGAAGTGTGACTAGTAGCTGTGAAAAATGACATGATAGATGCCAGTCTGAGATCATTTCAGTCATACATCCATTCTGTAGTGGTGAAATACGTACTTGCTGATTGTAAAAAGAAGATATAGTTTTGCAAAGTGTTTTGGCCCAAGACACCTCTGTCTGAGGATATCAGGCCTCCCTTCCCTCTGCAATAGGATCACCTGTTCCAGATTGGTGAGGTTCTTCAGTGGAAGCATGTCATTGCTTTACCAGTCCCACTGAGAAAACTTATTTTGAGGAACTCCCTAGAAAAGTCTATCATGGTCATGCTTTTGGGAAGTATGTGAAGGTCATCCAGAGGTAAGATAAATAGTCTGACAGGCAGTAGGCTGTTTTCAGATACATTGCAGTAGATTGTATTAATCTAAGGAAATGTAGTATTTTTTATATACACTCTCGCCTACCATGTACTACAGACGTTTCTTTATTAACTAAATGTACAGAAAACACCTCTGTAGATGGGAAAGATCAACATCCAGAGTTATAGAGCTCATACAGAAGTACTAGGTTTCTTAATTCTTTCAAAGTTCAGAACAAGTATGTGGTTAAGTGGACGTTTGGGGGGGGGGAACCCAAACATATTAAAATGTGTCAGACATTTAAACAAAACCAAAAAAGGGCAAGTTTGTATTGTCAGTATTTTGTGCTGCATTCTCCTATCTCTTCATTTGTCATTTTTCTTGTAGTGGGCTTAAGGAAGAGAGCAGGCTTCTGTATCCCAGCAATTCAGATAGCTAAAATACTGCTTGACCTTTCAGATCCTTACCATTTCAGCCGTTCTGTGCTAGGTCTGAGTCCTACAGCTCTGGTTCACATGGGTAGTCTCACTAAAACCATCACTTGTTATTTGACAGCTTACATTGTTAACAGCTAAGGAGTTATGTCATGTTTCTGAGAACTCACAATTTTCAAACCAATCAGTTGTTAATAACTGAATGCAGTACTTTAATTTTAACTTCCTCTGACTGATGAATTTTTGGGGAAGGACAATAATAACTGATTTGATTGTATTTGAAAGGCTGCTGTGGAAACAAATGTTAATGACAGATTATTCCAGAATACTGCTTAGACATGTTGACAAATCACAACAGTATTTTATTTATTCACAATTCTTATGAGTCTCAGATATGCCTAAACCTGTTCATTAATAGATGACAGCTGTTCTTTGACAGTGCTTGTGGTTGCCAGTGAACTATTTGTACTTGTGAGTCAGTCCTCAAAAAACAACCAAAACCAACCAAATAGCACCCAGAATGCAGTTAGGATTTGCACTTTTGTGATGTTTGGTTTCATGGTTGATGAGCAGTACTAATCTCAACTACCTTTAAAAAAATATTACAAACCTATGTAGTTATGTCTTTGTGTGTGTAGTTATTGGTATTTTTCTAAAATAGGAGCAAAAGGAGGAAAATTCTATTTTTTAAAAAAAAGGGAGAAAAATGAAGTTTTCACCTTTTTCTGAAAACTGCAATAAAATTTAACCAAAACTTTAGGTTCTGCCTACCTCCCAAGAGTGATTGACTACTAGGATTATTTTAATCACATTAAATAAACATATATTTGCTGAGTAGAGAGCAGTGAAAATCCATTTAAGACCTTGCCCTGCGCTGTTGAGAGCAACATTTAATGTTTAACAGCTGGATGTCATTTGAGATGAACATTCAGAAGTAGAAGGCCTCAATTCTGCCCTTCCTTCATTTCTTTACCTTCCTTTCCTGTGGCTACAGATTTTTGAGATTACATTGTGTACCCCATTCCTTTGCTCCTGAAGTTCCCTTTGTAACTTGTTAGCTGATTTTAAACAAATTTGACAGGTCAAACTAAAAGATAATTAAGGTCCCAAGGAGTTCCTTGAAAATAAGGTGAGAGGCAGAGTACTCTGCGGATAGAAAGTCTCCAGAATTAGTTCGTAATACAGTGTCTCTAGAGGGAGACTGAAAAGTGCTCCAACCAGCCACTCCAGCTGGAGCTTGCATCACAGATATCAAATTTAGTTCACATCAAAACCCAAATCCATAGGAAATCGTATTTCATTATTGCTGAGGTTCATGGAATTGTTAATTTGTCTAAAAGATCCCTGTGTCTCCAGCAGTGCATACTCAGTGTTTCTTTATTATCCTCAGTCATGCATGGAGCCCCAGGCTTTGTTTGCCCTTTATTTATCTTGTACTGACCACAGAATATTAATTCCTTCAAGAGGGTTTTCATAATGCTTGTATTGTGTACTTAAGATCTATTTTAGATTTTTATCTCCATAACCTTAGTAATGTTAGGTAGTGTATACAGCACTGCACACATGGGAACCAAGGTACAGAGATTAAAGCAAAGGGGATAAATGATACCAACTTGCTTAGTGCTGGTGCAGTGTAAGGCATAATTTAACTACACTATCTTATTTAATTAAAAAAAAAAAAGAAAAAAAAAAAGGTCTGTTCTGGACATTGAATGAGCCAGATATTCTACTGGAAACAGTAGCATATAATTAGGTCATGTAAATCAAAACTTAATCACAATGTCTGAGTATAGGGGAAGAGATTCATCTTAACGTGCAACCTTAGCCAGCTAAAATTTGCATGACTGGTCTGGTCGTCTGGAATCATCTCTGTGCAATGGAAACAGATGAGTCTTTTTAGGATAACATTGTGTTCTGGAGGTGCCTTTCTCTCTCCATTGATTATAAAGGACTCCATATCTCAGCCTATATGGTTTCATATGATTCAAATTAAATAAATTAAACTTCAGGAGACCGACCAAAAGAATGTTACAGACTTGACTTACTTCTGGCATTTACTGCTTCTGTGTGTTCTTGGCTTTGAAGACATGTTTCTCTCTTAAATAGGGTTGTGGAGATGTAACTATATATTAAACTTCACCTAGATGATTTGTAGGATTGAGGAACCTACAGGAGGACCACAGCTGTCTTCTCAAATTTGTGAAATAACTAATTACAGTACAACATTGTTACAGTCTACCTGGTATTAACAGAAGAGGGAGATAGAACCTCACAGTGGGTTCAGTGTTTTAGATGTGGTGGAATAACATGTTTTGGGAGCAAGGCCTTAATCAGCATTTCTTGAGGAACATCTTCAGCAGTAGTTAGATCCTGCTCCTGTCCCTGTTCCCACAGAGATTGCCTTCCCTGTTAATATATCCCTACTTCTTTTTTAATACTGCGTGTGCTATGTCCTGCCCATTGCTGTTGTGAGAGGACTGTCTTGCATTTTGGACAAGTAATTTGAAGTATAGAATATAGGGAAAATGCATAGAAAGTGTTGGGACTGTTCATAACTGAGGTCTCTCTAGTGGCAGTTCCGGCACAAAAGTCACATGGATTTGGTTGCATGAAGTTCTCTGCCATGCTTTGCCAGTCTTTATCAACTACCATTGTTAAATATAATCAAAATTATTGCAGTGATTAAGTAGGGTCATTTTGCCATTAGAATAAAAATCCTCAAAATTTAAAGAAGTTGTAAATAATAGTAACCTCTAACTTTGCCTGGGGACATGATATGGATAGAGTAAAATCCTGTATTCTTCCAAACCCACAGTGAGCCTCACCTCTGAAATAACTAAACCAGTATCAAATACCAAGAAGTGGTGCTTGAGTAGGTGAATCATCTGACTGAGTATCACACAGTTGATCTGAGCTGTTTTTCAGCAGGGAATGGTCAGCTGATCTTAACGAAGATTTACAGATTTACTCCATAGGAAGCCTTTCAAAGAGTATCTTTTTTTTTCTGATTACATTTCCAGTTGTATACCACCTTATCTTTCTTTCCCTGATTAAAAAAAAACCGAAAACTCTGATCTCAGCCATCTCATCATTATTCCTGTGTCTAGGTATCTGTTGTACGCCAGTGATACAAACTGCTTAGAGCTGGGGAGGAGAGACAGCCAGGAGGGGAGACAGCAGGAAGCATAAAACTGGCTTGAACAGATGCCTGTCTGTTAGGTGAGACATGTCTGGTGTGCTATTTAACAGGAAAAACTAGTATTTGATAGCAGAAAGTTTCAACATCTTACTAAAATTGCTGCAGGGTAGAGTGGCATCTCAGTCTGTGGCGGTATTTTCAAAGTCCCACTTTGCTTGAGATGCCAAAGTGGAAACTCAAGCTTTTTGGTACCATTTTGGTTCTTCTCACATTTTCACAGTTTTTTTGCTATTTTTGTTTGACTTGTCAGGCAGTGAGTTACTACTGAAATGTGAGCTGGAAGTGCTGGTCTTCTTGGAGCTCTGAAGGAGGGAGGAATGCTGCCCGCCTTGTTCCCAGAGGTGGGAGAGATTTGCATACCTCCCTGCTGTAATTTTGGGAGAGAGGGTGCCCCACCTCTTCCTAGGTTTGGTTGAAGTTGAGAACTATGTGAGATTGCCCAAATCTGATTGTTGCTCCAGCGCTTCGTACAGGGACTCCTCGTATCTCTTTTGATTATGAATGTGCACTTTTAAATGTGTGTACAGCACGTTTGCTTAAATGAATCCCAGGCCCTTATTTGCTTCACGAAGATCCTGTATGGAACAGTCTTACCAAAATGAAGTGATTAAAAGTCCTCAACTTTTAAACGGATTTTAAAATGGCTCTTAAAATGGCTCTTCTTTATTTGTGGAGTGGTGGTTCTTGTCTTTCTGTCCTGGAGAGTTTGTTGATAAACTATCAGATAATTATTTCAGAGATTATAAGACTGTTGCATTATCAAATATGCTTCACCGTTCTTAATTGCTTACAGTACTGAGGATCCTTGCTAAGGATACATGAACAGCTTACTTGCTACCCAAAAGTATTATTAAGTAGTAAAATTCTTGCAAATAAGCATCCTCAAGAAACATGTAAGTTTCCGCCCTTTGACTGAAAGCATGAAGTTTGATTCTGAAGTATAGCCTGCAACAACTTCAAATTACCTGTTTCCTCTAAAGTGAAGTGAAACCTGAATTCTGAAACTATTCAAATAGGGATTTTTCTAGATCTCTTTTACTACTTAAACTGATTTTGTTTTCTCTCGAAAAAGCAGGGCTGAAACAAAACCTATTTAGTTTATGTCCACAATAATCAATGTTCAGTGTTATTTCTTGGTCTCAAAAGAGTGAATTTAAACTTCTTATTCTACTATTATCTTCCAAAGCTTTTATTTTCCCTTCAGAATATTTCCTCTAAACCAGAGTGGTATCTTGTTCCTTGAGATTACAAGGTTTTGTTTAAGTACTTGTGAATCTGACTTGCACCCTCTTTTAAAAAGGTCTCCATACTTTACATTTACTGCACTATGCTTGCAGACTATCAGATACTGTCTCTGTGTAGCACAACTCATAATAGCTTGTGCCTATACTCGAATACCTTACGTAACTGTGTAAAAAGTTAAAACTAATCAGAAGCTATAAATCTGTGTGTTTGTGTTCGTGTGAATTCTCAAGGGTAATAAAAATGTTATGTCTCTTGGTCCTTTTCAGTCAAAAAATAAAAATAATTAAAAAACCCAAACAAAAAAACACGTAAAAGTGCACATGCTGTGTTTCCTCATTATGTGACTTAATTACAAGAAATTCATAAAGTCAGTAGGTCACAGTCTTCTAGTATCCTACGATCAGAACAGTATTTGCTAGTAATTTTACTGCTGACAGCCTCAGCATCCGTCCTGAGGCTTAGACACTACATTACATTTTCTGCCCTCTGCTCCTGCCTCTATCCATAATTTTTGATCCCTTCCCAGGTGTTTTGTCCTCTCCCCCAGCACCCTGCACTGTGGAAGCCTCCCTGGGTCCCTGCAGCCTCAGGGAGGAATAAGCTGAGCCACTCTCTTTGTGGGGACAGCCCTGGCACAGGGCAGCCAGCGTGCTGGAAGAGCTGAAACTAGAGATACAGAAGGAAAAAGGAAAACAAATTCCATGCATCCTCTCCAGAATTTTAGGTAGTGATAAATATTCTCAGCCAGAGAGGCATAAGGCTTATTTGTAGCATGGGGAAAACTTTTTATTTTGCGCTCATTCTGATTCAGCTGAGTCATTTTAGACGAACCCTTCTGGATGTAGTCAATGTTCAACTACCCTGTGACATTGTATGTGTAAGTTTTCAATTCTGAATCATGATTAGCTTGTATATAATGACTTCTTTTTCCCTTTTGCTTTCTTTTTTCCTGTGCTTTGAATTTCATGAATTCCAGCTTAGATAGCTGTTGTCCCTGGAAACTTCTCTGTATTGTCAGAAATGGCTGTTCGTGGCTGTTGGGTTTGGGTTGAGAGAGGAATGTGGTGAATCCAGTGGTTGCCTTACTTCTCTGTGTATCGTTACATACTTGGTAAACCTGCCAAGACGCAGACAGGAGAATAGCAAGTAGAGAAGTTTGGACTTTTTTTCTCCTGGGCATGTGACAATATTCTCTATGTCTTTGTGCCCTAGTTCAGGGTTCAGTGTTCACAGTTTCAGACTACAAGATTGCAACATATATTTGTACTGTGTTGCACAACTGGGTTTGATTGTTTCTCTGGTCAACACTAATTATCTAGTTGAGTTCATTGCTGAAAGGAAGAGTCCTGGTTTTGATGCTTTTTATTTTTGTTACAAGCTGCTTTTGCAATCAGTACATAAATGGTTTACAAGGGTGGAGTGCTATTTTGACAGTTTACCGTGATACAGACTGAACTGTTTCCATTTGGAGATACTAATGGTTATTAAACAGAGGCAAGAAAACAGAATTTTATTCAGTTTCACAAAACAAGTTAAAGTCCTTTTTAACAGTTAATAGCCGCTGCCTTTTTTTAACGGGTACTGGTATTCTGTATTTTCCTGTTCCTTTCAACTGGGCTTTTGCATGCCATGCTCAATACTTCAAAGGTTAGTGCACTTAACTAAAAATTAGTGAAAATTGGTGTAGTCAACAGAAGAACCTGTACTTATAGAACAAGTGATGTGAGTAAAGACTTTCAGGATCTTATGGTTTGTAGTGTCTCCTCAAAAGACACTGTCTATCATCTGTCACCTTCAGAGCTACAAGATATGGTTGATGCAGTTGAATGTAAAGATGCCAAACTGGGACTTGCATGGGCATCAGTTTCCATCTAATTTATTAGAAAACTGCAGTCTTTTAATTAAATATTCAAAGAAAAATATATCTAGTGACCCCACCAAATATTTTACGTTAAAATACATGAAAAAGCAAGCTTTTCAACTGTTGTGTTCTAGTTGTCTTAATTGTTTGCTTTTGTTTGTTTTACAGAAATCCTGTGTAATATATGACTTAGATGTTGTGAATCTAAATGAAAGTAAGAAGAGAACCTGCTGTGCATTCTGAAATATTGTTTCTTATTCCATTTTCTCTTCAGAAAATATTAAGTGTTGCAAAGGAACATACAACATTTTAAATGTGAGCCTGTAATCCCAAAACACAGTGTTCAGGCACCCTTTGTATTACATGGACTTTGTTGCCAAATGTTTTTATATGTTTATATTATATTTTCATACTTTTAATGTGAAGACAAAACAGTTACTGATATTGGAATTATTATATGCATCACAGGATAACTGTGTTTGCATACAAATGTTTGCAAAAATGAAATCTAAGTGTACTAATTTTCTCTTATTAAAAACAACATTAACCTTTACTTTTTTTCCCTGTGTTATTTACATCAGATTTGTTATGTAATAAACATTGACATCATCATCACACAGGCAACCTTCTGATACATGAAATCCTATAACACCTCTTTAAGGACCTGATATTTACTGCAGTCACTTAAGATAATTCTATGGGAATTTTTGGCCTTTGTTGCTTTTGTATCTATTTCAGAAGCATATGTGTTATTTCAATACCCTTGAATAGGAAGGCTGCAAAGGTGAGGGCTGGGAGAAAAAAATAAACTGTATAAACATTGATATCCTAGAATGGTTTCGGTTGGAAGGGAGATAAAAGATCATCTAGTTCCAACCCCCCTGGCATGGGCAGGGATGCCTTCCACTAGAGTATGTTGCTGAACCTTCTTAAGAAGTCAGAAAACAGGGAACAACAGAATGCATCCAGTAATAATTTTCTTTCTGATATGAAATTGTATAATTCTTTAAAATAATTCATGGAGGTGTTAGCAGCATACCTGTATTTTCAAATGTTCCTTTTGTCACAAATTATGGCAATAAAAGGGTTTTTTGATACTGTGAGATATTTGTGTTATTTTCTTGAAGTACCTGATTCTACTAATTTAGATCTGTTTTATACTGGTATGGAATATCTTTAATTTCAGTGGAGGATACTAGATTAAATTTACATGAGGGCAGAATCAGGTTGCTGGTTACTTTAATCAAAGCTAAAGAGGGCATAAATCAAACCTTCAGGACACACAAAAAGCAAACACAAGTTGGGAAATCTGAAGAACTGTGATGACTATATTGTCTTTTTTTTCGCCTGGGAGATGTGATTCTTTCTGATTGTTAAATTTCATTGTTTTATCACCATTTGTGAATGGATCATACTATTGTACAAAATTGTGATGTGAGCTATCCCAGCACATCCAAAATAACTAACTGTACTGGCTTAGTGTTCTGGAATGTCACCATGCTCCTGAAATGTGCCTGCTACTTTTTTGAGGGCTGTTTGCAGATTGTCATAATATCAATTTATTGTTAGAGTTGGTCTTGAGACAGGGAGCTCTACTGGAAAATGCTTTCTGAAGCACATGGGGCTGAATGTGCCTGATCATACTGCCAGGGTCATGTGCCACTAGCCCAGTTAGTGTGCTTGCAGAAAGGGTGCAAATGGATGGGAAGGGCTACATATGGGAAGCTGCTCCTGACTACTCCTGGGCAGTCACTTAAGCTAGCATTTATTGCAAAATCTGAGAACAAGAAACAACCATAGCAGAGGAAGGAAATAGTGCTGGAAGGGATTTTGAGAGGCTGTCTAGGTCCTTGTCATATCTCAACCTCTGATCAGCTGCTCCTGCTCTACTGCAGGAAGATGGTTAGACACTTGCAGTGATAGATTTCAGAGTGTCTCTGAATGACTACAGTCCTTACTTGGCTGGTTTTGCAAGCAGGAAGTTTCCTAATACCTAACCTAACTGGTACACATGGAAAATAGGTTCTCCCTTTTGTCTTGATGTAGGTGAACATCTCTGCCTGCCCTCCCCTTCCTGACAGATCTAAATGAAATCTTGTTCAGTGTATCCTTTCAGCTTGGGAATACTGATTGTTTCTGCACTCATTTTATATAATTGTCTAGACTGCTTTTTTTTTTTTTTTTTTTTTTTTTTTTTTTTTTTTTTTTTTTTTTTTTTTTGCTTAAGAGCATATTATATGAAACTCTTATGGTCTTCACTCCTTCTATCCCATCCACAAATCCTGTTGCCATCTAATAGAAGTAGACTAGATTAATCTGGTATTATTTTCTGGTATTATTTGTTACTGACAAATCCATGCTTTTACTTATATCTTTACTTTCTAGATTCTTCCAAATGGTAGGATTACCTGTTGAAAACTTTTTAGTAGAAATTCACCTAATTAGTTTGTAGAGCTCTTCCCTTTCACCCTTTGAGAGACCTGCAATCTCTTTTGGGTATCTGGAACCCCACGCATTCTCTGTTGATTCTTGGAGATAACCAGTAGCAGCTTTATTATTGTCTGAACCATAAGGAGTTTTCATCAGGTCCAGTCTATCAAAAAATCTTTAACTTACCTATGTATTTTCCAATCTATTTCTTCATGTTTCTAGCCTAAGCTCTTAGACTTTTGTCAGTGGTACTAGTTAGTGAAATCACATTTGCCTTCTAAAATTGAAAACGTAAGTTAAAAAAGGCATTAAGGATGCTTGTGTCTCAGCATCACTAGTTAGGTGATGATTAAATAGATTTTCCCCTCTATGGAATAACAGACCTATTTTGTTCCTGGTCTTCTTGCTGTGCATCCTATCAACATCCTTGCTATCTTTTAAATCCAATTTTCTAATATTTTGGGACCTTATCTTTCAGGTTTTGTCCATACATGGTCTATACATTTATTTGTAATTCAGTAATTTGACTTACTTTCTATTTTCTTTCTAGTCATTGAAGACCTTATGTTCACCAACTCAGTTTTTATCTCACTTCTTCCTCCTCCTCTGAATAGATCAAATTTGCAGTTTTGCCTTTCTGGAGTGGATCTCTGATGAACTTTCAGCTGTCCTGAACTCGCAGAAGTTTAGCTACTAGTTTCCTTGAGTTTAAGTTTCCATTTAATTACTCCTCCTTTTCCTAACAATGAAACTAGATGAAAGAAGGTCAGACTGATTTGTAATTTTGATTTCTTCTCTTTGTAGCTAATGAGAATTTTAAGTACATGAATTTCTTCTATACATTTTTTTTCTTCTTGCAGTATATTCTACTACTTGTGGCTTAGGTATGATTCAGTCACTGGCCCACCTTAGTGAGATACAAATATGCAGGTTCCCATGCAGTGTTTGCAGGATGCCTCATTCCTGCTACCTGATGCAGCATGTTTCACCTAACACTCCAGGTACCATGAGTGAGTGATCTCTGTTTCACATCTCCTGTAGCAAGGCAACTGCTTCTTTTCCAAGCATCTGCCTTGTGGATTACATTCAGAGGAATGTGCAACTGGGGAAAAACCACTCCTCTCAATAGGACCAAAAAACTTCCTGCCGAACTGGAACATGCTGTGTTTAAAGGCATTTTCTGAATTAGAAAATATGATGTAAGTTGAGAGTATTGTCTTCATTTAGTTCTCTAAAAAGCTGGCTGGATGACAGTGTTGCACGAATTCCCACAGATGGAATTCTTAGCATAAATAAAGATTAAATAAGGGATTTGACTGAAAAAAGGAGGACACCTCTTACAGCGAAATGGAAGATAAAAGGTGAATGCTCACACCAGACCCTCAGATCTCTTGATAATACCTTGTGTGAGCAAAGATTGCTGAGATTTTGCCAGTAATACAGGAGTAGTGTTCTCCTTCAAAGCATGAGATGCACAGATATCAACTGTATCAAATGCATTGTTCTCTTTGCCCTTTCCCCCTCATGTCAGGATCCCCCTGGATCAATGGTCTGAGGCCAGTTGTATGAGGATCAACAAGAACTTCCAGGTCCTGAACTTTGGTCACAATAACCCCATGCAGCACTACAGGCTTGAGGGAGAGTGGCTGAAAAGTGGCTTGTTAGAAAAGGACCTGTGAGTTCTGGTTGACAGCAGCTGAACATGAGCCAGCAGTGTGCCCATGTGGCCAAGAAGGTCAATGGCATCCTGGCTATATCAGCAATGCTGTGGCCGGAAGGACTCAGACCACCAAGTCACCCTGTACTTGACACTGGTGAGGCTGCACCTCACATGCTGAGTCCAGTTTTGGGCCCCTCACTCCAGAAAAGACATTCAGGTGCTGGAGTATGTCCAGAGAAGGGCAACAGAGCTGGTGAAAGGACTGGAGCACAAGTCCTATGTGGACTTGTGGCTGAGTGAGCTGGGGTTGTTTAGCCTGGAGAAAAGGAGGCTCGGGGGAGACCTTATCGCTCTCTATGACTACCTGAAAGGAGCTTGTAGCCAGGTGAGGATCGGACTGTTCTCCCAGGCAGTGAGTGACAGAGAAGATGAAATGGTCTCAAGCTGTGCCTGGGGAGGTTCAGGTCGGACATCAGGAAGAATTTCTTCATGGAAAGAATTGCTAAGCATTGGAACAGGCTGCCCAGGGAGGTACTGGAGTCAGCAGCCCTGGAGGTGTTCAGGAAATGACTGAACATGGCACTTTGTGCTGTGGTTTAGTTGACATGGTAGCATTAAGTCAAAGGCTGACTCGATGATCTTGGAGGCCTTTTCCAACCTTAATGATTCTATGATTCAGAGAAAGTTAGATATTTAGGATCTGATGCTGAAATGATCACCGCATATTCTGTTATATTGCATTGGACTTGTAAATATTTATTATGAAAATCATGTCTTTGATATAAAGGCAAATCACATGTAGAAAGAAGGAATACAAGTTCATGGGGTTTTTTTAAAGAAATATGAACTATTACGGCTTCCCATGAAACTTACTGTATAAAGCTCAGTTTTATTTGATGTATGCATACTACACTGTAAAGCATGTTACTAGATTCATACTAAAATCAGTTTGTTGTAAACAGTTCTATTTCAGATGTTAGCATTGGCAATGAAATAAATATATACTAGAGATTTTACAGCCTGCTGCATAAATGTGTTGTGAAATCAACAGGAAAGTCAATTCAGAATGCATTTAAGAATAATTCCATGAATTATTCTGAGTCCCTCTGCCACTGCTTATGGTTTTATGGAAAGAATTTCCTGTTGATTGTTAAAGACTGTCTCTGACCACCATCTGAAAAGCACATACAGAAGAACTAAGATGTTGCATAACTGAGGCCTGCTCACAGGGATTCCTCTCCAGGTCTGGTGGCAAAATGTTAACATTTTGTGCCAAAGTTAACCAGCCTGGTAAGAGATCACACTAAGGGACTAAGGCATTGCTAGACACCGGAAAAAATATCTCTAAAGTGTTAATTATACAAAAGGTACAGTTAAAACAAGAAATCATCTGAGATTCATATGTGCTGATGATTTGAATTGCATGTATATAGTATTAGCATATATTTCAAGAAGAGAGAGCTGTAGTACAGTTAGAACATGTAACAGTCTCTTAGAGTCACTAGTAGGCTTTATGGTGCCTCTTCCTCCCAGAAACAACTGAATGAAATTCAGATAGTATGTAGAAGTTACATTTTTTTAAAATGCACCTTTTTCCAGTAAAATGGCTAAGAGTGAGCTGCATTTTCACTGGTTGGAAAGAACATAAACACTTTTATAGGAAGACATTTAAAAGCCATAGGACATCTACTACCATCTGAAGAATGAAAAAAATCTTTCAAGAAAAGTTAACAGTAACTCTTTCTGTGCAAAAGATGCTTTTCTTTCCAGATAGCAGAAGTGCATGATGTCTGAGAGAAGCATATGCTGTCAGATGGTATCTGTCCTGGAATTAATTGTACCCAGGATAATGCTTTAAGAACAATTCTTGCAAGACTAGTGCTTCGTGTTATGGTGAATCCCTATCTGTCCTGATCTATTTTGCCTTACGCACTGCACCTGGTAACCTCGTCAAACCTGAATGAGTTAAACCCATGCTTTTCCTTTCCATATTTCAGCAATAGCGCTTGAGTCTGCTGATAACACAAAGCTGGGAGGAGTGGCCAGTACTCCAGGAGCTGTGCAGCCCTTCAGAAGGACTTCAGTAGGTGGGAAAGATGGGCAAGAGGGGAACTGTCTGAAATTCAAAGGAAAACAGAGGGTCCTACCCCTGGGGAAGAATAACCCCATGTACCAGCACAGCCTGCGGGCCAACCTGCTGGAAAGCAGCTTTGTGGAAAAGGACCTGGAGGTCCTGGTGCACAACAAGCTGTCCATGATCCAGCAGTGTGCCCTTGTGGCCAAGAAGGCCAACGGAATCCTGGGATGCACTAGGAGGAGCATTGCCAGCAGATCAAGGGAGATGACCCTGCCCCTCTACTCAGCCCTAGTCAGGCCACATCTGGAGTGCTGTGTCCAGTTCTGGGCTCCTCAGTACAAGAGAAACATGGAACTCCTGGAGTGGTTCCAGTAGAGAGCAACAAAGGCGATTAAGAGACTGGAGCATCTCATGAGGAAAGGCTGAGATAGCTGGGCCTATTCAGCCTCCAGAAGAGGTGACTGAGAGAGGACCTCATCAATGTATACAAGTATGTAAAGGGAGGGTGTCAGGAAGGTGGAGCCAGGCTCTTCTCATTGCTACCAAGCAGTAGGACAAGAGGCAACAGGCAGAAGCTGATGCACAGAAAGCTCTAGCAGAACATGAGGAAGAACTGCTTTACTGTGCCAGTGATCATGCACTGGAACAGATTGCCCAGAGAGGTTGTGGGCTCTCCCTCACTGATTCAAGAACTGACTGAATACAATTCTGTGCAATGTGGTCTAGGATGACCCTGCTCGAGCAGGGAGGTTGGACCAGATGACCCGCTGTGGTCCCTTCTGACTTCACCCATTCTGTGATACTACTTTGCACTTAAGTATCTTAATTCAGTGCAGTTGTTCAAAGCCTTTGGTGAACTTTGTAAAAGGGAAACTACTTGGAAAAGAGGTTTATTTTCAAAGCTAAATTTTTAAAAAGTTTTAAAGTTAACTATTCTGGTAGGTAGGATCTAAGAGCAGCATGATGGAGTGTAGAGAATGAAGGTTTTTCATAGTGCTAGGGAAACCCAGATCCAAACTGTATGGCTAAAGCATGGACCCACAGCAGGGTGAGATTCAAACCAACCCAGATCCACTAAAAGGAAGATAACTTGGGTTTTCTGTAATCTTCTATGCTGACTGGCTATCAGGGTCTTTGTTTCATCATGGAGACCATGGGTAAAGTCCCAGTCTCTGTTTGCAGCAGAGCAGAACAAGAGCGTGTCTGTCTCAGCCCTCCTCATGCTGGTGGTGCTGTGGCACCAGCAGTGACAAAGGCATCCAGCAGCGTCTGGCCCTTCACCCAGGGCATGGGGAAGGGCAAGTGGCAGAAGGGCTCTTCGTACCACAGCTCTTCCCTGAGCTCTGCCATCCCTGGCAGTCTCAAGGATAGACACTACAGAAGATGGAGCCTGGAGAGAGATATTGGCTGTGGATGCTGTCAGTCGTTTTACTAATCACTGCAAGGCACTTCTATGTTTCTAGTCAACAGTACAGCCCTAAATGTTGCCAAGTTTACTGCAGTAAAATAAACAGTTTTGACAGAGAAGTGAACAAAATAATCTTAATCGCAGTGTAGTGCTCACCACCCGGGAGTTAGCTTTTCTGGGTTTAATTTCCCGGAGTTTCTGCAGTCTGGAGATGAAAACGCATAAAAGGGAGGATAACATTAATTATCGTGTGAAGATCATACAAGACTTCATCACAGAAGCCACTTTGAAGAGGGAGCGAGTAGCGGGTTACGAATTTTCGCGTGGCCTGCAGACCTTTGGACAGGAGCCCCGCGGTGATTCCCAGGTGCGGTCCGGGGGGCTGGTGCGGGATGCGCGGCGGGCGGGCGGGCGGGCGGAGGGGGGAGCGAGCGGGACGTGTCCGTGTGTGTGTCCGTGTGTGTGTCTGTCCGTGTGTCCGTGTGTGAGCGGGTGCGGGCGGGCGGGCAGCCCGGCACTTTCCCTTTCGGCGGGGAGGGGCGGCAGCTGCGCAGGCGTTGCTCGCACCCTGTTGATTAGTCAGTGCTGGGATGGCGCTTCCTGGGCCAGGCACGGCGGCGGCGGCGGCGGGCGGCCCCAGCCGGTCCCGGGGGGCGGCGGGAGCAGCCACAGCAGCAATAGCAGCAATAGCAGCAATAGCAGCAGCCGCAATAGCAGCAGCAGCCGCAGAGGCAGCGGGCGCCCGGCGGGCCTCCCTGTCTGCCTAGCCCCGCGTGTCCCGGGGCGGCTGGCGCTGAGCGAGCCGCGCTCCGTGCCTCCCTCGGTGCCTCCCTCCCTCGGTGCCTCCCTCCCTCCCTCCCTCCCCGTCCCCGCTCCGCCGCCCTCCCGGCTGGCAGCCGCCCCCGCCGGCGCTGCCTGCCTGGCTGCTCCCTGCGCTGCGCTGCCGGGCCGGGCCGGGCCGGGCCGGGAAGATGGACCCCGGCCCGCCGCTGGGCTGCAGCCTCAAGGACGTCAAGTGGAGCGCGGTGGCCGTGCCCCTGGACCTGCTCGTCAGCACCTACCGCCTGCCCCAGATCGCCCGGCTGGACAGCGGTGCGTGGGGCCGGGAGGGAGCCGGGAGGGAGCGAGGGAGGGAGGGAGGGAGGGAAGGACGGCCGCTCCCGGGGCACCCCTGTCCTCCCGGGGCACCCCTCTCCTCCCGGGGCACCCCTGCCCTCCCGGGGCACCCCTCTCCTCCCGGGGCACCCCTGCCCTCCCGGGGCACCCCTGCCCTCCCGCAGCGCTCCTGGCGCTCGGCATGTGCCGCCGCAGGGTCGCGGTGCGGGGCTCCGACCTGCCGGGATGGGCGCTCGCTTTGGGTCCGAGCCGCGCTGGGTGCGGAGCCGCCGTGCCCGCTCCCTGCGGCCGGGACAGGTCCTCCTGTCCCCGGTTAGCCGTGGGAGGCAGGGCATCTTCAGCACGGGAGACGCGGTGTTGCGATGAAGTGATGCTACAACTCAGCCAAATAAGAAGGGATATTATGTAGCCAAGTGGGCTAAATTCCAAGTGTTACACTTCACTTAGAAAGCCACGGGTCTGTAAAAGGAGGAGTAGCGTGAGAAGCCTTTACAGTCTCCAGATAACTTTTTCTATTACAGTTCACTTGGGTCTCACCTGCAGTTTCCAAGTCTGCAGCTTTTTGTTTACTTCAGAAAATAAGAAATAAGCCTGACAGAAGAGCTATGACAGCAGCATTTTGCCTTTCCTAGATCCGTGTCTTAGAAAGTAATTGTGTCTGCACAGAGAACTAGGGCAATTGGGGAAAATTTTTATGACAGCTCAGACAACTGCTTTGTAATAATGTGTATGTGCCTTGCATGGTAGCTCCGTGAAAACTATCCAACTCTCCGAGGGAATGCAGAGGGCAACTCAAAAACTGGGGAAAAAATTCCAGGCCTTTTAATTCATTAGCTTATGAATTCACCATGTACTTATACGATGTAATAGAGCAGTTCTTGATTTATCAAGTTTTTGTGTTGATTTGAAAAGTTAAAAATTAGCACAGGCATTGTCCTCTGTTACTCCCCAGTGTACAGGTCAAGACCAGGACTGGTTTATTACTTAACGGCAGCTTCCATAATCCAGTGATGATTTTTGACTTTGTCCCTTGATTTTGCAGTACTTTACCTTACACTTGTAGTGCTTCCTCAGAGCCGGCACTCAGGAATGGGTTAAAGAAAAGCTTTTTGCTCTTTTAACTGCATCTGCCTGTTCATCATACTGTCAAATGTGTGTTGTCCTATGAGAATGGTAAAGCTGGTGTGTTAAGGAGTTCCTCGTGGTAATACCTGCTGTCACTAGACATAGCTAAGATGGTCTCCAGTCACTGCACTTAAGGCTGTCAATTTACTTGAGGTTCCTGGCAGTGGTTCAAGCACTAACAGGATGTATATATCGATGACTTATTAATTTGCCTCTCTGTGTCTTATACTTCTCTATCTCCACATGCCTGTTGTCTTGCTTCATTGGAAGGGACCTGAAAGAGCTTTGTGGGTAGAGAAAGTTTATGGGTTTTGAAGGAAGCGATTTTATTTTTTTTTTGAGGGGTGGGTCTTGTGCTGGACCCAATGATGGGAATATTCCGTGTTGTTGGGGCAACAAAGATGGTATGGATTTTGGACAAAGGCTTTTTTCTCCCATATGCCACACTTTGAGCATATGCACAGGCAAGTGGATGTAAACAGACCTGAGCTCTTTTGCCCGTGCCCTGAGATGGCCAGACATGAGGCAGCTGTTGGTGTAGGTGTCCCTTGAGTAGTGCTTCGACCTCACCCTAAGCCCTGTCAGGAGACAGGCTCCAGCGTAGCTGTGCGAAGGGCTTTGGCTTGGAGCTCGTTGAGGTCTGCCCAGTTCAGAGGCTCTTGGGTCTGGTCTTACCTACTCATATGGATTTACTTTTAACTTCTGGGACTACAGACGGCAGACGAATCAATATTTTATAAAGAACACAGACGCCATGGTTTTGGTGATACGAAGAGAACGCTATTCTTTTTTCCACAGGAGATTGTCTTGCAATAAGAGAAAGCAACCATGAATCAGTGCATAGTCTTCTAAAGGAGGAAAGCTAGGAATGTGCAATGTTTGTGGAATTGACTGGAGCAAGGGCTGTTGGCAGATGGTTGCTCTGCATCCCTGTCCTTGTCTTGCAGAGTCAACAAGTGGAGCGCTGTCGGAGAATTTCTCGATGCAACACTAAAGAAAATAAATGCAGAGTCCAATCCAAATGTGTGTCATCCAGTGCTTGGGAAGTTTAAGGCTATCTCTGTTAGCAAAGTATCTCTTGTGCCAGTTCTATCAGGGTGCGGCTTTGTCTGTGGGTCAGGGTTCGCTTAAACAGAAACGGCCTCATCTCTTCTTTAAGTGCTGAATTCCTCTCCAGATCAGTGGAAGCTGCCTGCCTTTTGTGCTGTTGGAAATCAAACCACCTGTAGATGTCTGTCTTCAGTCACCTTTTGATTCTATGGTTGGCCTCTGTCTTTAGCAGTGAGTTGTTTCTAGGCTGGTTGTTTCAATTATCATGAAGTTTTGTGAACGGCAGAATTTGTTTCTTCTGTCAGTTCAGGAGGTAGGAGAGGATTGTAAAGCTGGAGGTGTATTCTCTTCAGAAGATGCCAGTATTGCTGTGTTGTTTCTACATTTCTTAATGGAGCTTAGCACTAGGTGGATAATGTTCTTAGATGATACCCACATAAGATCTCCAGTTTTTCACTGTTGCTTCACCTTCAAACCTTTCAGTTTGAAGGAGGAGAAGGGGTTTGCTGAATGCAGTTTTATTCTTTGAACTTGGACGTGTAGCTCCTGGAAAAATGCCCTTAAGTAATTCAGTTTGATTTCTTGACAGGATGAAGCTATGAAATATTTATGTGCACTAAATTTGGACCTCTGCTAAGAAGGGAAGGTTTTTCTTGATGGTATGGGAGGAAGTAGTCTGGTGTTACATCAAGATACAGTTGGAAGTAGTTAGGCATCAGTGCCTACATTATCCATCTAAAATGATAAATATGTCAATTTCTCTTTTTTTTCAGATTAAATTTTAAGACTGTGTTTCAGGTTATGCTTTTGGATGCTGTCAAGTCTTAAATCAGATTTTGTTAGTTTTAATCTGTTCATGTGTTTTAACACTTTGCTGGTGAATTTTTGTTCTATTCATTGAACAAATAGATGGAAAAAAACCCAAACCTGTCACTCTTGAGATGAAGTAAATGGTTTTTATTATGGGGGATTTTTTCCAACTTCTATAACAAATATTTCTAGATGATAATTCAAATACAAAACCTGCTAAAAGAGTGCTAAACACCATACCAAAGAAAATGCGTGGGCTTTATCTCACACTTGGAATTCACTTGAGTGGGCTCTTTCACGTGAAAAGAAGAAAGACTTAAACAGCAAGAGAGGACCGAACTTTGTGCTGTGGTTTTCTTGTCCTTCATCCCCACTGCCCCCAGTCTTGATTTGCATTATCACAGCTGAATCCCACCCCGGTGAGAGACTTGTGAGTGGGTACAGTGGGGAAAAGATTCTGCTCTGGGAACCTGCAGCAGAAAGATCTTATCAGTGTGGTGATTGCAACAGGGCAAAAGGTGAGCATCACTGGTCTGTGAGAACCAGGGCTGCACGTGAGGCTTGGCTGGGTTCTCTTCAGACCATCAGTAGAAAACGCTGTGACTGTGTCTTGTTGCTAAGATGGAAACGATGTTGTGCATGGTTATCTCAGGGCTTTAAATTTCTGGCAATTATTTTTCTAAGGACTGTTTTGGAGAGTGAAAGAGAAATGCTATCAAGGTTAAGATCTGGAAAATATTGCTTTGCATAGAGCTGAGCTTCAGGCCGAGCATTTTTTTTTGTAAGCTCACTGCTCCCTTCAGACTCCCAAGAGTCTGTCATTCTTTCTCTTAGCAGAACTCCCTTTTTCCCAGACACTCTTGCTGTGTTTCCACAAGTAAAGAGAGCCTTTGCTAGTAGGTAGTGGGTGTGAACTGGAAGAGTTCACAGACCTTCACAGTTTGTGTACAAAGGCTATAGTTTCTGTAAGAGTGCATGAGGTCCTCTGATTTTTATGTATTTTTTTGACAAGAGATAAACGTATTTACTCATGCTCAAAAAAAAAAAAAAAAAAATTGGTGCTCTTGATCAAACATAATGGCACTTCTCCTCAACTCATAGAGAAGTGATTCCCTACATTGCATGATAGGGAAACCATACTGAACTTTCCTGGAAGTGAGATCACGGATCTTGATGAGCCACTGAGACTCTGAAGGAAATTCTTCCTTATGCATTGCAAATGTGCTGAAATGACAGAATTAGTGGCTATAAAGAAAGGAAAAACCAGTAAAATGGATAAGAAATGTAAAAGGTTACTTCTTCTTTCTTGCCTCTGCTACAACTTTTGTGCACATCAGCAGTGGGTGAATAATGAGTTTGTGCTGCTGTTGCTCCTGGGGACAAAGGGATTTTCTTTACTTATTTATTTTATTTCAGGTTCTCTTTTTCTCTTCAGTGTCAAAACTTTTTCATGGTGACATTTGTCTATTCCAGTCATGTTCAGGGCCCTATTGTTCTGTGCAGCACATCCCTGCAGAGCTGATTCCAGTTCCATATATCTGGAAACTGAGCACTCTCACATCTTATCAAAGAACATCACGCTCAATAGAACAACATGGCTGTGTACATAATGAAAATTTTGCCTTGCGTCACTCCATAAATGCAGGTTATCTGTGAAGTTGAACAGTACTTCAAAACTACAAAGAGACTTACTCTTTAAAGGTCTGAATGCTGCTATGGTGTTTTAATTGTCTTGAATGACCTCCTTCTTTTGAGAAGCTAGTGCAGGGTGTCTCAGTAGTCTGTTATTGAATAAATCTTTAAAAGGTACCATGTGGGGGTAGGGCACAGCTTTTCAGTGGACCAAGAAAGAGTTTTCAGATATACTCAGACCCTGGGCAGTGGCTGTGATCTGATTTCCCACTCTAGCTTTGGCTGTCTTATATAGTGTAGTATAGTAGATGACAGTTCTCATATTGGGCCAACAAGTGTCTCTGATTTGAAGGCAAAAATCCTCACGATATAGCCACATGGTTTGATTTCTTCCTTATGTGCTGAGCAGCTTTGAAAGTCCAACTGCCTATAGCGTGTGTTCTGCCATTAAAGTATAATCTCAGGAGTATCACTTCCTTGCTTCTTCTTCTTTCTTCCTTTACTGTGCAGTCTGCTGTTTCCATCCAGACAGTTGAATGAAAAAACAATTGTCAGGTTGCCACTAGCCACTGCTTCTGGGTTTTTATTTTAGTTGGTTGTTGTTTTTTTCCTTCTCCTCTGCTGGCAGAGATCTGTTCCAGAAACATTTTAGTGAAAAAGCTTTTAATTCATTTAAAACCTGCAGCTACCGAATGGTGTCTGTGAAGATTATAGTGCCCTTCTGGAGACAGAGGCCAGTAACTTGGCAACACCTATTCCCAAGAGTACCACAGACGTCCAGTGAGGTAGATAGAGTTCAGCAGCATACTCATTTTGCCCCTAAAAATCCATGATTTCTTTGAGCTGCTTTCATGGTTGGCAATGATTCAATGTGCAGTAGTGTGTATTCTGCATTCTTTACCCAGCTATTTGAACCCTTGGTAGTGTGGTAGGGTTGCTAAGATTAAAGATAGTTGCCTTGCTCTTATTTCTTGCATACTTAATAGATGTTCATATTCTTTTCTGTTATTCGAGGTGTGAAACTCCCAGTTCTTTGCTTCAATTTATAAAGTTTTGACTCTGTTAGGTGAAGCCCTTGTGTATGTACCTGGACAAACGCTTTCTGGGTAGTTCAGTAGTGTAGGTATGGAAAGATGAAATGCCATTAGTCTTTTCTTAGCTGGAATTCAAGTGCTATAACTTTAAATCCATGGGAGTTTTTCTTTCTTTTCCCCCATCCATTTAAATTACATCTAGCTTTCAAATAATGCACAGTATGTACATAAAATCAAAGGTATTAAGGTGCCTTGAACAGTTAGTAGAACCCTTAATCTTAAAACAAATGTGGTGTGATGAATCATATGCTGCTGTTGCAAGGAATGGTTTAAGTCTAGCATAGGGAAGAAGGGTTTTGTTGTTTTCTGCTTTGTCTGTAAGTACTGTTCTGGAACTAGGTGTTCCTGGCTTTGGTGATTACGTGAATTGGCACTCCCTCTAATGCCCCAGCAAAGGCAACTCCAGGGAGTATGCCAAGACAAAGTGCTGGAGGATATTGGACAGTGTGGTCTGGTGCTACAGGATTTGATGGAAGTTGTGGGAAGAACTGCAGTGTGTTTCAGTCATTCCAGTGGTGGTTTGTCAGCAGCAAAGGGCATGGGTGTTGCTGTATTTCCTTTTGGCATTAGGAGTAACAAGTTGGTTGGATTAGGAAAGCTTAAGTCTCTCTCCTATAGGAAAATATTATCATCTTAATTTGGATTGCATATGACTCAAAACCAACCTTCGTAAGACTCACTGAGCCAATATTTCAAGTCTGAAATTTTTTGCTTTTAATGGCACTTCTCTTTGGAACAAGTTTGATGTAGCATTTGTGGTCTGCAATTTTCATACCACTTACAGTATGAAAAACTTGTGGAGCAAACTTCACTGTGCCTCCACCTGTAAGCCCTGTCTGCTCACCTAAAGGCCTTGGCACAGAAACGTAAAATTGAGGTGTATAAGCAGATTGAAGAGAGTGTCTTTGCTGAGGATCAGGGCCACATCTGCTCTGCAGTCTCTGAGGTAGTGTACATGTCGGCATAAAACTAATAAATCACAGCTTTGCCAGTCCACCTGCACGCTTGGCTGAGGCTTTGCACCAGCAAGAATAGCTGCTGTGTCTCTATCTCCTGTACTGCTGCTGCATGGTGTATTGCCCTGCCAGGCTTGGTGCTGCATCTTGGGGGCCAGAACTGTCTTTCTGGTGGTAGGGAGGGTTTGGAGTCCAGCCTGCTCATCCCTCAGGTTATCTGTTGTGTGGAGGAAGATACTCCTGAGCCTGTAGAATGCACACTGAGTGGATCAAGCCACGATGAAGACATGAAGTGCCCAGTGATTGCTGCTGGAGCGATGGGTTCTGGGGACATTGGGACTCCTCTGTGAGACCGCAGCATCTGCATGCCCAGACAAGAGCTGATCTGATCTCAGCAGAGGAAAGTGGATGGTGATTTTATCGGGAAAAGTAGCAAATCTTCTTGCAGTGGGGAAGGTCACGTGGAGCTTCCTGGAGGTACAGACCTTCAAGAAATGCAAAATTGCTTGAAAAGTTCCCTTTTTGTTTGCTGGGTTTCTCTTTATAGTTGTTATAATCCTGTTGTGATCATGGAGAACTTGGATGCATGATTATTTCCCTGGTCTGTGAGAATGCTGCTGGGCTCCTAAAGAGAACCAAGATTAAGATCTAAATATGGTCTCAGAGACTGGAAGATGCCTGAAAGCTCAACCTGATGAAGCTGATACTGGAGTTGCTTCATGCCAGGGCTGAACCTTAGTGACTCAAATGTAAACGTTACGTAAAACACAATATACTGCAATTCTATTTGTGAAATGAGCAGGGAAAACATTGTGCTGGTGACAAGGAAACTGGGGCCTTTCACCTTACAGTCAGAGCTGGGGGAATGGGAAAATTGAAAGGAAAGCCACCTTTGACAGGCCAGTGTGTGTGCCATGTGCTGCTTTGCTTGCTGTCTTGGTGCCTTCATGGCAAAATGTCTACGTGGCATGGGTGAGGACATGGCTCAGTGGGTGACAGGCTTCCAGGGACAGGCCAGGAGGCTGCGGCTACTGTCTTAGGGATCATCAACCACTGGTCAGAATGCAGTGTCAGGGTGTGTGTGTCCTAAGGCAAGGTGCTGTACTTGAGGCTGCACGGGGACACAGTTCTCCTCTGCAAAAAGCATGTGGGCTAGTTGCACAGAGTGAATAGAGATTAGACACTCTAAACAGAGTGAATAAGCCTTTGCTCTGTCCTGAATGTACAAACTATGTGCCCAAGACTGACAGGTGGAGGAAGGTCCCTGTGTGTAACCTAAACAGTCACTTGGAAAATGTCCCCTCTACTCTGTGTTGTGCTGCCAGGGCTGTTGCTGAGCACTGAGTGAGCTGGGCTGCTGGACTGCAGCAGAGCATGCTTGCCTTGCAGCTGGGTTTGTAAGAGTCATGCAGCCGAAATACTCAAGTTACTAACTTCCAGGAACTATTTCAAAGTAACCCACAAATGCTTGAATACCCCCTCTCCTGTGCTTGTTTTTCTGTTTGCAGTTTTTTTGTTGTTGCTGTTCCAACTGCTTATTTGCCCCACTAAAAGTGAGTGCTGGCTATTCTTTTTGCTTCCTGGCACCTCACCATTTTGGAGATGAAAGAGGGAAGATTGGGGTGGAAAGATGAAGGAAACTTTTTCTCTAAGGAGTGGGAAGAAAAAGGCACATGGGCACAGATCTCCTCTTTTTGTCCAGCTTTCCTGTTGCGTGGGTCCCTTTGGGGCATGGTTGGGTTCAAGGAACCCTTGGCTCCAGTCTGCATCATTCTGCAGGCTTCTGTCCTTCACTTGTGGGCTTTTAGTAGGTGTTGCAAGGTTATCTGCAGTCGTTTCCAAGGTCGCTGTCAGGTACTGTGTTCAGTACTGTCTAGCAGTGGCAGAATGGAGCACTGCAAGAAGCTGTTTCTATTTTTCTGTTACCCTTTCACGTTTCCAGATGGGATAGTCCTTAATTTCACCTCTTCCACCTGTTGTATTGTCTGTCCTCCAGCTTCTTCCAGTTTCTGTGTAGACTCTAGTTCTTCATTCCTTCATACCTTTTTGCTTTGTGCCCTCTTCTTTTCCCTTGACTTGGAAGTAAAAGGTGTTTCTCGGACCAGATGATGTTTGGCTGCACGTGTTCCAGGAGGGATAGCTGTGTGTAGAAGTGAGAAAGCAAGCAGGGAAGGTTATTTCAGGCAATTCTGGAGACTTCAATGTTTCTGGTCACTGAGACCAGAAACTGGAACTGCAGCTCATTCCTGTTGGAAGGAGATAGATGCTCTGGGCTTTGCTGCAGAAGGATGGTTTTTATCAGTGCAGGTAACGGGATCTTCCCTTGTGGAGTCTGACACTTTGCTGTTGATGTGCTGTTCTGTTTAACTTCAGTGAAGGGAGTTTTGCAGAACTCAAATGTGAATTGGTAGGCTTTGCATGTAATGCTCCCTCTTCTCAGCCAGCGCTGACTACTTGCTCAACTTAGAGAACAAGAGTGGGGATGCTGTGTATTTGTAAGAATAATCGTATTCCTTATCCATTTGTTATATGATATGCTGAGCTGAAAGGTGAATCTTATTTGTATATCCCTGCTGGTTTCCAAAACATTTAATTATTTCTGCTTCTTTCTTAGCAGTTTTTTTGAAGCTTCTATTTATTCAAAGGTCAAAATGCCTCGTTTCTTCTATGAAAGGACCATAACCACACACATAGAGTAAAATCTGAGATCTTATCTGAGTTGCATTTATGTAATTTCATTATGGTCAGAGGTTTTTTTATGTCTTAGTCTCTGAATGTGAAGCAGGAAACTCATACCAGGAAAATAAAGAAAGCATCAGCGTGTGTGACTCAGAGAGGTGATTGGGTTGTGTGTGAAAATACAAAATATGACTAGTTACACACCCTTGTTACTGCAGCCATTGGACCCAGGATGTGACTGTAGACAAGCAGCAAAGCTGCAACAGCACTGCAGCTGAATGTAGGGCAAGCTGGAGGGGAAGATTTTTCTGTTGCATGTCTTATGGATTGCAGTGTCAAATATCATTTGGATTCCTGTCAATATATAACAAAATATCTTAAGACCAAATTGCCTCTGGGCAAAGATAAATGTGCCCTCAAGGGGAAAGTGAGGCATGATGGTCTTTTTTAATTCACTCTGTATTCTGCATGCTGCTTACCAATAGAAGCTTTCCTATTCACTGGAGGAGTTTTATTTTTTTTTTTTTTTTTGGGTGCCCTTTTAAGATCATATGGATATTATCAAAGAGCTGGTAAGAACTGTTATTCACTTGTCCCTTACGTATTATCAAAACAAAGCCATTCTTTTTTACCTTACAATTTAAGGGTAGATTTCTCTAAAACAATGGTAATAAATTGCATTCAGGATTGAAACTGTTGATCAGAAAAGATGTAGGGGCAGCTTTGATTGTATTACTCTTGTTAGTATTCCCATGTTACTCAGATACTCTTACTGTTCCAGGACGTAACCAAATAGGTGCCTAATTAGAGCTGAGCATTCAAAACTTCTGTCTGTGTATGCAGTCAGCCCGTGTTTGAAGAGGCATTACCCACTTATTAGTGATATTTGGATTTTTCTGGTTTGAGCAGAAGGGGTAGGATGGACATAGCCAAAATGCAGAGGCCGTGGCAGCTCCAACAAGAGGGTGCTGTGTGTGAACAATCCATTAGTGCCTGCTCAGTCTGTGAGAGCACGGGGAGGTGGGCCAGGCCACTGGGCAAGCAGCCAGGTGGCAACCCCACTTCAGAGCAGAGCTGAACTTTTGTTCATTTCCAGCTGTTTTGATTCCATCCTTAACACAGACTGCAAGAAAAATGAGAGACAAATTAAATTGTAATGACGAGTTCCCTCAAAGCCAAAGAAAACTATGCTTGAGCAGCTCCTGCATTTGGGCTACTTTATTGTTAATTGGAAGCTTATCCAAGATGCCTCAAGTTCAAACAGGGATCACTGCTGTGCAACACAAAGTGGCATAGTGTCTCCTTAGGACTGGAGATATATAATGAGAGGACAGAGCATGTTTACTTGGATACTATTTTAAAATATCATCTAATTATAAATAACTGTCAATGGGAGCTCCCCAGTTCTCATGCTGTGCCCAGGAAAAGTCTGAATGAATAGGCTGTTTTTCTGTCTGCCAGGGCAATCCAAAATCACATTCTAGATCTTAAATCCATGAGGTTGGTAGGATAAAAATTTTCTTCATCGGCATCCTGAATCTGAGGAGCTTTAGACAGCCTTCACTGACCAGACTCCCAACCACTGCACATGGTGAGAGATGATTTCTGTAGCAGCTAAGGTGCACAGCCACCTCCAGTTTGATCAACTAAAGCAACCATTCTGTATCTATGCTTGGAAGTAAATAAGAAGACAATAACAGCATGTAGTGCAATGCTAAATGCTGACCTCCCGCCTCTTAAGTATTAAACTTCTCCAGCTAAGCACCTAATGCTAAACAGGCACTTGGAAATGTATCCTCTGGTGGACCTCACAGTATTCCGCATTTCCAGGCCTGATGCCTTGATTGCAAAGGGCAGATAAATATTTTAATTTTTTTTTACCCTCTCAACTTTGGTCATGAGAATCCAAAATGGAAAATGAACTAAACATGGGATAAACATAATTCTTTTCTCTCTCTCTCTCTATGGTAACAATAAACTAGGCTGGAAGCTCTGTTGCATGCAGTGAAAACTTATTTAATTTTCTCCTCAATATTTCTATTCTGTGACCATTTTAAGTGTCGTTAAAACTTGTTGTGCCTTGCTATTATTCTTAACCTTTCAGATTTGTGGTCTTCAGTGGCTTCAAGACCAGAAAGCTTTTTTCCATAAGAATCTCATTTTTTAATAAATTGAGTGAATCTAAGTTTTTTTTTTCCAATTTTTTTCCCTTCAAATAAAAGATACCATGATAAATAGTTGGCACTATTCAATATGTTGCAGAGTATCAGAATAGTTTGAAGACTTGCTGGGATTTTCTAGGTGGTTTGTAAATAACCACAGTGCTTGACTGTTTTGTTGGATCAATCTTAGAGCTAAATCTGTCATGAGGGTACAGCAAATCTGCAGTTACATCTGATGATGCTCAATATTAATAAGAAGAATAATTATGATAGTAGCAGAAAGTTACTGTGTTTTGGAATGTAAATGTTAAGATGTTGTACTGAGTGATTTTTTCCCCCTTTGTGGGGGTGGAGAGCAGTCTGTGTTGAAAGATATGTTTTGGCTTGTTCGGCTTGAATTCATAAAAAGTAAGGTTTCTCATTCTGGGATGTTTTTTTTGAAGGCTTGAAATAAACACAAACAAAGCTCAATGAAATCTGTGTTGTTACTACTCTTGCTTTTTTTTTTCCCTCAGTAGTTTTCTTATGAACACAAAGAAAGCAAGATGCCAAGGTTCAAACTGTGAGATTGCTAAAGTCAGCAGAGCATTTACCATCAGTGGCAGTGGCATCAAAATTCCACTTACTGCTTATTTAAAATATTTGTTCTTCTCTTCCCTGCAGTAGGTCAAGCAGGGTTTTTTTAAGGCTCGCTGAGATGGTGTCTCTGTGTATTTGCAGCTAGAGAAAACCTTGTCTTGGAACAAACTGGATTTTTCAGTGGATTAATCTGTCCCATAGCTTTGTAATGAGATTATGGTTTATGCTGATTTGTTGCAACAGTACTGGTATATCCAGTCATTCCAATAGCAAAATGCTAATCCTAAAGAAATAAATCTGTCTTCTTGCTGGCAGGCATAAAAAGAATAGGGGGATGGGAGTCTCTGCTCTCTTGTGGGGTATTAGTGAGTGATAACTTAAGTTCAGGATCAGTTGGATTGAAGCAATTTGATTGTATCAGGCTTCTGCAGAGCGATTGGAAATTGCAGAAATAAAGCCTTATCTCCTTTCTCCTGATTGTGAAATATTTAATGGTCACCCAGAGCAAAGTTTGATCACAGTACTGTGAAGCTGAAGGCTTACATCACTATATAAAGTACCCCAAGTAGTAATATTAGGCAGTCTGAGGGTGATACTGTCCTTGCTCCTTCCTTGCTAAGCAGGTAGGGTTGGTGGAGCACCTCGATGTCCTGTGCAAACAACTGAAAATTGTTGCAGCGTAGCCAACAGAAGTTGTGTTTCATCTAAGGGAAAAGGTGTACAGTGGGAAGAGGGTTCATCTTGGACAAAGTATTTCTTGGGTAGATGCATCTTGCCCAGCTCTTCCTGAAGCTGCAAGAAGATTCAGTGTCTCTCCCTCTGCCATCCAAAGCTGAGACAAGTGTGGTTGCTGGTGACAGACCTTGCTGCAGATGAGCGGCTTTTGGGCAGCTGAGTGTCTCACTCTGGGCTGGATGAGGTTTGATGAGTCTTGTGGACATTTCCTGCCTTCTCTCTGCAATGGAGTAAGAGAGATCATGTGAAACTCGTGGTGAGTTTGTGAGGCACAGCCTGAGCTGGCTTTGATACCTGGGCTCTCCAGTGGCTCGAATGAAAATATCTTTTAAAATTTAAAGTTTTTTAAGCTCTTTTGTAATGTAAAAAGCAACTCTAAAGACCAGTAGTTTGAGTCTTAATTTGAGAGACGGCACACAAGATTTTCAACTAATTTTGCCTGATCTTCCCTGGTGTACTTGCAACTTTCCCCCTTTACTTGCTTTTGGCAGAAGAAGGAAGAATATAAGTCATCTTAAAATCAAAATAATTGTAAATCCTTATGCTGTCAAGAGAAACTTGTCATCCACTGGAAGACTGGAGTCTATGCAGCTGGTGGAAAGTTAAGTCAGTATTTGGATTTTTTTTTTTTTTGAGAGAGAGAGGGATGTTAGGTGGCAGTTTGACTCATGACAGAATAACTGGTTTATCCAGATAACAGGAAGCAGCACAAATGAACGTGCTGCAGGAATGGAAATGTTAAACGGAAGCACATATTGAAAACTACTTGGAAATTTATTTTACAAGGAAGAAGGGAAACTGAAAAGTGAGACTGCTTATCTACAGTCCTAGATATAACTGGAATTCCAGATCCTTGTGTGCCAAGCTCAAAGATTGTGTAGCTGGGCACAGAGCCCTGTGCTTTCATCTTTTCCACTGTGCTCAGACACACAGTCAGATGAGACCACTGTCAGGCTTTCCTAATGAATCTGCCTACTTTAAATTAAAAATTTAGTACACTATGTTTTATAGCCCTGAGATGTTTAAATTTTAACATGGGTTGGGTTTGTTTTGGTTGGTTTTTGTTTTTTTTTCATCTTATTCCTAGAAACTACATTTGCTCCTAGAAATTACAATATTTACCCTTTTAACTCACTGTCAGTCTGTATTTAGACTTTGCACAATACACTCCCCTGCAAGTTGTTTTGCTTTTCTTTAAACAAGGAAGTTTGTCTGATCAGCTAGATTATAATTTTTTAATCAACCCTTTTTTTGTGTCTGTATGGAATAATAAAGTGAGACTGACAACATGGAGAGGCTTTCAGAGCAGGTTTGGTTTTTGTACTAGTAGTAGTAGTGTTTTCTACAATTTCATGCTCTTTTTACTTCTCTCTCATTAGACATTTTATGCAAGAGTAACTCTTCCAAGCATCTGTTAAGTCACAGTAAAAAAAAAAAAAAAAAAAAAAAAAGAAAAAAATTTCAAATTGTGTAGGTCTGATGTTGCTACAAGTAGGCCTTATCATACAACAAAATATTTCTGAGGTTTTATTTCCTTCCTTTAAGGAACATTACAAGGATGCAATTTTTTTTCCATACAAATTCCTGTTGCTACTTCAGGCTGGAAAATTTGGGTGCTGTTCTCTACCTAATGAAATTTTTCTACTGACCTACATATAGACCCGTGCTTTTGCGGAAGAAATAGCACTGGCAGGCTGAACAGCTCTTGGAGATTTGACTCAGTAACTGAGTACAGTGCCAAAGCTTAAGCAAGCAAACCACCCTAATTTAATATTTATTAGTCTTTGACATTCATTGAGGTACGTCTCCATAGATAAATACCCAACAGCTACTCTGGAGTATGATGCAGCATGCAGAAAACAAAAGGTTTGACTTCCTCACTCCACCCTCCCTGAGAGTTCAGGTAGAAGTTGTCATGAGAGGTTGCATGACCTGCTAAACAATAATTAAATAAAATGGTTTGTCCTAATTTGAATATTCAGGCTTAGCAAGAGCTTTTTGTTTCTTCACCCAAAATGTAAATTCCAAACTCATCCTTATAAAAGGAGAAAGCTTTAAGTATTAGTGAAATGGTCTGTAGAAGAGGCAGCTGTTCTGCCAGTGAGATGTTGTGGCAGTAATATGACTGAGTGCTTGAGGTGGTGAAGGACTGTGTGTTGACAGCCATGTGGAAGTGTGATGGAAGCTGTCCGGTGCACTGTAGCAGTTTCCATCTGCCTGAAACAGCAAAACTGCTTGATGATTTCAGATCAAGTCCATGCTTCTAATGGAAAAAGGGCATTTGCTCACTTGTTTCTTTCATCCCCTCTATGACAACTACGGTCAGATAGTCACATATGATGGCAATGCAGGTGTTTGGTTAACAAATAGAATATACTAGGTCTATCTTCTACTGAGTTGTCACATGCTCATTTCGTTTTCTCCTCCATTGCGTGTATTAAAACCACAGAGGGTTATTTAGGAATATAGTCTTTTTCCCAGGTGAAAGAATTAATGCTGCTCTTTGAATTCAGGCTCCAATGAAATCAGATGCTAAGAGTTTGGAAAATAGACTACTTCCATTAGTCTGTTGCCCATGCTAACAATTTGGGTGGGGGTTTTTGTGTATGTTTTTTCAGAGAACTTGTACTCTTATTACCATGAAAACAACATATTCAGTGCAGTGCTGCTTGAGCACTAGTGGTGCTTCCATTTGTCCCTGAATCTAGAGTCCAAATCGAAATGAACAGTGAACACTCTTTGTGATGCAGCCTGACACACGTCTTTTTTGGCTTACTTGTTCATGTGGAACAAGAAGCTACCGTCTGTTGTTTTTCTGTGGATCCTTATGCCTTGTTTTTTGTTGTGTTATATTTCAAGAGATCAGAAGCCCAAACAAATAACTGGCTAAACACGAACTGAAGTGCTGAGAGCTGTTTGAAGATTTTGTAAAGGATGAGTCCACCAGTGAGACAAAACACAGATGAGAATGGCTCTGAGTTATGAGTGATTTTTATTTTTTTTTAATTTTTTTTTAAGCCTAAAGGATGTTGTGGTACCCAGCCTGGTCTTAACACTTGGCAGTACTGCAAAGCATACCTTGGAAAGGCTTGTAGACGCCTGTGATGCTTACAGACCCTCATTGCTAAGGAGGCTGAAGCTGGTGTGTGCAATGCCTGCAGTTCATAGGTGCTCAATGTGCACTGCTGGGTGTTTCTGACCTGTGTGTGGGCTCTTCAGGTGTGCTGTCTCATCAGTGCTGGGCCCTGGACTTTCCAATTTTAGATGGGGGACCCCTGAATTTTTGCACTGAAAGGAGGCCTTCACTTCAGCTTTTACTGGCTGTGGATCTTCCAGAATGGTAAAAAGGAATCAAGTTCATCTTAAGGTGTTACCTTGCATGGGAGCTTTGTGACCATCTATGTCTATAGAAACACGAGCTTGCCTTTTCAAAAACAAGACAGCTTTTATAAGTTTACCAGTGCACAGTGTTGTAGGTTCCTTCTTTTGGCATGGAAAAGCAGCGCTGGCATTTATATTTGTGCTAGCAGTGTGACCTCCCTCTGACCTGAAACATCTCTTTGCACAGAGTCATGAAGTCTGTAATACTGGGTTTTTGGGTTCTTTTTTGCTTTTCTTTTTTCTTTTTTTTTTTCTTTTTTCTTTTTTAAACAATAGATTATAACTTCATTTCACACTGTCCAGGGCTGTCCTTTGTTTTTCATGATGTGGTAGGATAATGTTAAGGTGTATGTTAATGTGTGACTTGTTTGGCCCTCAACCAGGGAAAGTCCAGTGGAGCAGATACCGTGTAAGTAGGGCTCCTCAGTGCAATGACAGCACGATAAATAAGGAAGAACCTCACTTATTTCTTTTTTCTGGCTTCTAATCGTTTTGCTTTCTCTTAGCTTTCAGGTGTAAAATAACCCTTCTTTCCTTTTAGCACTATCTACATGCTGACGGTTCTGCATAGTTCCTTTGCAGCAGACGACTCACCTGAGCAGCCAACCACTTCTTTTTGCAGTTGCACAAATTAACCCTTCATTCCTAACAAATATTAGCGCAAACTCGAGTGAGGATAAAGTTGAAGTTATTATTTTGTGTGGTTTTGTAGCTACCTGGCTGAGCACCCACTGAAATGATTTTTAATGTTGCTGAGATTTTTCTATGTAAGGATATATAATGTGATTGTGGAACATTAGATGGAATAATTAAACTCACCACCTACTTAACTGACCAAGACAGTCTGGGTGATGCACTTAATTGTACGGCATCTGTTGCCTCGCATGCAGATGCTGTTCAGGCTTAATGAAAACACATGGCCCTAAGTCTTTCTCCCTGGGGTTTTGCAGGCATCTTCTTCACGAGCTATTTTACAAAAGCCATCTTAAGTTTCTTGTGAGCTCCTAGTTCTTTTCTGTAAGCCTTTTTGTTCCAGGGAGAGCAAATTCAGAATGCTTGAACTGATGTGCAAGGGACAGCATTAAGCTCACTTTGCAGTCTTCTGTGATGAATGAGATGAGTGGAATGTCTCTGGAACCATCTTCGTGGCAGGAGGAAATGGCATCTAGTTCATCTGCTGTGTGTAAATGGAATCTGTTCCGTTACTGGAACCTTGCATGTAACTTCTTTTTCACTGAATTACCTTGTTACCTAATATTTTAATGTCTCCATCCGCAAAGCTTATGCTTTAAGGCAGTGATGCAAACTCTTAGCTACAATGACACAGCGTGTGGCATTATAAAGCGTTTATATTCCTGTAGATCACTGCTTATTTTTAGCAGTGTAGTTTCTGTGAGTGAATGAGTCATATTGGCCTGAGCATTTTGCAGTGACTTGAATGTTAGTTTTTCAATATTAGGAGGAGAACCTTAAAAGTTGGGTTTTGCTTGTTGTTTTTTGGTTTGTTTTTTTTTTTTTTTTTTTTTATTTTTTTTTCATTTGTTTGATGAAGTTTCTTTAGGGGTTGGTGTTGAAAAGTCAGTGTTGTCTTTGGCAAGCAGAGTATGTGGAACCTGTGTGAACTTTCCTTTATGGACATTAGGAAAAGGCTCTTCACTAAGAGGGTGGTCAGTCACTGGAACAGGCTTTCCATGGAAGTGGTTAGGGAACCAAACCTGTCAGACTTCAAGCAGCATCTTGACGATACTCTTGGTCATATAGTTTAGTCTTAGGCAGTCCTGCGAGAAGCAAGGAGTTGTAGTTGACGATCCTTGTGGGTCCCTTCCAACTTGAGATCCAGAAGGAAGCAAAGAGGAGGTGGGAGTGCTCAGACCCTTCAAAACAGGAGTGGTATTCAATTCTACCACTAAGGCTTTACCCCAGACATTTGGGAATTGTGAAAGGCTAAAATAAATAAAAGTGCATGTCTTTTTAAAGTAAGCAGTGGCAACAACTTGCAGAGAGGTCAGTGCTTGCTTCCTTCTGTGCTGCAGCATTGACATATAGGAACTCAGTCCCTGGGCAGAATTGACCTCTGTTTTCTCACCTGCTTCTTAAAAATTGCAAGTGAAAATAGAAATTCATCTCTGAATCTGGAGATCAAGGCATCCTGCTCCCAGTCTTGCGACAGTTGTTAGCTGTTAATTTGAAATTGGAGTGTTTACAGTAACACAGCCAAGATTTGCCGAATGTAGATGATCCAGTTTGGAACTGGAAAGAATTCTTAAAGAAGTATTGGCATTTAATGTAGGTGGTATTTAATAAGCATGGGACTCTTGATTAAGCAATTACCTTTTTTATTTTTTATAGCTGTATCAACATGTGAACCATTTTCTTTTCCTAGTCAGTGTTCCCCCTGCAACTGCCCTTCAACAAGGGTGGTGTTTGCAATATTAGATTTTTTTAGAAATTGAGTGGAAATGGATAATGTATTTTAAAAAATCATAATGAGTCTTATTTGCAATGAACAATGAATACCTATTGCAGTGCTGCTTTGGTGGTGCAGGGTGAAATAGCCCAAATACTGGTCATGGTCAGTGTGCTTGCGGGAGGACAGCTTGTGATGCAACATACAGGCTAAGTTTTCAGTTCAGAGGTGTGAGTCTCAGGCAAGGATGGGTGTTAATGCATTATTTTGGGTTTAGGCACTGCTAACGAATCGTGGGTTTCTTAGTCTCAGGCATTATTATGAATAAACTTGACTCATATTTTGGAAGGAGGTAGGCAACTTGGGGAAGGGTGGGGAGTTGCATGTTGTAGTTCTTTGCTTCTGTGACTTTTATTTGGGGGGAAGAAAACCCAACACAAACATTTGCCTGTAGATTCTTTGTAGTGGTTTAATTATCTTACAGGCATGTGGGGCTGTGGGGAGGAGAGAGTGAAAAGGTAGAGCAAATCCATACTGGATCATAAGAGACAAAACTGCTACTAAAGATGAGTGGCCTGTGTTCTCTGTTTTCTCATGGCATCTTATTTTTATGTAAGCTGCAGCGTAGGAGTATGTTGAATAGGTGAGAACCAAGTTGCATAGTTGGTGAATGTGAGGACTGCTGACTTCTCTCCCACATAGCTAAAATGTGATTAATGGAAGGCTTGCATAACTTGTGTTACTGAGGCAGGGGGAAAATCAGATTGAATGTGTGGGGCTGTTTTGCAAGGCACGGTTGGCCGAGGAAAGTGTAAAGGGCTAAGGCTGGGCTGGGCTGGGCTGGGAGCCAAGTTGCGTAGCAAGTGTCAGAGGTGTCTTTTGCCTGGAAGGTCCTCCCCTCCAGGAAGAAACCACTTTAAAAGCACTGAGCAAGTCTTATGGGGGAGACAGACTAGAAGAAAAGGGAAGAGAGTGTCTATTGCCATGTTGCATTCTCCTCAGTCACATTTTCCTCCCGTAGCATGGAAGCCATCGTTAGCCAGGTGGTTTTGCGACTCCATTAATCCCTTGGTGACAAGGAGCCTCTTCGTCTAAAGCAGTCCCAGGAATCTGTCTCACCCATGGTTAGGAGAGATCAGGGCTTGGTAAGGACAGACCTGCCTGTTGTGAGAGAGCCAGGGGGAATGTCAACTCCCTGTCACATCAGCTCCACCTTCTCTCCTTGGCTCAGTCTCCTGTGGCAAAGCACAAAATTCGTTTCCGATGTCATCGGTTGCAGCAAATAATTGGTGTAATAAGAATTGTGGTTTCCAAGGTTCTGTTTAAAAAATACAGCTACTTCCAGCTGCAGACTCAATTACGTAGTTACTCTTGGGCCTGCCTTACTAATCTCTTTTTACACTCACCTGTCCCACCCAGTTTTAGTGGAGTAACCACTTTAACAGATCATGGCATGTGAGCCATGACTGGAAGCATCTTTTCATAATGGGTGTCTTTATTTTCCTGAGAATATCTTTCTCAGACTCTTCAAGAGTGACCCATACTGTAATTATTTCCCTGCAATCCAGCCTTCCTTTAGGTAATGTTCTGAAATTATACCTACAGATTGTAAGGCAGAGAAAAAAACATACCAGAGATGCTTTTTATTTTATTCCAAATTTGTTTACCACTGGCAGTGAAACTAGTAAAATACTAATTCTTCCCTTAGGTGTCACTGGTTTGATTTTGTTGTGGGACAGGATAATTATTTGTTGCCATGGATTATAGGAAGCATGAGTGTAACACTCTGAGCTGAAACATGAGTTTCAAATAATGCCATTTATTATTATTATTATTATGCTTTCCCTCAAATTTGTAAACCTTTGCCTCAAGCTGAAGATACTTTTTATACATATTAGAAGTTGCCCTGTGAGAAAACAGGAGTTGCTCAAGGTCTGATAATTTGTTAAAATTTAGCAGATGCATGATTCTTCCAGCAAATATATCTGAATTTCTTTCAAGGTATGGTTGGGACCTCTGGTGTTGCAGTTTTGCCACTCTTCCCTAGACTTTCCAAAGTCCCTTTAAGTCCCAGTGTGGGTGGAGGGGTGGTGCTTCCCAGGGATCAGGAGCTGGTGTTAAGCAGCCTGCCTGTCTGGGCTGCCAAGGAATGTGGTCCAAGGAACACTTGGAAACCAGTTCATGAAACGGCCTGTTTACCTGGAAGCTGCTTTGTGTGCTGTGAAAAAGAAGGAAACCTGGAAATGGTACCTTCATGGGAGCAAAAATAATTGTTACTAAGGCGCTGTGTATACCTTTTAATATTTTCAGGGTTTTTTTGTTCCTCCTCTACACCCCCATAATAGCAGTTTATGCACAGTTATAAGTTGAAGACCCAAATCTGCAAAACAGGAACTTTTTTAAAGGTTTAGTGGGCTATGGGGAAGTCCATTTATTGGACTGTGCAGGTTGGACCAGGTCTCTCCCTTGTTTAGCCAAATCCAAGTTTCTAGAGAAAACAAGCAGAAAGAATCCTGTGGCCAAAGGGTGTCAGAGCAGATGGTCGTAATGGTCTCTTCTGATTTAAGATCTAACAATTCTCACACACGCCAGTTGTTCTGTTTTGAATCGTGTAGGAGGGTGCTTTCTGATAGAATGGGAGCATGAAATCAGGCAGGAATGGGGTGTGTAGTAGCTGTTGCCTATCGTGGAAAAGAGTGCCTGTTGTGGGTAAATAAAAAGCTCAGTGGGAAGTAGCTTTCCTCTGCAGAGACTGAACAGGGGAAATGTCTGCTGCCCCGGGCTGAGGAAATGCTCATTCTTCCACTGTCTTTTAGGAATATCAGAGGACAGTGAGGGGAGAGTGGAGTTTGCTGTAGTAGCTGAAGTGGATGGGTTTTGTCCAAACTTGATTCCAGGGCTGAACTACTTGCGTTATTTTTGGCTGTAGCTGCAGAGGGCCGGTGGGAGAGAAGGAAAATGAAATTTAAAACTCCATTATTCTTGGCCTGTGTTTAGTGTCTACTGAGTGTTCCTGAAAGTTCAAGTGACTGCTTTGAAGACGCCTTGAGAAAGGCTGAGTTTTGTGTGCTTAATGCAGAAGCATATTGGGCAGGACTGCAGGAGTGTAAGAGCAGTCTGCCATGATATGCCCTGCTCTGTGAAATTTTGTTCATGTATCACGCTTCAGATGTATAGCTGGCATTTTGAGTGGTCTGTCTAATATGGCTCTTGCTATTGCTGGAAAAGCAAAGAAAGCATTCTAGTCAGGTGCTGTAAACTGTGGAGAAGGGGAGAATACTTGGCAGAAATGCAGAGGAGTTGGTAAGGAAAGGGGAGTAAAGGAGAGCTGTATCTCTGGCTGTGTTTGGGATTGATTTGACAGGCACCTGGGTACAAGAGTATGAGAAAGGACCATTGTCTGCGGGTGCTTCTAGTTCAGTTTATCTCTGATAGGGGACTTTGGTGTGTGTTGAATTTTTACTTATTTGTTTCTCCTTGTTAAGTGATAGGATTAAGTTTACAGGCATATGAATGGCCAATTAGGCAGTGACTTGCAAATGACATAGAATGACAAAGATGATAACTCTGTACCTGCAAGTGTGATATGCAAGTTACTTAATAGTGATGAACAAGACGGCTTCAGGTGGCTGTAGGGTAGTGTGATGCTGGTCTTTCAATAAGGGAATATGTGGGGTTTTTTTCCTTTATTTAAAAATTAAAAGATCTCTCAAGTATTTGTATGGAGTGAGATAGGCAGACAGAAATAGAACTATGAAAAGTCTGTTTACGCAAAAAGCTGAAAAAGGAGGCCCAGAGCCACTACTGAGTAATCTGAATTGCATCTCTGTGATATTGTGTGAATGCACTGAATTATTTGCTTTGTTTGTTTTCTGGAAGGTAAAGTGCTTATGTTGCAAAAATGAATATTGTATAGAATTGAAATTTACTTAATTGGAAGTCTGGAAAAAATAAGCACCAGTAAGAATAAAATGCTTGTTTTGAAGTTTTTCTAATTCTTCATGCAGTAAGTCTGTTTTTTTTTTTTAAAAAAAAACCCCTACATCTCTTTTGCAGGAGAAACTGTAGAAGGTCTTCGGGAGAGCGATTATCTTCTGATTCATTCATGTCGGCAGTGGACAACAATTACAGCTCACAGTCTGGAGGAGGGTCACTACGTCATAGGGCCAAAGATAGAAATCCCTGTACATTATGCAGGTAATGCTATTGTTGACCTGAAATACAAATTCAAAAAGAATTAATTGCCTAGCACTTACACTGATCACTTCATTTGACAGAGTGAAGCTCAGCCTCTGTTGCCAGCACCTGTGACTTAACTTTTTAGTAATGTTGACGAGTGCAAAAGATACTGACTTCCTCCCAGGGCTTCTAAATAGATGTATTTTATTAAGCAGCACATTGACAGAACATGAAGCTATGTAGAGGAATTGGTTTCAAATTGAGCATAATGAGTTGCCAGCACTTCTCATCTGTGAATGTGGAGACACAAGTGTGAAAGTCTGAAAATGCTTTGAAATGTTTGGACAAGGATGGAACGGGTTTTACACTTCATTGCATGCTCAAGCTGGGGGGCGTTTTTTATTATTTCCATCTTAAATGCCAGGGACCTTTGTAATGATACTGCAGTTTAAAACGAATGTTTCGCAGTAGTTCCTTGTCACTGTCAGCCTTTTTGGATGCCGTACTAAACACTGTTGTTCCAGATAGATATGATGCAATGAATCCATATTTATTTTATGATTTCAAATTACCTTTACTTTCCTAGGAAGTTATTTTAAATACTGTTTCCTGCTGCTTAATGTCCTTATTCACAAACTGAATAGAACAATGTGAGTAGGAAGTGGTTATCTTACTGCAGTAGATAGAAAACTTTTAAAAGCTGGAAAGTTTGAACTGAAAGAGCCATGGCCACAAAGTCAAGACAGGGGCTTAGTGTTTCACTTGGTCTTCTGTATAACCAGTCGTCAATTGTGTAATGTACTCGGCTCTGTTACAGTCTCCTTTAAAACATCCTTGCAGTGAGGGTGTGTTGAGTTGTACAAGACCTTGCTGAAATGCTTAATGTCAATCACACCAATGCTGCAACTGCAGTGATGTGCCCTATTTCAGAGATGAAACTTACACCACTTGCCTTCTTATGTACTGTTTCTCCTCGGAGCTCACTTCTGGAAGGTTAAGTTTTTAAGATGTATTTAAAAGCTGTGGTCTGATGGCATATAGTGTCACAAACATTTAAACTGTCTGAATGACATTTAAAACTGTCTGAATTTAACTTTCTTAGTATAAATAGCTTCTAGTGTGTATGCTTAGTAACACTGATTTTTTTTTATTTATTTTTTTTTAACACCTCCTGGCCGTGGACAGATAAACACTTTGCTTCCTTCAAACTGAATGCCATATTTTAAAATCCTCACACTGATTCCTGGAAAAAAGAGAACAGAAAATAAAATCGTTATTGGCATGAAAGAAGATTGAATCTTTGGGAGTTTACTGAAGTTTGGTTCTTCATTTTTAAAGTTATCTACTAAGCAGTGTTTCTTGACTCTCTCCATGCTTCCATCCAGTAATAGCTTAAATTTACACAGACAGCAGCAAAATCAAAATCTGTCCCCTAAGATACTGCAAAACTGTCAATGTCCTTTTCTTCCCAGCTTGTGTTAATGCAGGAAAAGAGTGTGCATTTAGTTGGCAGAATATGTTTTGCTGTCAATCTCCGGAAAGTTCCCTGCCATAAAGCCCTCATTAATGAGATGAAAATACTTGAAAGTTCAGAAACTGCCACGTACTAAGGGCACTTGCTGAATATGTGATGGGCTTCAGTGCTGCCAAAGGAACTTCACAAAAATGGTCAGTGCTAACTCGCAGATTCAGAGCATGTCTGATGGGCTTGCCTACATGAAAGGAGAGAGGAATCTAAGCATGTAGAGGATTAGTTAGTGAAGCACTGCAGTCTGGCACTTGGATGCTAACATCTAAATGCATTTAGAGATGTCTTCCATACCCTAAAGATTAGCTTGTGCTGCTGTGGGGTACTGTGCAGAGATCCACAGGCTAAAACTGAGCGTGCTTTCAGTGCTGTGTTGTGAGGTGCTTTGCATTCACTGCACTTGAGATCCAGAACCTCCCACTAAAGAGGCCAAGTTTAATCTAGCTGGGTGCTGACCTGACACAGTTATGCTGCTGGCTCTGGAGCAAGCTGGGGTTCTGCTCTGCACTGAGCTCTGGGGAGGCTGGGAGGTGGCAGCTGCTCCAGAATCGTTACCTCTCTGAGAAGGACATGTGGCTGCCGAAAGGTAGTGCTGTCAGGTGACCATTGCTGCATGAGCTGGCTGGCACGGCCCTCTGTTTGCATGTGAGAGCTTTCTGTCTTTGCAGAAAGCACAGCTAGAACAGTAGAATGTTGATATGGGGCTCAGCCACTAGGTTTTCATTTTAGAGGAGGGGTTTTTATGTGCTCATAGGCAAACGTTTGTAAACTGTAATGCTATATAAATTTTGGATTATAGGGCTGACTTTTTGCATGCTTTAAACTTCTGTCAAGTAAAATGTACTGCCTACCAGAATGACTCTTAGAGGTGGAACATGAGAGTTCACTAAAATGACTTTCTAGGTTTGTTTTGGATTTAATGGAATGCCTTTTTTTTTTTTTAAGTCCTAGCAGAATTTTAATGTCAAAACTTGCAGCATGATTTGAGTTGCAACAATTGAGCAGGAAGAGAGGTTGAAACTGGTGTTATTCTCCTGAGATTACAGCCTTAAGTACCACAAAGTCATCACTCACATACATAAATATGGGCATAAAGTAAATCTTACTTTGCTCCTTGCTAAATCAGATTTTGATACACCTATTAAACAATGCAATACAAAAAATACAAAACAAATATAATAAAGCCTTATTTCAGGAGGAAAATACTGGTTTTTACATTTGAGTGAAATTTCATTAATGGAAACAGAGTTCTTCAGTCGTGCTGATGATCCTTTTCCTACTGGGAAACTGCTACCCTAGTTGTTTCTGTTGGGGTTGGCGGATATGGTTAATTTTTGAATTTGCTGTTAGTGAACAGTCATATATGAAGCTGTTAGTCTTACCATTCCCTCTTGAATACTCTTTCCAGTCTGCTTCTCTTTAGAGTAAAAGTTAAAGTTAATGTAGCATCGAGTTCAGTTTTTATGTAATTAAAATGAAATTGCTAAAGTGTTTCTGGCTCCTAAAACAACAGAAGTCTTCATGTGCATATAGAGTGGAGAGCATATCAAAATTAACGACCTGATAGTGCCCTGTCTTGGTGTGAAAGAGTGGACTTTACATTGGAGTCCAAAGTAAACCATCAGAGCAAATGGTCATTGTCCTGGTGTCCTTTATTTTCTTCAGGTACAGAGTTCACACTTATAGAAAAGTCTTACTGGATCTCTGTCTGAACTAGTTTTGTTTTGTTCCTGGTACTAGGATATCCTTAAGGCTTAATACTAAATTTCTACTCTAAAAGCCAGTGTGTATCACCAATAGCCTCCAGCTGATGTTAAATGTTACTGTTACTTTTCGCTTAGGCAGCACTGTAATCTTTACTTTGAGAAATATCTCCCCTGCTAGCCTCTGGAAAATACTGGTTTATGATCTGAATTTGCAAGATACAAGGCATGTTGGTATCTTGCAGAATTACACTTTGCTGTGGTGCTGCTTGCCGAGAGGGATGTCTCTCATTCCTTTGCAGAGGTATCCAAGTAGGAAGATGTCTCCCAGGGGTGCTGATGGCCACGTCTCAAATGTATTCTGTGATAGCTGGAAGACATTGAAGACACTGTCTGAGTGTTTTAATACTCTGCCCCTTGGGTGTTGTCTGACTCTTCTTGCATTTCCTTCCAGGATTCAACAGCTCAAAACTATCAAAAGCATTTTTGAGGACTCATCAAGCCACAGAAGTGGTCTGCTCTGACTGTAAACACCTTGGGCTCAGTCTGTTGTAAATGCCTGTGCTACGTGGCCACAGTTCTTCATGTGTGCAGATTATTGATGTAAAAGTTGATGATCAGGTTGGATGTGATTGCTTAAAACTTGCTGTACAGGAAAAGCAGCACAGAGGGCTCTGGAGTGTGTGCATACCCTCAACTACACAGTGCAGTCTTTTCTTTCTAAGGCCAGGCTGGTATTGGTGAGTGCATACAATGAAAGAAAAAGTGCTTTGGGATGAGTTAGCAACATCTAGGTCATTTTGCCTCAACTACTCACTCCCACATTTAATCAAATCATAACAGGACTTTTACTGTTGTTTTGTTTTGATGGCCTTATCTCTGTTGTTGCAACTGATGGTTCATTTTCTCTTCTGTCTGTTTGGGGTTTTTTTCCATTCTGAGAGCAAAGCTGTTCCTTTGAGATGATGTTTAAAAAAAGACAAACATAGAAACATAAAAATCCTTTTTTTTTTTTCTTCAAGCTTCTATTCAGCTTTGCCCAGGGTCTGGAGGAGACCTCTTGTGTCTCTGCTGCCATCTGTGTGCTCACAGGAGGCAACTTATGATGAAAATAGTTTTATAAAGATATTAGAAAGTAACACCCTATTCCAGGATGTGCCACTCTACAACACATCCAGGGTGTTGGAAATATTCCTGTGAACTCATACCTCCCCACAACAGAGTGAAGGTGTGCAATTGCTAATACAGAGTAATCACTGGTGTCCTGCCCAGTTGCTTATTGACGTGTTCTGATAGCTTTCTTAATGTCATTTAAATGAGGAAATATAAAACCCCGTCATGTGAACCTTCCCCAGGTGGGGTGTCGGATGGGAATGAGTCAGAAGTCCCTTCTCTGGTGCTGGAGCTGGTGTACAACAAACGTCTTACTGAAACCTGTTTCTACAGGTTTGATTTGTTAATCATGAAGCAGTGCCTGATGGGCTTGTTCCTCACCTTGTCCTGCTAACACAGAGGAAGACAGTCTCTTCAGTTCTTTTCAGGAGTGAACTTGCCTTGGCAGCAGTGGAGCACGGTAGAGCAAAATCTCTGAGATTTTGCAACGTGCAGCTGCAGAAGTTTCTCAGGTCCAAAGGCATGGCTGCCTCTAAGGCACAGTTTTGCCATCCCTGCAGGGCTACTGCTGCCTGCTCTGACATAGTCTGCCCTTGGACACTGAGGGAGAAGAGCACTGATGTGGAGAGTTAGGCATCTCCTAGTTGTCTTGATATGATGGCAGAAGCTGCCATTTCTCAGTACCCACCCTGAACCTGATGCATCCAAGGTCTGGAAGAGCTTAGGTTTTTACTTTGATGATGCTGAGCACTCTTAGATGTTTATAGTGTGTTGGATCTTCTGTAAGTATGCTTTCTTCATAACCCTGGGAAGAAGAGAAAATATTAGACTGGCACACATCCTTTGCTTGTTGACATCTGCTGCCAACTTGCTTGACTTTGGGGACCCAGGGGGGCCTCCTTGTCTTACATTCAGTTTAGATTCTCCACTCCCACAGGTGCAATTTAATGCTGTCTGCTGGTCAAGGAAGGTGGTGTCAGACAAAGAGCACTTTGTCTGGGCCTTTGCCTCCCTGGGAAGGGGAGTGGTGCCAGGGAGAGCTATGCCTGTTCTTCTGTGGGAGTTGAGCATTACAGCTCTGTTGGGGTAATTTTAAGTTCAAAGAGGTGGGTGAGATCTAAGAAAGGGAGGGACACTGTTCTTGAATAGGGAACTTAGGTGAGTCCTTTCCAGCCAACAGGTACACCACTCCCTGATACAAAATGTATTTTGCATTTTAATTTGTGTTTTGCTTTGAACTTAGCTTGGCACCCAGCTATCACACATAGTTCTTCTGGGGCTTTTGTGCTCTACAACTGAATATCACTTTCTAGAGAACAGGATCCTAATGCACTGCTTCTGAGAGAGGCAGTCTGCCATGTGTCTGTGGGCTGGTAAATGATTAATGAATTAATGGCCTCAGAAGAAAAGCAAGACAGCAACCTACCCACACATTTAATCCCCCTGGTACCTAAGTTTTAATATGTTTTGGGGTTTTTTCTTGCAAAAGGTTGTACCGTCCGAAAAGCAGTTGGAGGCTTGTTCTTGACAGGTTCAAACTGTTCTTGACAGGTACTGCTAATAGAAGAAAGCATTGCTACCAGCATATAGTCTTCATGCTTTTAAAAGGAATGTGACTTCTGTAGTTCTGAATACTTGACTGTGTGAAGTTTCCTCAGAACTGCAACCCTTTTCTGCCCGTAAACATATAGAAGAAAGTCTCTTTGGTATTCATCAAAGAGTTTGATTGTAAAGTAGCACCTGGGTATTGCAGGGAGAGGGCATTCATTTTACTGAGCAGTGTGTGCCTCTTCAGCTCAAAGTCTGCCATCAGTAGTGTCTGAAACAGTTCTAATTGCCCAAATAGCATAATTACATGCTTTTCTGTCAGGGAAATGATTATGCCTTAAAATATATTTATTGACTTAATTTTAGTTTAGTTTCTACCTCATTTTTTCCCCACCAAAGACTTAGTTTTTTCTATTCTAGGAAATCATGGCTGTGCAGTCTGGAAACTCGTCATGTTTCTGGATTTTTCAAACCTGTCACCTTAAAATAATGGATGAACTGTTCTTATATACATGAGCAAATATCCATATCCCTTTTATTTTATTTTTTTTTCAGTGTTACCTTCAACAAGTTTAGTTGCTGTCAGACTTTCCCATGGTCCTGTGTGTTTGTTATTCCACTTTTCTGTGCCCATTTAAATTTTCAGAAAGCACTTCTCCATTGATCTACAGTGCAATATCAAATCACAGAATCAAAATGAAGTCAAGAAAACTAATAAAATTGTTGGCAGAAATTGCTTATTCCTTTTGCATCTGTGGGTGCACTACTTCTTCCTGTTTTTGGATCTTCCCCCTCTTAGCCAGTCTGGTCAAGTAGCAGCTCTTTACCTAATTTCAAATTCCCTTCATGTTGTATCACCTGTGTTGGAGAATCTCTTCGACTTTGCATTTTATTTTATAACTATTGAGGAATGTATACATATGTCCTCCTTTTTTTTTTTTTTTTTTTTTTGTAGTTTGTCCTGAACCAAAGGAGTTTGTTTTGAATGTATACATTATTTGATTCTAGCGTTAAGCACTGGCAGCTTCCCAGAATAGAAGCTGTGGATCAGAAATACCTTTTCAGTGTGGAGAAATGTGTCAAATGTATGTTCTGGTGAAACAGGGGTGTGCAATTCTTCATCAGGTTGCACTGCTGAGAATCTTGCACTCTTGACTTCATTTCTCTGGAGTCAGCCAGACTTTTTTGCAGTGTCTAGTTTCCTCAAAGTTGCCATGATTATAAATTAAAATCAGCAGACTGTGAGACTGTTTCTCTCTTTGTGCATATACAACCTTATGTCTATGAGATTTCTGATATCCCCTACAAAACTTGTAGAATTTCCTTGATGTTCAGATTGCTGGGTGAATATATCCAAGTTAGTATCCAGCTTTTAATGAAACCACATTCAACTCTCTTTTAGTTCCAAATCTATCTTTCAGATATTTCAGCTAGCCCAGGCAGCAAAACTGGAATTGTTGTAGCGTCTGCAGCTCTCAAAGGCTTCTGCTCTTTGATTTAACAAGAACGGTAGGGTTAGTTCACAGAATAATAATATTCCAAGTAATGGAGGAGAAGTCTGATTATGTCCCAGAAACTCATGGAAAGAAAATACTTCCATTTTGTCTGTTGCTTTCTAACCTGGAATTAAGAGTCTGTGGTTTGTAGACACCAGTTTGTATTATAAAATTTGTTTGGTTTCACAGGATTTTTCTTGGTGCCTTAAAGGGACCAAAAGCTTGTAATGATAGTGATATTTTTCAATAATATTGCAGTGAGGTACTAGGTGGAAAGAGGTGCATGCTTTTATATACAGCTGTCTTTCTCTCCTCGACTTTGACTTCAGCACAAGTAAAATCTTACCCTTGTTTTTTAAAAAAACCCTAAGATTTGCCTCAGCATTGAATTTTGTGGTTTATTTCCAAGAAGGGGAGTAGGAGGAGAGAGGGAAAACTTGAAGCTTTTACAACTGATGATTCCAAGTATCACATGTTCCTCTCAGACTTCCACAGTTCTTGGCTGTTACTCAAAGTCTGCAAACTTGAAACTTGCTGAAATTCAGCTGTGACCTTATAAGCAGTCACTGTAAGGTGGTGGGTTTTGTTGTTTGGGTTTTTTTGATTGAGGGGTTTTTTTAGGGTTGTTTTGTTTGTTTTTGTTTCAGATCTATCTGGGCAGCAAAGACGACAATGGAGTTGCATCAATTAGGAAAAACCTCTAGAGGCTTGTACAAAAGAAATTGACTGGGGAGGATGACTTTTTGAAAGATTGCAATTGAGGGTAGGGTAGAATAGCAGCCAGGAAACTTGTTCCCAGAAGACTGGGAGATGGCTTGAATCACACAGGATTTGCTTGGCATTGCTTGAATTATTTTGTCTTAGCTCTCGTCTGGTACAGTGAAGTGCTGGGCTCACTTACATGATGCTGGAAAGACCTAAGTGCTTGGGAGAAGGGTCTTAAAAGCTGCCTAACTTAGCCGCTAGGAAGCTGAGAGGTAAAGGCTGATTCCCACTGGGAATCAGAGGTGTATTCAGGGCTGCACTCAAGGTTCCAGTCTGACCCGATGTTTCTGATCCCTTGAGGCTACCCTAAGCACTAGCCCCAAGGAAGTTGAAAATGTGGCTTCTGAGTTCCCAAGAGCCAGCTGTTCTCCTCTTTCATGAGGTATAACCTAAGAATTTAAAAGGGAGATGCATGAACACTACAGCCTACCCAGCTGGTGAGCTCCTGCCGGCAACGCTGGGGCAGGAATGAGCTGCCTGTTTCTAAGCACTGAAACAAGCCATGAAATAAGTGTGAAACTGCTTCACACCTTTCTTACCTTGAAGGAGATGTTCAGGCCCATAGAAAACTATACAGTTAAAATTCTTCAAGGGTAGTTAAGAAGCTCAAAGAAGGTCTGTTAGTCTATACTCTGTAATTGCAATCTGGAACTTCACACCAGTTTTCCTAAAGCAGGAATTTTACAGTTTTAACACCACCCATCTGGCCTCCAAGTTATCACTTGATGGGAGAAGAAAGTAAAGAGAAGGCAAATAAAAAGGCTGTGCTCACTCTTTAATCAGTTAAAAAAATATGCTTTCCCTTCTGTGCAAACTTGGAGGAAGAATCTTTATTAAATTCTGAAAAATTTTATATTTTTATTTCATCATTCATATTGATAATGAGGCCTTTTGTTAATCTTTCACATAACCCTGCATGAATTTTTCATATAAACAGAGTATCAGGTACAGGAGAAAGCAAGCACATGTGACTGCTAAGAATGATGCAGTCATCAATGCAATTATCCCGTGACTCTTCACCTGGATTGTAGTGCATGATAGTAGAAGATCAAGACTCTGGCAAAGTACAGTTCTTAAAGCTTAGGGAATTTGGTTATGGTCTGCTGTATACTTTTTTTTTTTTTTACTCATTTGGTTGACTCTTCTGCTTTTGGCTTCACTTTGTTTAAGTTTGTCCCCACTTTCTCATTTGCTCATATTCTGACTTGTTACATGGACTAAATCTACATGGGAATTTGTGAGGGAAGAAATTGCCATGAGCTTTCTATAATTAGTCTATGAAATATCTTTCAGACAGACTGTCCCTTTTGCTTCTGGGGGCTGGAAAGGGAACTGTTACAACTGAGCTAACATGGCAAACAAGCAAGACAAAAATTATTGATGTCTTTTCCTTCTGTAAATACAGAACCCAGCTGGCAGGAATGTGGAGCAGGAGTTTTGATAGGTCATGTGTGTTTGGGGAGGGAGCTGCAGAGTAATCTGTGACATCATCCTGTGAATTTTTGGATGCCCAAATTGACTTTTTTTTTTTTCCCCTGGAGCCAGTATTTGCTGCTCAAAACAACTGATAGGAAGTGTAGGAATTCTTTGAAGCATCCTCCCCATGGAAACCAGCACACCACGTCTGGGAACGAGAGCTGGTCATGTCAGTGCTGCCTATTAAAGCAACTGACATCACTAATGTCTTAAGCTTTGACTGAACTACTGTACCAATTGGTGCCAATAGGAAAATAAAACCATGCTATTTAAGTCATGTATAACTGTTTATATGGAGAATGTAATTTGTGTGTTTAATTTAGCCCATGATCCAAGACCGTAATTCTGCTGTGTCAGGGGAAGGCACTTCTGTGAGCTTTGAAACTTAAAGAAGTGGAAAAACTGGCTTTTTTTTTTTTTTTTTTTTTTCCTGTGGTGGGCTGTTGTGCAGAGATTTTCTGTTCTCAGTTGGCAGAGATGAACTTGTTTCAACGGGGGAGGAGGGAAGCTATTAACACTAATAGCAAAGGTGACCATTATTAACTGGATAGGAGAAACATGGTTATTTACCTTCTCGCTCTGAAGGACCTACACGTTAGAGGGATACTGAAAGCCTGGGCTTACTTCCTCACAGCTTTATGCACAGACATGAAGCTGTTTCTTCCACTTATTCCCTTTATTGCAGGTGAGACTCAACTCTTCTGTTGAACCAGGGTTGCAGTTTGATTCCAGAGGCGGGCAGAGCAGGGGCAAAGAAAGAAATACACTGTATGAGGGCTTTCAGGAGTGTTCTCAAACTAGGAACGCTTGGCTACTGATCCACCTGCCACAAAATCTACACTGACAGATGATACTGTCATCTTGGATGGTTGATAGCCTACATAAAGTAAGAAAGACCTTTTAAATCAAAATGCTAAGAAGGTTATGTTTTTCAGGGGAGGCACCTTCACAGCACACTCTTTAAATATTTGTCACCGGTTCAACCTTTCTGGTTCATCTCACATGAGTTCTGTATCGCATTAGACTGGGAATAGCCAGCTAAGGCTGGCTGGCTGCCTTTGAGTGGCTGAAGTAATTCTAACTGGCTGTGTCTATTCCTTGCTACCTTGTTTCATGGTGCTCGTGTGTGGATCAGCTCATCATGCGAAAGGTCCCATTTTCATTATGATGGCTGCATACGTGCACAAAAAAGGAAGAGGGATGTGTGATTAGGATGCAAGATCACATCTGAAGGTTTCTGAAGGTCTTCATCAAAATGAAGGGAAGGGCATTTGTTGTCTTCTGCCAGAATTATTTTGGTTTTGTTGGGTTTTTTTTAACCATTAATAGCCTTTTGAACATAGGCAAGTGTGAGGTGTGTGTCCTTAGAAGAGAAAGAGTGTTCATCAGGAAGTACTCATTGGGGAAAGCTGTCATAAAATGTTGTATGGGCCTCTGTGTTTCCAAATTCAAAAAGGAAAAAGTCTGTGTGGGCCAAGAGGGATCATTATGAAACTTGATGGGAAAAGTGGTGAGATGGATGGGCAGGGTGACTTGTGTAATCCAGTTCTTTAACTACCATATCCCTGCTAAATTCATTACTAGGGTTCGAAGTATGTGGGGGAATTAAGACATTTGCTACACAAATGACATCTCCAAAAAGAGAAGAAAAACAAAGTAGTGCTGCAATACAGATTCATGGATCTGAGTTGAGAGATTCTTACAAATGTGACATAAAAACCAAGAGCCAACTGCTGGGAAGGATGCCTCCCTCAGAGTCATCGTAGGGGAAAGGCTGCAGCATATCCTGGGGTGTGGGAGGAGAAATACTCTGAGTAGGAATAGAGTTGCTGTATGATATTAAATCAGCTTTAGCTTTCAGTAGATGTTGTGGGATGTTGGATGGGGAAATGGTCAGTTCTTGTAAATGTTCATGGTATCGGATTTTTCCTGTGCAGTGCAGCTGAACGCTCCAAGAGGACAGTTGCTATAGTAACAGAACACGTGAATTTAGACAAACTTTCTAAATAAATTTAACAGAGAACCTGAATTTAAGTTCAGACTGATAGTGTCTTAAAACAGTCTGTAAATAGAAGAGAGACTGACATTTATAAGAAGATCTAGTATGCATATTTTTCTATCTGAAAAACTGCTTTATCTGATTTTAAAAAAGAGGCTGAGATGCAGTTGAAGTCCTAAAGGGTTGGGGCTGGTTGGTTGTTTTCCTTTTTCGTCAATTTGATTCCTGCTGTCTGACTGCTAGCCCAATGCAGGAAGTCTGTGGATGTCTGTGGGTTACCTGTGCTTGTCTACTGGTGTGGTAGTACACACAATGTGAAAGATACACAAAGGTGTCAAATAATTCAATGGATCCAATGGACCCAAGGGTCTGCAAGAGATATTCTAGGTAGATGATTGGGAGCAGATGTGCTTGTGCTGCCTCCCTAATCTGGGAGCACAGTGCACACACTTCTCAATGGCAGACAGACTTGGCTGATCTTATCAGTTTATACTCCTGTGGTCATCCTGCTGGGTGTGGGAATGTTGGGGCAGTAGCAGGGAGGGAGAGGAATGAGTGGGAATTGGTGGTGGAGTGGGGAAGCAGGAGGCAAGAACAGCAGCAGCAGCAGCCTGAGAGGTGGTGGTGGATGGCAGGAGGAGGTGGAGGGATGAGAGCTTCCCACTGGTAGGTCGGGAAATGCTGGACTTGAAAGGAAGAGGCACTCTGCCAACACAGCTTTGAGATCAGGGCTCCAGTGTCAAACCAGTAACTTGCTCTGAGCACCAAGTCATTCTCAATACTCTGCTTATGAAAATTTCTGGTGCCATTTTAACAGAAAGTTGCTTTGCTAATCTGCATTTCTGGTTAAAATTCTAATGACTAGAATTAGTCTGTCTAGAAGGAAGAGACATATGGCAAGCAAATGGCCCTTTTTAATGAGCCTCCCACTCAGCAGTTGGCTGCTCATCCAGTTTGTGTGTGGCGCAGTCTTAGAGCAGCATCTTCTTGCCAAAAAAAAAAAAAGCAAGAATCCTGCAACCTTTTGGTGGGTTTTCTTTCAGGGAGGGAAGCAGAAAACAGATCGTAATATAAGTATTGGAGAAAGACAAAACCGCACAGTAGCTTCTTCAAAAATTTGTTATCAAAACTGTAAGAAAATTTTCCAGAACTTAGTTTAGAAAGCTGGAAAGCACACAGTTCTTTACCTCTCAGTGGTGGCTGGGTACCATATGCACTTTTTTACAGCATGTAGAGTTTTCAAGTGATAAATAAAATAAGTAGCATAGTGTCTGACTTCTGAAAGTCACTGTAGTTGGAAAGATCACAGTAAGTGATTGTAGCTGGTATATAAAATCCTATTGAAATTAATTTCATTAAATACTTGATGGAAAATACTGTATTTGGCAGCCAGTAGTGGGTCTGGAGCATTGATGGGACTATTGTGCCTAGACTGTAGGTGCTACCAGTATGGGAGCATAAAATTTATGATGACCAGTCTCTGCTGTTAGTAGCAGCTGTGTGACTGTTCTAAGAGAAATCCATTGCCAAGGCATAGCTGTGTAAGGATGCATGCAAGTAAAAGCATACCTGTTTGTGCCCAGCTTCCTTATTCAGCCTTTTGACTTTAGATGAACTTGTAGCAAGGTCAGATTGTCCTTCAATACTTAACTTTGCCTGCTGAAGAGTATTCTGTGCTATAGCAATGACTTTTAGTATTGGATCTGATGTTAGCATTTGTTCTCATGTTGGAATTAGTTTGTATATAGGAAATGGAGAATACCTTGCATTCCATCATCTTGCTACTAACCCCCTGAAGCTCTGTCTCACCTAATCTGCAGTAGTGCTGCTTTTCCTTCTTGCTTAGATTTCCAGCACTTCTCCTGGCCACTCAGTGATGGCTTTGAAAGTGCAAAGTGCTTTTCATTCTGTCTGCATTTTGGATGACCCCAGCCCTCAGCTAAAAAGGGAGGGCTGCTTGTGCATTCCTCAGCCTTGAACACTACCACTATACGGTGGTTTAGTTGGATCCTCTGCCACTGTAAGAAAGAGGCTGGGTAAGTATTTTTACAAGAAAAGAGAGACGTGGTTCAAACCTGATTTCAGCAGGACTGCCTGTGAAAAGAATGGGAGGTACTGGAGTTCACTGGGGTGGTAGCAGCAGCAGTGCGCACCAAGCTCTTCACCTGGTACTATTTACCCTGTCTTTAGTTGCCGCAACTAAAATGCTTGTTGCGCTTTCAGAAGAGGAAGGGAAGCTATTAGCAGCACTGATTGTGCTCATCCAGCTCTTTTGATAAGGTATGAACTAGTAATTGCAACTTAAAATAACTCCCCCCAGTCCATCCCTTAGCTGCGCAGTTGTTATCTAAGCAGCCTGGAAAGGGAGCTGTGCTGGTAGCCTCAGGCGCTGCCAGGTTTGGTGTCTGACAGACTGGTCTGAAATCTGGGGACGAGCTTTTCAGCTGGCCAACACAGTCTGGGTGTTGGGGGTTTTTTTGTACACTGTTAGTCTGCAGTCTTGCAGGCTTTCTTCCAAGTGTGTGTGTGTCTAGCAGGGACTCCTGCGAAGTTCTCCCTCCCCAGGCCTTCTCTGGACACACACCAAGCTGAGTGCACGTGTACAAACCTTTTCTATGTCAAATTGCTGGTGACCAATTTTAGCAGCACAGTATGGAGGGGAGGGGAGGCATTTGACCCGCTGTATTTGCCAAGTCATATTATCATAGCAAGGTGTGACTAATAGCCACTCTCTAGATAGATAGGCAGATACACACACACAGAAATATCAGCTCTCACTTAAATTTGATTTCCAAGGTATCTTTCCACATTCCATTGTGTATGCCAGAAAGCAGACTACTCCCAGATACATTTTCTTTGTGTGCCAGCAGTAAAAAACATTCAATGTGAGGGTCTCGAACTTTTTTGAGGGTGAAAAAGTAAGTATGTTTTAAAGAAGGTACGCTCTGATGGGCAAGTAACAAAAAAAAGCAATGCAGCAAAATTGCCTAATTTCACCAATGTGTTTTGGGCTAAACTGTGTTCTTTGCTGTTGGAATGCACATAGGGGATTTTTTTATTATTTTTTTAAATCTAGTTTTACCATTGTGTGTATACTTTTTAGCATGGTGAATTAAATGTGATCAATCAGGAGGTGGTAGGTCCTGCTGACTGACTGTGCAGTAAGTAGTAGAAAGTTTTTGCAGTGACTAATCATTTCCTATTTGTGAATAAACTAATAATGTATCTAGTTTATTTCCATTGTCTTAAATTCATCTAAAAAAGGGTAAGGTAAATTTAATCCAACCCAAAGGCTTTTACAATTTCCATCTCTGCTCAAAAAAATAGCAGAAAGAATAGGAGTTCGTATGCAGTTTTCAACAAAATACTGTACTTTAAGGTATTTCAGTATTTCATTTATCTCCAAATGCCTAATGTCAAAAATTTTATGAGTACAGAGTGAAGTTAATTAATGCGCTTGAGGGAGACAATGGAAGAAGTCTGGGATGCTGTGAAATTCCTGTATGACAAGTTGCCACAGCTTTTGTACATCTAAGTGGATGTGCAAGGAAGGAAGCTGGTGCTTCCATTAGAAAGTTTCTGCAAAAGAAGCTTGCAGCCTATCCTTTCCATTTTGAAAAAGCTCTTAAGGGAATGAGGAAGGGGAGTTGAGTCCTAGAGTTAGAAACCTAGTAAGTCTTTAAGGCCTATGAAAATTAATTTCTGTTCTGCAAGTTTTGAAGACCAAGCCACTACATGAATGCTTCTGAGAGGATTGCTCTACCCAAATCAATGGCATCAATTATCTGCTGCCTTGCTTTGTTCAAGGTTGCTTTTTCAAGATAAGAACATTTTCAGCTTTAAATGCCTATTGTTCTCATAAGCCGCTGTGATGGATAGAAGCTGTACTGCGTGTGAATAGAGACCCTCACTTTGAAGGGCCTGTATCATAGGAACCATATGTGTGATTTATGTGCATATTTCTAGTGTTTGCGTTGCGTGTGGTGATGGCGAGTATTGGTTGTTTTTCTTAGTTCATAGTTACTGGTCCAGTCCCAGTGATCTTCAGATGCATTTATAAAATAAAGTGGAGGAGAAAATAAGCATTACTGCCTAGGGCCTCACCTTGAGCAACAGTAAGTCTTGTTCTTCCAAACCTGAATCAAAAGATTCAACTGTTGCATTTTGAAAGGTGGCACTTGAGTTACTTGATCTCTTGTTCATAGTTTAGTTGGATGAGTTTAAAACATACTCTCCTTGTAAATACTTGGTTGTTTATAAAGCTCATGACCTTGTGTGGATAGCTATTTGGAAAACTGAAATGTGGGACCTGGCTGGTTAACATTTGCCCAAGGCTTCAGTATCATTGACTTCAAAAGAAATCAACAATAGAAACAGCTTGGGCTGATTTTGGCGGATGAGGCTTTTTGTTTCTTGCTTTCTTAGTCAGAGGGATGATCTTGGGAATGGAGACAGAATACTTTGACTAGCATTGTTATAAATATTAGCTTCTCCCACAGGAATTCTCTGTACTAAACAAACAAAACTGTTTAAAAATTTTGCTCTTTCATGTGAGGAACCATTAAAATGAATATAAACACCCTCTTACCTATGTCCTCAGACAATTTCTCTGATATACATTTAAAAATAACTTCATGTGTTGTCTTTTTACATTTAGGGTCTGCTTGTGGTATGCAGCCACAACTCCATGCTGTTGCATGCTAAAGCGTGTCATATCATGGCTTCTTGGGCCAGATGAGTTTCACAAGTTAGTTATGCTTAAAATTAACAAATGCTGTAACTCAGAAATTCGTTTTGAGTGATTGGTTTTGTTGTTCCAGGGCTTAGTAACCCTCATCAGGGAATTCTTCACCAAGTATCATCTTCATTTGAAATGCTCATCAGTTGTTCCTCTTGGTAATTCCACACTGGAGGAAACAATTTTTCTTTCTCTGCTATAGGAAGAAGTGGTTATGGCACATGGGTGATGTCAGAACTTTTGCGTAATGTTTGGAGTAAGCATAAAGGCAAACAGCATCAGAGAGGGAGTAGATGAAACTCCTAACTGGCCTCTCAGGTCAGATGAAAACTCTACAAGTGATTTTGCAAAAGTACGTAACGTTTCCTTAGATGAGTCAGTGATTTATTGTTTTACCTTATTTTTTTTTTTCCCCAAGACAGTGATAAAAATCCCAGTAATTTCAGTGGGAGCAAAGCTGGATTACTAATAAGGGTTCTTGAGAAGAGCCTACTTCTGAGTATTTGAAAATACTTGTATTCTCTCCCTGGTATTGTACTGATACTACTGTGGTTCAAAGAGTGAGAAATACAAGAAAGCAAGGTGGGTGGTTTCTAGTTACTTGGACATAGTGGCCTGGACCTAGGGGTTCGCTTCAATGAGAGGAGGTGGAGGCACAGTTTTCAAATCTTACTCAGAGTCAACTAAGGTTCAAAAGTCTGTTGCCTTAAATGTTGAAGCTTGACCCAGTGGCTCTAAAAGAATGTGTGTCTATATCTTTATAGAAATAAATGATAGCAAAATCAGTTTAATGCCCAAGGATGGACAGAGGTAATGCAGATAGGAGGGTCCGTATGTTTGTTTAGCTGATTTCATATTAAATGTAATTCAGATGTAATGGCAGCAATAACAAAAATGTGATTCCACATTAAATTTTGTTTGGTTGTAATAGCAGCAACAACAACGTGTCCTTACAAACTGAGAGCATGTAAGTACAATTACTAATTTTAAATGCACTGAATTAGTCACTCCCAACCACCCACAGCAATGGATTTATGGGTCTTGTGTTTTGAAGCACCTTCTAGGTTCCTTACTCTTGGCTGCTGTGGCTCAGAAACATTGTAGGAGTGAAGAACAGTGTAAATGTGATTTCCACTGAAAAGAGCAGGTGCAAGATCACAGACAAAGGATTTGTATTATTTAATAAGAGCATCTCTTCTTGTAAGAGTTGGGCTGCAGACTGTTTGAACCATATCCAATCAAATATTTGGAAACAGATGCCCTCAACTGTTGTTTCTCCTCTCTTCCCTTCTAGTGGTTATAATTGCAAATATTAAAACTAGCCGATAAAGGCTAATTCTGTATGATAATCTTTTTGCTTAAAAAAGCACAAGAACAACAACAAACTTACACCCAAACTGTAGTAAAGTCTACTTGTTTTCATGGCCATGTACATTTATTGGATTTTTCATCATTAATAGAACATATACCATGGAGAAGTCAGTAACTCAGTAAATGTAAAATCCCACAGTAATGTTTTCATGGATGTCTTTCAGTCTGCTGGTAGATGTTTTCTTTCTCCCCTTTCTACATGGGAGTTATCACTTATGATTTGTGGAGACCTAATAACTTCAATGTTTGACTATTCCAGACAGCCTGACTAATAAGATGACAAAATTTTTTCTGTGAACAGTTACAGAAGAAGAGTTCAGACCAACATGAAAATCAAACTTTGGGTGTTGACACCAGTATTCTCCTAAATAGTGTAAACATCCAGACAGATTATTCTTAGCAATGATTTACAAACTCACCAGAGATTTGATTGCATCCAGATTATAATGCAACATTTCCCTCTGAGCTGCAAAGTCAGTGTTATTTTGTCAGTAGAGGTTGTTAGAGTGCCACTATTTTTTTTTGCCATTATTTCTTTCTGTCATTTTGAGCCTGTGTGTGGTATCACCTTAATGTTTTTGACTGCTCAACAGTCTCACAGCAACTAACTCAAAATCAAAATAAATATGTGAAGAAGAGCTAAGAGATTGCTAAACTCGTGTAGAGATTTGGTGAATTCCCATAAAAGAAAGAAAACATTTCTTCTGTGCCTGGTAAATCCTTTTATTGGAATTTTTTCCCCTTTATCAGACTGTTGTAGCTGTTGGTTTACTTATTTATTTATTTATTTTTCCCCCTGCAGATGTACTGGCTTCAGGCATTGGCGACTAACCCGAGTTATATTTGTGGAGTTGATGTCTATATTGTATTGATTGTGCTATTCCTAAATATAGCAAAGTCACTTTTAGACTGTTCTCTGCCTCTTGTTTTGCAGTCGTTCAGAGATGCATGTTCTTCTGTGAGCTGTTAAGCACCACCATCTTTCAAGTTCAATACCTTAGCATTTAGGTTTTGAGTAAAAGCTTTGTGATCTTGAGATCTGTGAAAAGCAGTAGTGGAAAAAAATACCTTTTATGCTATAACTGATCAGCAGAAGTTTGTAATTATCTTTTTGAATAACTGTTAACTGTGAGGGTAGATTTTAGGCCATTAAAAAAAAAAAAACAAACAAAACAAAAAGAAAACCCAAAACAACAACAACAAACAAAACAAACAAACAAAACCAAAACAAAAGCCCCCCAAAATACTCCCCTCTTTCATTGTGCAGTTAGCAAGACCTACATATTCTTTGGCAAAAGTCATTATTACTTTTCTAAAAAGTTACTGCTATGTGGTCTTAAAGGCTGCTTTGTGTTAGAATAAATCTTGCTAAGGTCAAGAATGATGGCAGTAGGTTTTCTATGTTTTTTTTTAGTTCTGTAAAGCCTTCCAGTAAGAGGCTACTTGTTTTTGCAAGACTACAACAACAAGACAGTGGGGCTATCCCAGTGGTTCTTGGTGAGATGAATTGCATTCTTGACTATGAGCATGTTGTTGAAGCTCTTGTTCTGGATGCATCTCAATGTGTAGGCCCAGCCAGGAGAAAAAGAGAACTTCCCAGGTCAATCAGGAAGGTGGATGAGACTGAAGTTCCCCCAGCTGGAACGTGTAGCAAGACCAAGTCATAAGCCATGTCTAGATAAGCCGGTTCTCTAAGAGGAGAGACTGTATTTTTATTTACCAGATGGTACAGGCTGAGATGATGGAAAATGAAGGGGAATTCCTGGCTCTGGGCTGAAGTATTTGTGTGGGCTTGTGTAATAGAGACCCTGAATTAAGAATAGTAACTGAACTAGCCTGATCCTGACCAGAGACCAGCTTTAAAAGTACTTGGTATCTGGCTAGAGAGTAATCTTTGTGAGAACAGTTGTAATTTGGCACTGAGTTGCAGTGTATTCACGAACACAGTTGCAAAACTAGAAATGCATCATGGAATTGCAATGGAAAATGTCTGTCTGGCCAGTAACATCTCAAAAGTAGCAGCAGCAGCTTTTGGTTTACAGTGTGCTGGAATCTAAACCTGAGTTCCATCCATGTGACCCAGCTGTGTCTCAACTCTGTAGTTGTCCTGTGTGCTGGAGCATCGACTCTGCAGAGGTGTCCCACTGCTGGCATGTGGCCGAGTGGGACACTGCTGCAGCAGAGCAAAGTGGGACACCTGCTACAAACTCTTTGCATGCTATTTATGTTTGCTAAGCAGAATGTAAAGCACTAGAGGATGTAGTAAAGACAATAATTTATAATCTCTTAAATTCATTATGTAATCGGGACGCTTACAAGAGCAGATTTTGTAACCATCTTTCCTGTTTTATTAGTAGTATCTTGTATTGCAAAACTCTTCCTATTATTGGATCTGTTGGTAGGTACGTTTATTCCTAGGGGCTGGTACTTCTCTTTCATCCACAAATTGAGCTGTTAATGTCTGGTGTATTTACATTACACCCATTTGCCATTTCTGAGTTCTTAAAAGATTCCAGTCTGTAGTTTAGTGTTCTCCACTGACTGTATAGTGTCATGCAAATATAGTCTGATTTGCATGACCCTCTTCTTTCAAAGGAACAACCACCCCAGATAGTCCATTTCCTCTAAAAATGCTTAATTCCAAATGCTCTTACAGTTCTTTTTTCATTCTGCTGAAGCTAACTAGTAAAAATCCCTTCATTTGGTCTGTATGTTGACTGCTTACACATAAATATGGATTTGACAAAGCAGTGAGTTGTAGCCTGCTTTATGTCTAACATATTGACAAGGTTTTAAGCAGGACTGAAATCTAGCTAACAAGGACTTAAATCATACAGCTAAAGGATATGAATGCAAATTTGTCAAGTGTTGCAGTCATAATATCTAAATGGTCCACTAAAAAAAGCAGTTGCTGCTTTGTTGATAATATTTTCTTGGGGAGTTTTTTGGTTTTATTTCTTTAACAGAGCTGGAAAAGGTGCTTGGACTGGATTTTTTTCACCTCATCTTGGAACCTAATACACCCGGAAGTACAAAAGTGTAATTCCAGTGATTTGTCTTCAAAAATATATCATTTTAAAAAAATTCTACCCTTGTGCTCAGAACATTGTAGACTCCAAAAAAACATGCTAATGTAACTTCAAAAACCTCTTACTGGAATTGAGCTGTGACTGGTCTTAAGCTGTATTTTTTTTAAAAAAATAATAATTAAAAAAAATCATACAGCTATTCCAAGCTGTATGTATCCAGAATCCATACTGGATACTTCCAAATTAAAATAATACTTGCACAAGATGGACAGACCGTGGAGCCATGAAACCATTTTTTATTTTGTGCCTTGTTCTTGCATGCTGGCACAATTGCAAGAAACATGCTTCCAAGTGTTTGTATGTTTGTATATGCACGGAGTGATATCCACGATCAATCATCAGAGTACAGCCCATTTTCTTACATCTAACTCCTTTTTAAAGAAAAATGAGTATCTGTATGACATGTTCAATTTCAGACTTAACTAGTTGAGAGCTTGACAACCCTTTATGTTTGTAGAGCAGCCATAAGACCTAAAGCACTATGCACATATATAGACAAGTAGTCCTTGTGGTGGGAAAGTTTCCTCCTGTTAAAGGCAAGGAACAGAGGAGGGGTGAAGAGGAGATGGCAACAGAGTATATACATTTGGGGTACATGCAGGCAACTCTTTAGAACTCCATGGATCTTCTTCGAATGGCTGCATGTTTGTTTTTTTGTTGGTTTTTTCCCCCCCCCCCCCCCAAATCTGGCAACCTCTTCCGCAACTGAGTGATGCTTCCTGCCTCCCTTTCTTGGTAGGGAGCCTGTGTGTTCTGCCAGAAAGCAGCTGTCACTTGACACAATCTGTTCTGTGCTCTGGCGTAGGCTGGCTGCTCAAAGGGGAGCTCTGTTGATTCTTACACATTAGGAGATTATAGAGTGACTTCAACCTCCCTTGGTTATTAGGGCTTAAAGACCAGCTGCAGAATGAAATATTTGGAGCCTGTTTCACTAGCTTTCCACAGTGAAGTGGGTCAGGGTTATGTGTTGAAGGGGTATGCTGTTCCAACATCTACAGATGCTTTAAGTGTAGATGTGGAAAAGGGGAAATACAAGGAAAAAAAATTTTATGAAGTGGGATTTTTGGTTTTGTTTGTTTCTTTGCAAGGATTGATAGGTAAGGTCCATGTTTTTAAAATTTATATGTATAAATTTATTATATGCATCTATACTCATTTACACACATCTCTCTCTCTCTGTATATATATGAAACTGTGATTGCTAATTATTGCCACCTTCTTTTAGTGACTGCTAACAATTCAGTTCTGCTGTTTCTGAAGGCCGAGTTTTTGTTCTGAAGAACAGAAGAATAACAGGATAGTAATAGCAATAAGTGAAGGAAAAAATGCTTCTACCAAACAACTAAGCCTGTTGGGAATGTAATGAGCTCCGGAATCACATGCCAAGGCCTAGTTGCAAGGAGTTTCTGAGTTACAAGAGACACACTAATATGTGAGCTTACTACTCTAGAATAAGCTTGCATTAATAATTGGGAGAACAGTAAATTTCAGCATCTACTAAGTCATCTGTGAATCCTGTCTAAGATGTTTCTTCAATACAACCTTGAAAGAGTCAGTAGTACCCTGTATTTTACCAAATGCTCAGTTTCTGCGATTACTCTCCAGTATATGATAGTGACACCTTTTGAGCTGTACTAACTAAAGTTAACTGAAAGGCAGCATAGCTGAAGGATTTAAGAAGGTCTGAGTATCTGTTGGCATTTTTCCTATTCCTAAACCTGAATGAAGAGATTAATTTTGTGTGATCTTAAGGCATCCATATGTTTGCAGTGTGGACAATCTTAAAAGAGTTTGTGACAGACTTTTTTTTATGCTTAATAGTTATGCTTCCATGCAAAGAGAGCACAGTTTAAGCCTACTAGCTAAACTACAGTGATTTGAGAATGTAATGTGAAAAAACAAGCTTTAGTGTATATTTAGGGTTCTCTGGTGATCTTATAGGCAAGTAGATTGTATACAATTTGATCCATTTATTTTACTAGACAAGCTCTTATAGACAATATGTGAATGACTCCCATCTTGGAAAAAGATGGAAAAATTATCAAAGAATGCAAATGTCTCAACAAAAAACAGTTTGTCTATTTAAATACATGCTCAGGTTTAAATGACAAACTGTGACACTTTCACGTTTTCTAAAAGAATTGCCATTTTCTCCTTCAAGTTGTGAATTTGAAGTTTGTCAGAATAATTCAGAAAATTCATAAGCTCCTCAGACATTGCCTGTGAAGTTTTCAGCTGTTCAACTTTGTTAGAGATCATGAGATCGAATCGTTCTCACCTCTCTCCCACCCCTTCCCTTTCTTCTGTCTGTAAAGACTGTTTTGTTTGTATAGTTTCTTGGAACAAAACCCACTGACAGCAGTCTGTGCAGTATATTTATTAAGCAAATACAGTAGCTCCTTCTGTAGCTTCCTTTCCTGTATCGTGCCTGTGACCCCTGGAGCTTTTCCAAGATAATGTCAGTCTTATGCTTCATAGTTGAATACATTAATTATGCTTATGTGGAACTGAGCGTCTTAGACTACATTCATTCATTGCTACTCTTCATAAAACTTGCCAAGTTAAGTGATTCCTAGAACTGTTTGGTTCCAGAAGAAGGCCTTTAGCTTATGGTCTGTGGGATCACTGACTAGCTGGTCTTTGGTGAACTAGCAAAGAGGTGGTGACACTTGGCGGTGCTGCTCCTCGTTTCCAACTTCTAACAGCAGGAAGTTGAAAATCAGCACTACCCCAGAGGCTGTCTTAGCACAGCAAACTCACGCAGACTTGTGGAGTTGGAGACAGTCATTGTAACTTCATTGAAGAGGTCAGACCTCTAGCCTGCTGTTGAAATTGTCCAGAGTTCTCCTCTTAATGTTATGTCATTGACCCATTTGTGATATTTTTTTTCAGTAAAGATCCTGATACTTCTATGGCTGGTGTAAGCCTAATAACAGCAAGAAGAAAAAAATCTTCCTTTTCACACTTGCATTAAAAGTAGTCGATGAACCATTAAAAGCCATTATTGCAGTGGTAACACACTTGGAAATCTTCCTCTTCCCTCAAGTCTCCTGTGTACTGAACTGTGTGTACTAAGCCCCTGCCGGAAAATATAAAGCAATTGGTAGAAAATTATAGGCAAAGCACAAATTAAGGGTCACGCTTCACTGATTAAACGTACTTGAAAAAAGTACTTTCTCTTTTAAGTAATATGATCATCAACACATCATCAAGGCAAGTAGGTGAGCTGCTTGGCACTACACGGTCCTGGAAATCTTCCCCAAAGGTGTCCATTTGGTACATGGTCGTTTAGGTGGTGTATCAAAATAAGAAGTTAAATTAAAATAGAGCAGAAATAGTGATGGAGATTGAGAAGCCTGGCAATACTGAAGGCCAAAAAATTCTCACCATTTTTCATGTGATGGTGAGAATAGGAAGCATGGCAGAGTAGGAGGACAGACCTGGTTACTAAATATGTTGATTGCTGTTGGTTCTCTTCTAGTCTGATTCTTCCCTAGTGAATGAGTTGAATGTACAAGGCTTGCTGCTCTTTACATTATTTTATATATAAAGACTTCAGTTCCTGTGGAGGCTGGTGTGTGCTTACATCAACCAAAGGACAAGCTGGTCTAACTTAAATGATGAAACTTGTGTTTATGAGGATTCTTGATTACATATTGACTCAATTATGCCTAGCTGATTCAGATGACACTGTACCACATTAAAGTGCATTAATTTGCATTTTACCTCTGGACTAATCAAGAGTAACTGTAACTACCAAGTACCTGATTTTGTCACATCAACTTTCTGCAGTGTGTTACCTTTTACGTAACAAGAATGGAGAAGGGTACATTTCCTAGCTAAATTATTTTGGAAACTTGATTTGAATGGAATTTTTGCTTAAGATGGTATTTGGGGCTAATGAATTTGCCCCCTTATTTTAAAAGTAGTAGAAGACAAATCAGAGTCTGCAGTGGATGTTGATTACTACGGTAAAAACAACTGTTGGGGGCCTGCCAAAGCATTCAGTTATCTAGCTTTTTCCAGGTGTGTTTTTGTTTGTGCATTCTCTTACTTTACTAAATGCTTCCTAAGGGCTTTCCTGGAGATTCAGATGTTGTCTGTAATCTTATAAAGCAGGTTATAAACAAATTTAATTAAAATCTATAGAAGGACCTAAGGTTTATGGATAATTATGACTGTCCTGCCATGAATGAGAAAGATGCTTCACAACTTTGTATTGGGTGGATAAATGTAAGGAGACTGGTTAAGTCATCCAGTTGAAACTTAAACTCTGTTTGTCCTCTGTCTGAGTTGAAACTAGAAACTCATATGTGATTTATCAGTTCATGTGTGGAGGCTGGAAATCCTGCACAGATGAGCCAAAACAGAGGAATGCTCCCCATGGTGTGTATTAACAGGAAAACTAGCTTTTGATGGGTGGCCACTATGTCCTTGGAAGAGTAGAGCTGTTTTTCACCTTCTATGCTTACAGCAGAAACTCAGCCCTAGACACAGGTCTGAGATTTCCAGATGGTGATGGATTACTAGTACTTGGCCTAACTGTAGATGGGAAGGGAGTTCAGGATTAAAAATCTCATTAGAGTGACTCTTGCCTGGTAGCAATGATGGGGACCCTACTTGGAGCTACATCTGCCAACCATGACTTCCAAAGGGCAATACAGAGGATTAAGTAGCCAGCCTGGCTCTTCAGGGAGCATGCGCTCCTCTCTGGAAAGTGAATGGATTGTTTAGGAAAAGATGGGGGTCTATGCTTTTATAATTTCGATGCATAAACCTGAGCCACTTTTCTGCTGAGGCCATTGGACAGCTACATAATAGAATCACAGAAGGGACTTAAAGTCCATCTAGTTTCAACCCTGGTGCCATGGGCAGGGATACCTGCCGCTAGACCAGGTTGCTCAAAGCCCTGTCCTGCCTGGATGGGGAGTGATGCATTCAACTAAGACATCTCATTTTTGGTGCTTCAACACCTGGGAAATTTGCCTTCTGTGGGAAGGTGCAAATGAGGAGAGGAGGCTTTCTTGTTACCAGAAAAATAGCTGTGTTTGAGACCTTCTCATAGAGTAGCCAGAAGTGCTTACCTGAGCATGAGTCATCTCCGCTTCGCGCCCTGGTCTAGCCCAGTGGAAAGCTAGACCTCTTGTGTTGCAGGGTAGCCTGATGACTCCTTAGTTTTTGAGACATGGAAGAGAGATGCTGCCTATAGTCCCAAATCTAAAAAGTGAACTATGATGAAGAATGTGGTAGTAAAAAATCCAGGGAAGATTTTTCAGAAATAATCTTTTTGGGGTTTGCTTATACAGTTAGAGACCTTTTTAAAAATTAATTCTAATATTTTTTTCAAAACACAAGAAAGCCAAACAAACCCTGACTAATTTATCTCTATGCTGTAATACGGCATTAACTGCATGTGCCTTCCCAAACTCTGATCTCAACCAGTTCTCCTTTAGAAGATTGAAGATGCTTGTTTACTATGTATATTACACTTACCTGACTGAGCATGGATTTAAAAAAACTTCTCTATGTTCTTCTCAAAAGCATTCATTCACTAGCTGCCAGTATAAGAGAGGTTCAGAGAGTGATCTGGGTGCATATTCTTTTATACTTCATGTGTTCACCATCTGTGATTAATCTGGATGAAAGAAGCCACACATTCAAGAATTTAATTTAAGCACTTTAACCATGTGTAAAGATCCTACTGACTGATGTTTTCTAATAGGTCTGAACCTAAAGCAATTTTAAGAACATTTTTATTTTCTAAATAACATCCTAGAACTGTTTTGCTTCACATCTTAAGCATTATAGCCACTATAAGCACTGTGTGGGAGGCAACAAAGGCAAATATGATGTACTACATGTGTAGTAGAAGATAAGTGTGTTGTCTTGCACTCATATAGAGTTGCTTAACATATCTATATAGTGAAAAGTACAACATTGTATCTGTGTAAGAAAGTGAATGACTGACCTTTCTAGATTTCTTTCACTGGTCTTTATTGGGAGTAGTAGGCTTAATAGTCTTTAAGCAGACAGCATCCTCAAAAGTCAGGTGAGCCAAGAAGTACTTAAAGATGCTTGTTGTTGTTGATGGTTAGGTGGTGGAGGGATTTAATCACTTAATTTAAAAGAATATTGACTGTACATCTAGAAATATTGCTAGAACCTAGGGCACTTTCATATGCTGTTTCCAGACAAGACTGTTGTTGAAATTTAGATAGTTGTTTATCTTGGTAAAAATAACATTGCTTCCATAAAAGACTTTGAAATCTTGACTATGGTTAAGTCACTTTCATCCTGCGGCTGAGAATGGGATCACATCAAGAAAACTGGAAAAAATGTGTTTTAATAGAAAACTGTTGAGTAAAATATGAAAAATAAAGTTGAAGGAAAGGCTAAACTTTGTTCATCCACAGAAAATGCAATTCATGTCTGTTGGTCCCATATAAATCAGTAACATCTTTCATTATAAATGAGGATATTTTTAATAGCATTTACCACGGTTTAAAAGTACATCCCTCTCCTCCAGATTTGAATGTTGTTGTAAAATGCTGTATCTGCAGATATTCAATAAAATCTATGTTAAGTAGCGATTCAGAAATCAGACAGGCAGAACTGTTTCTTAAATGATGTTCTCTTCTAGAGTCCGGAGGACTCATGCTGTGGAACTGTCAAGTACTTGAGAGCAGCTTTTGAGATTCAAGTTGGCTTAAGGATGGCCTCTGCACTTAATGTACAAAGTACAGGAGTTGGCTCACTTAAACTCCTTCATGCTGCTCTGGTTTACAGCAGTTGAAAAAGAAAAATCCAGACATTTTTATTTCTTCTGGAAAGAAGGATATTGCTAGGCCTACAGCAGCTTCTAGAACTTGTGTGGATATACGAGGCAAGGAAAATATTAATCATTACTTGGGAGGTGTCATGAAGATGTCACATTTTGTAGCTCTTAATTTTATGGCTCATTTCTGCCTTTTATGGTATTACTTCTGTGGTTATTTCTGTAAATTCATGTGTATTCTTAATGCTTCTTGTGACTGTTTTCCTTAGGAGGAGATAAAAAAACCCTGACACATTTTAGAAGGAGGATATTTAACAGAAGCTTCCTTGGGTTTTTTGCTTTGAGGAAGTCAAAGCCAATGTCAGAACTTTTAAGCAGATCTTTATGACACCTTAGGAGGTAATGAGTAAAGACAGACATTTAGTTGCTTCAAGTCATTCACTACCTGGCTGTCCAACAGCATTGAGAAAAAAATAGGAAACTTTTTTATGAAAATTAAGACTTGTACAGTTCCTTTATAGTGTTTATTCCTGTCTGTTCATTGGGAATTATTGAAACTTAAGACACTCACATATGCACGATATAGCTCCTACCCCTTGCTTCGCATATTTAAAAAGTCTTTTTCGACTCTTCTTCAACTCACTGCCCATCTCTCGCACTGCCCTCACAGCTCTTGCACATCAACTTCCCTTTTGGAAAACTATTGTAGTGATGTTTGATACAAATACCATCTATTCTGTCATGTTCTAAAGCAGTACAGTTTATAGTGCATGTTATTTACGTGCATTTCTAAAACCTGGGGAGTTTATCTGAGATTACAACATTTGTTTTCATATATAAGGAACACAACCTCTCTGAACTCAGGAATGTTTTAGAGGGTTGTAGCCTGAGCTCTCCCTTCCTGCATTTTTATAGTCCAATTTGTTATTACTACAAAGACAGAATTCTGTGTGTGCTACTGAATGCTTTGCTGGTTTACCTTAGAGATCGTTGCTGGTGCCTCTTTTTCCTAATTGTGGTTCCGTTCTCCAAGATGTTCTACCTCACTGAAACTTTAAGGAACAGCGTAAATAAAGAACATGTTTATTTTCCTGTTCCATGTGAGGCTTGTGTTTGGGTTTTGTTGGTTTTGTTTTTTTTTTTTAAATACTGTATTTGCTATCAGTAGCTCTTTTCCTCTGTTCTTTCTTTGTTGTTTGGGCATGATTTTTTGGTGGTTTTTTGGTTCGTTGTTTGTCTGTTTGTTTTAAATGACAGGTTTTCTTTTTCCTGAAGAAATAGCAGATTCTGTCCATGCTGGGTTGGTATGTTGGAGAGTGGTTGGGGATGACCAAAATAAAAGCTTACCCTTTCACCCATACAGACAACTGAGATTCAACAAGAAGTATTTACGGTCTGCATCTAGTGCTTTGCTATGGTTTTTTATTATTTATTAAGAAAGTGGCCTTCAGATATTTCTGAAAATCAACCATCCAAGCTCCCGATTGTTGCAGTCTGAAAACTCTTGACAGCTGAAAGGGAGTCTGCTTTAGAAAGAGAGCATGAAAAAAGGTTAAAAGCAGTCATCAAGCACATTGCTGGCAACAGACATCAAAGATTTTATTTTCAGCTAGGTATTTAGAGATGGAAAACAAACTTAGTAATAGTTTACTTCTGTTTATAAATCTGAACATGAGTCAACCGTTTCATGATGTTGTCTCAAGGAAAGAGGAGGGGTGAAGTGTCTGAGATGAAATTTAGTTTGTAGGATGATGTGGTTCTACTCTCTTTGCTGTTGGTAAGGCATGACCTGAGCAGCATGTTCACTTTTGACACTGAACGTCAAGAAAAATGCAGACAACTGCAAAATCCAGATTACAGAAGCAGGAAACAACCTCTGAAGGGAGAAGTCTTAGGAAGGGAGATTTAAATGAGTTATCCCAAATAACCCAAAAAACTTTTCTGAATGTAAGGATGCTACATATTGGCATAAAGTGCCTTGATAGTTTGAGACATCTCCTATGTTAGAAGTTTTAAGAGCAGGTCAGACATTTGCCAGAATTGGTTTAGAGAGAGGAAATTCTGTATTGGGAGAGAAGAGGGAACCTTTATAAATCTGCTTTTGTTTCCTGTGGTTTAGTTCCATTCATACACATTATTTCTCAGATGTGTGTGTTTCAGTACCTTTATTAATGAATTAAAGATCTGGGAAACAAAAGGTCAGACACAAGTAGTAAATGAAGCCAGGTTAGCTATTATTCTACATTATAACAGTATTTATTTTATTACAGACAGATACAAAAATTATGTATGCAGGAACGAAAGCATATAAGTTACATTTACAGGGTTACGAAACATTATTTTAAGAAGCACCATTTCTGAAAAAGGCTTGGTTATCCACAATGAGATTTTTTTGTCTGATTTCTGTGGTAAATGGCCTCATGTAACCAATGGGTGTATAAAACAGAGGCATATAAAAATCTTCTCTCTTTGGGACTGATGTGACGGCAGCCATAATACAATTTATGTCTGATTTTCACAGTGGAAGAGATAGCGGGAGAAAAGCAGGGTTCCTAGAAGAGACATGTAAACATGATAGGCTGGAAAATAGTATTGCTTGCGAACTCTGGGGGTTTGGAAGGGAAGTTAGTTTTATTCAGCTGTAGTCTCAAAGAGCTTTCCCTTATCAAAGCAGTGAAATTAAGCCATGTAATGTTAAAGCTGAAAGAGTCTGCCAGGCCAAGTCACACCAGAACTGGAACTGCAAGTAAACAAAATAGTAGCAGTCAGTCTGAGGAAAGAAATATTAATCTGAGGGTAGAACTTCCTTCGCTTTAAATAATTCAGTCAAGATTGACAAGGGAATTTTTTTCTTCCCTTTTGGAAAAAGCAAAAACCTATAAGCCTTAACTCAAAAGAAATAATTCATTGCAATCCTCTGGCTTGTGCTATCAAAGAGATAAAGACTTAGATGATTACATTGGCTCCTTCTGGCTTTATAATTTATTTTGCAAAAGGCGGGGCAGGGGGGACAGCGGGAAGGCAGTAAATGGGAGATTAGCAGCTCTCATGGGAGTGGAAGGAGGGTTTTCCCATGACTGGCATTCTGTAATCTGTCTCTGAAAGTGGCTTTTTCAGTCTTTGTGCCTGTTCTTTTTAGGTCATTAGTATTTCTATCAAATTTTTTGTCAGAGGAGTATCTTTTAGTTTTTATTCTTCTCATAGCAGGGAGGGGAGTGTTCACTTACTATCAAGGGAATTCCTTTCAGCTCTTGATTTTATTTTATTTTTTTCTTTAGTAATTGTTTCATTTCTTATTTTGTGTAACAACACAGTTTCTGGAGCCACATAATTACTGATGCAAATTTCTTTCATTCTTAGTAAAGCTGGAAACTACTATAGAAGTATATCCTGAAAACTGTAAAATCTGAGAAAAAAAGTGGGACCAAGTAGGTGGTGGTGTGGTTATTTTTTCATGCTAAATACATAATGAATTTATTTTGGGGTAGAGCAGGCTTGGCTTATATTCCCAGTATTTGTTAACCATTTCTAGATAAAATTGGGAAGCTATACTTACTTCTTGTTGAGGGAAATGGCAGCAACATACGATACAAAGGTAATGTCAAAGAAAGAAGATTGCCAGTAAGATCATTCTGAAATGAGCAAACTTATTTAGCTGTGAAGAGCCATCTGCAAATTTCAGTGTATCTGGAATTAATAATGAACAGCAAAAAGTCACTGGGATAGTTGATGATGTATGAGAAAAGCTGGAGGAAGTTAGGCTTGTTCAGCCGGGAGGAGGGAAACATGGGGGAGATGGCAATCTCCACCAGCCAAAGGGGTTTCTAGAGGAGACAAGTGAGACTCTGAGAAGAGGTGCACAATGAAAGAGCAATGTACGCAATGTCCAACAGGGAACATTACACATGAATATAGAAAAAGCTTTGTCACCAGGGTTGTGGTAAAAGCTGGGAAAGGGATCACCTAGAGGTACCATGAAGCATCCACCTTTGGACACTTTCTAACACTGATGGAACTGTGTGCTGGGATCCACCTTTCAAGATAGTCTAGCTTTGAGTGGGAAATTAGACTTGATGGCCTCCAAAGGTCCCTGCCAGATTAAATTGTATGATTCCTTAAGGACATTACAGATTTAGCCTGTAAGGATAGACATCCCTTCCCTTTATTTCCTACTTGTTAGTTGTATTCAAGTTGTTGTATTCAGATGCTGAATCTGTAGTACTGAAACCTTAGTTTAAAATGGACAGTTTTAGTCTGGTGTTTGTCTTGTTTTATGAGATGTTGTTAAGAGTTGGGCGGCAGCAAGATGAGGAATAGAAAGAACCTGTCTTTATCACCTGCAGTACACAGGTGAAATTTCTGTCTGTTGGAAAGGAAGTTCTATGGTGTAGTGGTAAGGGTTATAGCCATCTAGTGTCTCATGTTTCTCTGGTTCCCTGCCTTCTGAATTGCTGCATGAAATCTGAAGCTGATGTTGAGATTCACTGTTTTCTCCCTTTCTGCTACGAGCTGGGGATGTGTGTGGGAGGCTTTTTGTCCCCCTCCCTTTTCTTCCTTGTATCTCTCCAAAATAGTTCTTTCTGAACTTTACAATACTGCCAGGAGAAAATTTGGCATGTGCATACCATTTAACTGTTGCCTTATTCCTAATTGACGAGAATACGCCTTCAAAATTACTAAGAATGTTTTCACTTTGGAGTTTGTTGTAAGGTTTATTTTGTACCTAATTTGTGACTAATTTGCTATAGCATATGGTAACACGATTTCAAAATAAAACACCTCCATTTTTTTCCCCCAATTTAATTGATTTAAAGGAATTTTACTGCTTAGTTGTTGGTGTTTTCTGGACACTTCTATTACTGTTTGAGCTTAGTAAGGGCAGGTCTTGAGTTCATAGCCGAGGTTCACTTAACAGATGGCCTTCCTTGGCTAACTTGCTGGTTCTCCTCCCCCTCTCTTCCCTTCTCTGGAGAGATGTCTCTCTGTTCGTGGCTGTGAACTTGTGAAAACTGGATCCTACTGGTTTAAGCCTTTATGCATCCAAGTTGGGAATATTCATGCTCATCTGAGCAGTTGTGCTGATGCACGCAGTTTTCTTCTGTCTTCATCCTCTTTTTTTTCTTGCTTTCACAAAAATTTGCTCACCCTTCCAGATTACCTCTTAGGCTAGTCAAATATCAACACAGTTTTTTACAAGGGGACCAGGTAGAAGCAGACACCAAACTCTGGATTTTAGGATTTTTTTTTTTTTTTTTTTAATCAGTAATCACCCTTTTGCCTATTTTTCATATCACCTCCCCAAAAGTATCTGTCCATCCAAACTTTCTTTGCATCAGACGTAAAGACCCAAATGTAGTTGAGGCTCACTGTTTCCTTTTGCGTATGTGTAGTTCCAGAATTCCCTCTTAACCAGGGCATAAGTTAGTTCCTTGGAAGCTCATCTTTGTGATCTGGTGGGTTGGGGCTTCAGGCAGGGATGGAAGGAGAGGGCTTAGCAGTTCTCTGGCATGGATGCCAAGTAGCTTTCTCTCAGTCCTCACCTCACCTCTCTCTTTCCCTTGTTTCTTGGGATAGAATGGATAATTGTCACACTGTCACAGAGTATTCTGAGTTGGAAGGGATCCACAAGGATCATCGAGTCCAAGCCTTAAGTGAATGGCTTCTGTGGGGATGAATGCATTGCCACTCTGTTAACTAGGGCAGAGTTTCCTTTTGGTAGCTAGAAGACCACGATTTCTAAGCTTCATAGTTTTGTAATTTTATGTGAATTTAGTTTCTTGCCTGATATAAACATTAATATCACCAATCTTTTTTTCTTTTTTTTTCCTCCTTTTCCATCTTCCACAATTTCTTTGTTGCAGTGCTGGTAATGACAGTTGCCAGAAGTTGTTTATAGAATATGAAATTAAATCCCTCTCAATTTAGAATTTCCCACAAGAGTGAATCTTGAAGTCCTGCATCATGTCTCATAACTCAGCATAGGTATCTTTAAAAGCTAAGTTAGTTATACGTTCTCCTTGGTCACATTTGGGTTCAGAAACCTAAAGCTGACAAGAACCACTTTAAGATGACAAATTAGTAAATGAAATCTTAGTGTTCTAGAGGAGTTCACAGGATGTGTTTACTTTAGCACGCTTGAACAACTCTTTGCTCCATCACACCTGCTTCTCACACCAACATCCAGCTTTGCACCAAATGGCAAAAATCTGACATCCTGAATATTCTTACTGAGCAATAAATTCCATCCTGTTTAAAGTACAAACAGAGGTCTCCTGCTGTTCATGTTTTGGGGTTTTTTTCTTGAAATTATGGGAGGGGGTTCCTGTTTGTTGTAAAACAATACTTCAAAGCAATAATATTTTAGTGAGCCAAAATCTTAACTACTTTATCCTTTACCAGCCTGAAGTGCTCTGAACTATTTAACATTAATGATTAAACGATTTTACAAAAAGTGCTGTCTCAAAACAAACTCAAATATAACTTTACCCAGGAAAGCCATGGAAACCAATTTATTTTTTTGTTCTTCATCTGGAAACAAATGTTCTGTTCTCATACCGTGTGAAACTGGAATAGATTCAGTTCAGGCAATACATATTCATTCCTTGAGACTCCTTGACAGTTTTAACTGCAGTCATTTCCCTCTTCAGCCCACTCCTTTCACTTCTAACTATGAGAATGGGAATTCCTTCATCTTTTGGGAATTGTGTTTGCATGTGTTTGAGCTTTTATGGGTAAAAATCTGTTAAAACTTTATCTACATGGACCACAATTAGCATATAATTTGTGTTCTCAGGTGCTGTGATATAAAAATATCAGCATTCACCAAAAATGGCTTTTGGTGGTATTTTTTTTCTGGATTATTGTGGGCACTTTCATACTTCTTTCTGTATTACTAAATTTGTTATGGAAAGTATTAATCTGGGTGAGTCATAGGAGATCAGCAAACCTTCCTTGGCTATGATCTAAAATGTCACTGATAAAGCCTAAAGCCTTTTCCTTAGAGGAGTTAAGCTATCCGCTAGTCTGCAGTGGATGCCAACTAGTCGTGTGCAAGCAGACATGTAATGCCTTTCTCTCTGATCTTCACCAAATATCTGATTGAAAATCTGTTCAGGACATTAGCAGCTGTCTATTTCCTCTGGAAAATTGAGAAATATCCTTAGGGAATGTTTGTATAAACTACCAGGTGTGGAGAATATTGCATAAAAGCTTTTAGTAGCCCTTAAATTGGGATGTGACATTGCACCCAAAGGAGACTCAAATCAGTTATTTGCTTTGTTCACTTTAAAATTGTCCGTCTCTTGCCTGTGCACGGTTTGAGGGTTCAAGTGGCAGCGTAAGAGTTGAGAAGGCTGTATTGTACTGAACAAAATGAGAGCTGTTCTCCAAAACCCTGTCCCCTGCTACACAGGGTCCATCTATACTGCAGGAAAAAAGAATAAGTAACAACAGATTAGTTGTGCAGGGAACCACAAAACACGTTGCCTGTGTGGAAGATTCAGGCATCTTCTCAACACTGAATTCATCTGCTGCTGAAAAGGTCTCCCCTCCCCCACAGCATTGCATGAACCAACACCTTTTTTTTGGGGCAGCGGGGTTTGTCCTTTATAATGTCTGTTACAGTAGTTTAATGTGCTAGTGGTTGTTGAATATTTTTCTCATTAAAATTTATGTTGTGAATAGTTCCCAGGTCACCAAACTGGATGAATAAAAAGAAGGAGGATTTAGCAGAGCCTGAGCCAGCCATTTACAAATAAATCTCTTGGGGTCTCTAATCACTAGTGAATCTCACAATCACTTCGATTTGAAGGGAGATTAAGGATTACAAATATTTTATAAATCTATTTTTAACTTTAGTGACATTACATGAAAGTGAAAGATTCAGTGCTACTTTTTCCTCCTTTCTTACCTCTTATCTCCAGCAGCAAACTGGAGCGATTTATTTGGATAGACTGAAAAATGTTAAATGTTTATGCTCTATCCATACGTAGCGCATGAAACAGCGGTCAGTGATGGGGCCAGGAATGCATCAGTACAGTAGTAAGGAAATTTTGGTATCACAGAGTGGGGGGAGGGGGCATGAAAAAAATAGGGGTTGCCTGGTAAACTTTTAATTCATACAAATTGTGCATGGATATTTTCAACTTTTGTGGCTCTTTGTCTTAAAACACGTCGTGATACTTGTGCCCTCCTTCCCCTTGAGGAGAGAGTGGCCTCTGTGGGATACCGCAAGTCTTTGGCACATCACTCCTGACTTGCTCTTGTATCTGGTAGGGAAGCATCCCTTGCTGTAGTCTGCCATCATCCTATTAGACACAGGGATTTCAAATGATGTTGCCAGGTGAGTCTGTGTAAGAAGAATTAAATGTTTGGATACAAGGTGATGGACTTGCCTTCTCCTACTGTATGTGTGATTTGCCTTTTCCAAACTTCTAGGCAGCCTGTACTGGCAGTGTGAAGCTTTGCAGGAATTCTGTGAAATTCTGTCACTGAGAAGTCCTGTCCTCAGGGCTGCACAATCAGCATCCTTTAGTTTCCCAGCACTACACCTTTTCCTCCATTCCCTCTTTGTCATTTGCATCAGTTGTTTGAACCATTCTGCTCTGCCAGGTGAATTCAATTCAGCCAAAAAGCAAAGTCAGGAGGGGGTGAGGGAAGGCATGATGAGTCCCATTTCTCTGAAACTTTCATAATTTGATGCTTTTTAAATATTGGAAATAAAATCCTGAAATGATATGTAAATGTTAATGAACCTTAGCTGAGCTAAAGGCATTGAGATTTGCCTACAAATGCCATCTGGATATCTGTCAGCGCAGTGTTTATTCTTTGTATTATTCTTTCAACCTGCTGTAAACAATTTCAATGGCTTCTGGATTTCCCCTTCATATACAAATGAATCTTCAGTGCTGATCCTCCCTTTGACTCTCTGTATCAGTTCTGATGCCAAATGGAAACAAAACTCCCTTCTGTGTAATACTTAACTGCGTCTGTGCTCCTGTGGGACTAGTCCTGACAGAGAAGGAAAGGCAGCCCCCCCACCCTCTCTGCCACCAGCCTTCAGGAGAGTTTGTCAAATAAAAGAGTGCAGAAGGTCAAGGTGGAGACCTGATACTTGAAACCTGTCTCCAAGGCATCAGCTCTGGCACCCCAGGCAAGGAACAAAAACGGACAGAGGGTGAACTGCAGCTTGCCCCTTCCACTGCTTCATATAAAGCCTTTGAACCCTCGCCCTAAGGGGAGCCAGGGTGCCCCTGCAAGGCAGGGGGCTTCTAACAATGTACTCCTTGTGCTCACTGGCTTCTCTGAATGCTGCACCATCTAGGATTATCCTGTAAGTTGCTTGGTGTGAAGGAACCTCCTTCTGGTGTAAGAACAATTTCCTACTCTTGGTGATGGATGAAGCTGAAATAAAGCAGTTTAATTTTTAGAAAACTGTTGACCCTGAAAGGATTGAGCTATTATTTTAATTAATGTAATGAGCAAATGCTACTTGTAAATCATTAAAAGAATGTATGCACAGCTCCAGATCCTGCTGTCTGATGTGTATTGATGAAACTTTTCTTGAACCAGGGGAATGCAGGTTAATTTTTTTTCTGCTACATTGACAGCAGCGTGGGCAAGACATTTTGCTGTTGCTTTGTATTGCGTTTCCGTCACCAGGAAATTTGTCATCAAATACAGGCTATTAGTGTAAGTGTGGGTGAATCGTGCAAGTGAACATTCTTAATTATTTCTTCATAGTGGTTTGAAATTACAGTTGGCAGAATTAATTTTCAGCTATACCATTTTTTGCTGGGAATGCTGAGCTGTTCTAACTTTTGTAGGACCATGTTGATTTCAATCTAGAAGGTTGGTTTGTGGGGTTTTTTTTACTGAAAAGATCCATAATGGAAATAGAAAATTGTGCCATACAATAACTGCTGATTTAAAATTTGTAACATATAAGGTATGTATGCTCATTCAATTCCTGCCCTGCTGGGTTTGAAGCAGTGACTTGAAATTTGCTTCCCATGTTCTCAGTTCCTTGATTGTAAGGGCGTATAATTAGCTGCTCTGCCCCAAGGATTGTATTTCAGCAGTTCTTTCTCTCTCATTCTCTCTCTCTCTTTCTTTTTCTTTTTTTTTTGTATGTATGTAAAGTTCTGTCTGTGGCAGAAAGGCTGAATTTGTAGCAGGGATGTGAGGAATTGGATTCAGGTTGATAGCTCGAACGAAACGGAAGAGGGGTAGAGTGAACTCAAGTGGCTCACTGAGATGCAGGGTTGTCCACCCCTAGCTGGTGGCACTGAGTGAGCATGCATGCAGGCACCCCTTCTGTGGACACCAAACTGCTGGGAAGGTGTCTTGGAACAATTCTGTGGCAGAAAAGAAAGAAGTAACTCTCAAACTTGAGATCTGTGTGAGAGACAGAGAAGTTGAACCCAGTTTCTGAATACAGAATTCCTCTGTACACTCAGTGAAATAAAAGTTTTAAGAGAAAGTGCAGTATCCTTTGGAAAGAGGCTGTTGAAAAAATGGGCAAGTAAGTTGCTAACATAAGGTAAAATACAGATGAGAGTATTCAGGCTTGCATTCTTCCTTCAAAAAAGCACTTTTTATTCGTGTAAATATTTTGTTAAATAACACCTACAGCAACCATTTTTGGAGCTAAACAGCTACTTGTGTGTTTCTTCTTAGTAGAGATACCGTTCTCCTGATAGGAGCTGGAGCACTGAGTGTTTCCCAGAACCTCATGATGGGCAGGTTTCTAAAGCTCACTGTGTTTCATGTTCTTAGTGACAATAGGTGACAGGTAAGGAAGGTGGCAGATGAGCTGATCCAAGAGAAGCATGGTGTCGTTTCTTTGTCTTTACATTTGCAGTCTTTCTGCAAGGTTTTCTCAAGGAGACAGCCAAAACTATTGAGATATCACTACAACATGGGAAAAAATTGTTTAATGAGGGCTGAGACCCTAATTAGTTGTAGTTCTAAAGGAAGAAAATTAAGTCAATTTAGGATATATTTTTTGAGAAAAAAATTTGGATTATTCTTGCATTTCCCTGTTGCCTTTACCCATGAACAAAGAGTTGTTGTTTTCTAAGATTTTTAGTATTTAGAGGTTGAACTCTCTGTGAAAAGGCTAAATCAGATGACCCAACACTTGGGGTTTTTTCCCTTCACTTCTTTCTGTCAACGCTGCTTGAGTTTGGCCATGGCGGTGGAATTGGATTTCATGAGGGATATAAAAATCTCGTTTTCAGACAGATGTTGGATATCAAAAACAGGCGCATGTTAGAAAGCTTGATCTGATGAGCTGTGCATATGGTTTAATTTTTCAGTAGAAAATGTAATTAAATTGTCTGGTATTCCCAGATTAGCCCACAGTGCTTAACGCTATAATCTTGCACGAAGATCTTAAGTGTGTGGTTTTGATATTTCTGGTATATGTATGTTTTTTTGTTGTGGAGGATTGGTATCTGGCTCAATTTATTTACTAATTAACCTTCCTTTTTCATTAGTTGTAAGAGTGGTCATAGATAAACTAATCTTCTGTTGTTACTCTGCGAAGAATGATTTTTAACTGTCATTTCTCGATTAATACTAGCTGTGAAGCTTTTTTTTAATGGTAGAAGAAAAAGATAATTTTGCATAGGATAGATTTCTTTACTGTATATTTCATATATTTACTATGAAATTTGGGTCATACTGATTTCTGGCTATGCTACCTAGAGGAGAATCACAGAAAATAATTTTCCACATACTCTTTTGCTTGTTTTTCTTCAGAGGGAAATAATTGTGGGTGAGGGAGAAGGGGAGCAGAGGGGAATTGGCAGACATGATGTTTGCCAATGGAAAAATAAGTAAAACATACAGGGCCATGCTAAGCCTCCAGCTCTACATGAAGATGTGCACAGCCTTCAGGGATCAGCTCTCTGCAAGGCCTAAGACTTTCCCTAGAAAATCTGGAAGTGAGGCATGTAGGGTCTGCCCATATGCCACCATGGATGTGTAAGATCACAGCATGCACTGCCTTGCCTGTTCAACAATAGCAGGGAAGGAGCAGCAGCACAGGATGTGATGGCAACCAAGTTCTGTGTGCTGTGAGTCCCTGGAAGGCATCCTGTGCTGCTGAGGGTGGAACCTGGTGCTGCCATGTCTGCCTTACTGCTGTCAGGCATGCTGGTTCAAGGAAGCAGAAGCATGTGACGTGACACTTGCATGTGTTCATTCTGTTTGGATGTACCACTTGTCTGCTCTGCTGTGGAAAATGAAAAACAGCCACCTTTTTACCATAGTGCAGACATTTGTCGCTTTATGGTGTTTGGCTACTGTAACGCTCGTTCAGTGTGGATCAGATGGAAAGTGTGCAGAATGGTTTTCTGACTCCTGTCCAAGGAAAGCCCTGGGTCAGCTGGCATACAACTTTCTGAGAGCTGGCTCAGCTGAGTCTTCCTAGAACTGGCAACTGAGCTGCCTGGTTAGCCATGAGGAGCCTGCAGCAGGCAGGCATGCAACACTGGGGTGTTGTATGGGGAAGGGCAGTAAGTAGGTAAGACATCAAGGAACTGCTGTAGCTATTTAGACTCCCAGCCACTTGAGCAATTCAGTCTGAAGAGTGGCCAGGGAGACCAAAATAATGCATGCTCAAAGCACGGAGAGTGACAGCAGGGAAGAACAGTGAATTGTTCATTTTGATGTCCCTCAATCACAGAGATCCCAGCAGACAAAAAACCACAGTTTGTAAACTGGATTGTATCTGGCTTTGCTTAGTTAGTCACAGTCTTTCCAGTGATTTAACCAAATGTGTTTTGTACTGGTTTATTTAAGCAGGTATTGAAACTGCATGTTGATAAGCCTGTTAGCAGTGGTGCCATGTGTCTGGACAGAGTAAGCCATGCCTGTGGCTGCTCTCTGTGAGCCCAACACCTGCTGTTGGACAAGCTTACTGCTGGTCAAGACACTCACTCTCAGTAGCAGGGCTTTGGTGGGATGCATGCCCAGTCCCCTGAAGGCAGCTCAACGTGGTAGAAGGAGGTGGCAGACTGAAGGGCTAAAAGAAGTGTTGGGGTGCTTCCTTGGGGCAGGTGACCCTTCTCCAAGTGATCTTCTGCAGTTTGGTGATGACTGTGCCACTCTGTGTCTGTGTAGGCTCCCTGGGTGCGACACCACAGTGCTGTTGGGTTTTGGCTCTGCTGGGTATGCAAGAGTTCAGTTGAAAAAGGAAGGAAAAGACATTTTTTAGGAAAGTTGCTCTTCAAAACAGCATAATTCATGTCATTTCAAAGGCAGGGTTTTTTAACTGTGTCTTTCCTCTCTGCTTCCCATATTCAGCAATCTCAACTGAAATAGGAGTTTTTCTGAAACGAACATTTAGACTGTTGCGTAAACTTTTTCTATACTTTATAATAACTCTATAGAAAAGACTGATATTAGGATGGGTTTTGGTTTTGAGTTGCTTTTAGTTTGGCATGGCCCAGTTTTTCTGGTCTCTAAGCACCATCTGTCTCTCTTTCCAAATATCTACAGTAACCATTTCTAATTGTCTAATACCCTAATATCCTTTTTTTCCCATCCATGGGATCTTCGTGACCTTAAATCTTTGTGCTAAGACAAACTACCCAGTATTGATTTAGTTTCATTATTCAAGAAATAACTTTTTTTTTTAACTGAAGTATTAGTAATATTTTTCTCTAATGCCAGAGGTAGATTTAAGATCACCTTGGTTTACAACTAAAGTTGTTTTGCAGAAATTTAAAGCACAGAATTTCCCTGGAATATTTGCAGCTGCTAATGTTAGCTTGTGTGCTTAGAAATCAGTACATAATAACATATCTCATGATAATCTAGCAGCTGGGAAAGTCCATATGCATTCAAAGACAAATAGGCAGCCAGCCACTCTGATAATTACCACTTCACAGCCCTTTCTCTGAAAGGCTACAAAGTGAAATCAATGCAAAAATACCTTTCAACGGGAGATGCCCCATACCAATATTGGTGAGAAGTTTTCACTAGAAACACACATGGGATAAAATATTTAATAGTAGAACTCTTTAACTCATGAATTATCATTCAGAGGGAGAAAGCAAAATCCCGTAAGTGGTGGTCTAAAAACACTTTTTAAATTAAACTGCCCCATGTGTAGTCTGTAGCACTTACTTTCTCTCTAGCTGTTTTAGGCTAGGCTGGCTGCCTCTAGTAACTGGTTTCATTTGGCTCTCAGCAAGCTGGTAGGCATTTTACAAGAAGGGAAAATTGGCTGGGCACTCTGTTTCCTTATACCTTTTGAATTCAGCCAAGATAAGCTGAACTGCCAGAAGGAGTTTTAGATGGTACCCACTGTATTTAAGGTAATGAAACAAAATACGTGTGACAGAATATGTTCAAGAGAACTGAGGCAGATGCATATCTTATTTAGATCTGCATTTTAGATTTATCATCTTTGTTGCCTTCTTGAGTAGCAATGAAAATTAAATGAAGTTGCAGTGCTGAAACAATGTGCTCTTACTCATCATCTCTATTCACCCACCTTTTCAGCTCATCTCCTCTTTCCCTTTTTTCCTAATTTTCCTGTTGTTTTGGGTTGGTTTTTGTTTGGTTTGGTTTGGTTTGGTTTTTTTCTGATGACACTTTAATACATGCTGTGAACATATGCCAAAAAGCTCATTCTTAAAAGCTGCCTTCATTCATCTTGAGCTGTTGTCGAGAGCTCTGTCTGCTTTGTGGATAAATTGCACAATGCCGAATCAATGTCCTCTTGTACTGGAAACCAGACGATCCTGACAAAATCTGTTGCATTCATGTGGAGTGAGTGAAGAGATGGCTTACCTCATGCAGAATGCGGGTATCAAAACACCTTCTGCTTCTCAACTGAGGTGATGATATAAATGTGACTGCTGATCCTAAACCAAAAAAATTAGAAATGTTTGCTTGCTGCAAGTTACTTTGTATGCTTGATAAATATTCCAGCCTTACGGATGACAGTTTTTGGAGCATAAGCTACTATGTGTATTTCATCAAGGTGATTTTCAGATCATGTATTATTTTGGCTCTATACTTTTTTTGAGTTCTTCTTAATGTAATTTAGCTGTAGCATAAATGTACTTAAAGCTGAATACTCTCCTTGACAGGAAACTTCAGATGAATAAACCATATCTATTGTGTAATTAAGGAGTTTCTTTGGAAATTGGCTTCATTTCAGTTTTTAAAGTGTTGTTTAATTTGTTCCAGAAGTAAAGTGAACTTGGTTTTCAGAACTTCCTCGTGGTTGCTGGTGGTTAGAGATGTAATAAATTGAATTCCTTCCTAATAAATTGAATTCCTTCCTAATTTAAGCACTTTGTAAATATATAAACTAAGCTACACTCTGCATTGACAGGCATTGACAATGCAAGTGATAGTACCTTTGTAAAGAAAATTGTCTTTTTAATCACACAGAATAACAGCAACTATTCCTTTCCATTGCAGATACACAGATGTTGGGAACTGTTCGAGCAACAGGTTCTCCAGTAATTTGAGTATAATATTTCAGTAGACTTGTTGAGGGAGAGAGGAGAAGGGGAAAAATGCAGGCTCTCCTAGAGACCACATATATATTCAGCAAGCAAATGAGATACGAGCTTTGAAACAATAAGCTGCTCTATAATGCACAGACGGTCTTTCAGGATACCCAGCCCAAGCTCTGAAGTCTCTCTACACATTGATAAAAATGTCTAACTGAATGAAATAAGTTTATTCTGTTTCATGTTAAGCCCTGTTAAGCTATTCAGAACTGACTGAGCTGCTGACTCAGTCATTGTTCCTGTTTTTTACAACTCCTCCCATTCAGTTAATTAAAAAACCTGTTCCTGAGCAGGAAACAGACGCAGTTTTTATACAGAATTGATCTATGTGCATTTTAAAGATTTCTGCTCTGTGAACGCACTTTAGCTTTATTTTCTGCAGGCGAAGTGCCTGCCAGGGGCAGTACTGTGATGTGACTGTCCTCCTTGGTTGGAGGACACACCATCCTACACTTGGGCTGGGGCGTGTTGAGCATGGGATGGGGTCAGAACCTGAAAGGCACAAAAGACTGCTCAGTGAGCAAGAAGGCAGTGAATGGTGCTGAAGTCAGGCCATCGAAATGGGGATACTTACGTGGGTGTAGCAGGAGGAAAAAGATCTGTCAGCAAAAGAGCAGAAAGCATAAGGGGTGGAGTGTTTACAATTGAAGAAAGTGTCTTTACACTGTGGCAAAAACACTAAGAGCTTGAGTTTTGGTGAGTGTGGACTTTGAGGCTTTTGCAAACTAAAAGGTGTTAGTAAGACAAAGTTAATGATTAAGCTCAGAGGTTGATACTGTTATTTTAGCAAAAGTTTTGACTTGACAAGAAATAGAAGAAAGTGTATTAAGTTGTTTGGAGAAGCTACCGTTATTCTGTCAAATTTATTTCTTAAGAGATGGATACCAAACTCAGAAAGTTGTATCCGGTGTAAATCAACAACTCACTCATGGTTAGAATCCCTGCAATCTGTGTTGTGGTCAAAAATGTTCTTCTGCACATCTTTAATCTCTCCCTATAATTGCAATCTCCCCAGTTTTTTAATCAAGAAAGTCAAATAATATGATTCAAAGCAGGCTTGACACAGAGGTGCTAGTTTCTAAATTACAGAAGTTGCCTTTCTTCAAAGCAATTAAATTTTGGCCCTCTAAAATGATTAGTCCTCTTTCCAAACACAGCTATTCGTCTAAGAATGAAGCCTCTTCTGTCTGTCAGTATAAGATTTTTCTGTTGCCACAGGTGAACAGATTTCTTTTATGAATACTGTCTGGTTTTTATTTTAACCTCAAATAAATGTCATTTACTTACATCCACAAGTAATGAGGAGATTGAACTACTCCCTGTAAGTAAAGGCCACATTTAAAATACTTTTTATCAGTGCAAAAAATCCTCTTCATCTTTTTGAAAAAAAAAAAAATAGGCACTAGAGCTGCACTGAACTCAGGTCCTGAAATATTGCTGACCTTAGAAAATATTCCAGTTTCTTTCACTGGCACTTCAGTTGCACAAGAAGCTGAAGTTCATGGTTTAGCAACCAAAATGGGGAGAGTGAAAGAGTAAAAAGGCTTCATTCTGTATGGTTTTCCCATGAAGTGGCATCTGCTGAAGGAAGGGAAAGGATGGCATTGGGTTTCTGTACTCCTTAGGTACTTGGAGTCACACAGGTTACAGACTACAACAGCATCATTGCTGGTGGGGGCATCAGCCCACCTGGAACAGATTTGTGGTACTGTGTTTTCTTCAAGGTAATAGTCATGAGTTTTGTTTTGAAACAAAAAAAAAAAAATGTGATTTTGCTCTGTCAGCATTGAAGAGGAAAACTTACACATTTGTAATTTCTACTAAAATCAGTGTTAATAAGGTGAGTAACCCATGGTATAAAGGCAGAATATTTGGATGCAGCTGTGATATAAAATCCCAGTACACTTGACTAACCTTTCACAGGTGTACTAACATGTTCTGTAAGAACCTGCTTGAAACTAATAACATTAATTTCAAATGTTAACCATAAGTTTATTCTGTTACTCTCATCTCAACTTTCTTCTGTGCTTTAATTAAATGTTAAGCTATTGTAGATAGCCCTGTTCTTTTAATGTATCTATGTCTTGACATGAGTGTATACTGATGATTTGGGAGGAGATCACCTAGTTAAGAATAGATCCAAGGGGAGATTAAGTCTGTGTTTTTTCTTATTTTTAAAGGCATGTAATGTCATTCACTAAAATAGGAAAATCTACTTGGGTAGAACAGTGTCAGACGCTGTTAAGGAACTTGTCTGCCATGCAATGCAAAATTTGATGATCAGTTTGCAGTGCCATATCTAAGCTGGATCTCTACTCCTGAGGAATGATTTTTAGCCTTGAATAAGTGTTAATGTATAAGTGAAAGCAATGCATTTACTTAATAAGGCAAGTGTTTCAAAGTACAGTAAGAACTGTAACCATGTACTTTTCCACCTTTGGTTCTCCCTCATTTTATTTTCCAGCTGTTTATATAGAGGACAGTAAGTTTTACTGGAGGCTTCTGCTAAGTGTGGGACAAGTTGTCTTTACCTTCTTATGAAATCTCCCTCTCTGGTGGCAGGCAGTTAGTTCCATCAGATGTTCTCATAAGGATCCTGGATGCTCCTGTAGTAGATTGGAGTATAAGCTTTCAGTGACTGTTAACCATTTTCATAACTGAGGTTTGAGTGGGTATCCAGAACCAAGGGAATGGGCTCTTGGACTCACATAAGGAAAGCTTTTGTCCTCGAGCAGCTGCTGTTAAATGTAGTCATCTCAAAACTGTTTCATGCAAGCTCTGCGTTGGTTTAGTTGGGTTTTCTGTAAGTTTTCTCTCTTTCCATTGTTCCCTTTTTGAACTGTGATCAGGGTAAGCATTGATACTCACCCCAAGAGCATGCCATCTTCATGTGTGTGTCTTTATATTCACACTCTTCAACAGGAAACTTAGAACAGCTTTTGTTAGTAGTAATTAGGAAAGCCACTTGGTGTGGTAACCATCAGAGTCCTCTGCGTGGTCAACTGTGTGTATGAGCTAACACACTGCCTCTGGAACATATTCTTCACATCTGTTGGAAGCATGTGGGAAAGGAATAAAATGATACTAAATTACAAGTTAGACTGATGATAACTCAGTAAGTTAAATCTAGTTAACTTACAGTCCAGACATTCAAAACATGTGATCCTGTGAAATGGAACATTTCATTGTGGTAATCTTGTATTTGTGATGGTAATCACTTATGAAACAAAGGTTAGAGGTTAGGCTTGTTTTCCCTGTCTGTCTCTACATCATCTGTAACCTAAAAGTCCCTCTCATGCAATATCTGTGAGTTCAATCTGCTTTAAGCTATCATCAGTCACCATTTGAACTGAGTTCTCTTTGTTATGCTGCCAACAGAATCAATTTTTTTTGTTATGCTACTTAAGAGTCATAAAAGTAAGATAAGAGAAAAGAGAATAGGCTGTACCATCCCCTTTGCTTTGCCAGCATAGGATTAGAGGTTTTGATTAGCAAGCATTGCGTTGCTGTGTGGGAAACTTGGTTGGATTCCCTCCCTTGATCTCTGGAATGGTGTCTGTGTATACGCGCAGGTGATGTGTCAGCTGGCTGATGCTCTGCTTCGACATGTCTCACCAGGTTGTGATGCCTGACTCATTCTCTCTTGGTTGAATGGGTATTTGTGCCACAGACATAACACAGTGAGGAATAAAGGCATTTAAGGCTTCAAAATCTTCATAATACTTCCGAGAAGTAAAACTATTCAGTCTGAAGGGCTCCTTCCTCATGAAATGTTGCACAATCTCTACTGACTGAATGTGCCTTTGTGCCTTGCCCTCTGATTTGCAGTGCCATAAGCTTAGCTCCAGTACACTTGATGAATTCTGCTTGTATCATGTTTACTTAGATATGTCTCTAGTTCATATTTCATCTGTTTTTTAAACACATTCCCAAAATTTCCAGAAGATTGGGTATAGATGGGGACACAGGTCCTCTTCTTCACCCATTCCCAAGAAAAGGTATTGACAGGCAGCTCTTATAAAACAGTAGGAATATTTCAGTTTCTTTAGTAGCTATTTGAAGGTGATTATGCTATAAGAATGAATTGTCTCATTTCTAGTTTGTGGCCCAGTTGTTTTCTGCTGGAAGCTGTGTACCAAAGATATACTTGTGTATTTTCCTGTTGTGTCCTCCACCCTTTTATAGTTTCCTGTATGTTTTCAGCAGGCTACAATATGAAAATAAACAAAGAAATTATTAGGAATAACTCAGAAAAATTTCCCTCTCTGCTCCCAAACCATTTTTTCCATTATACTCAGAAGCTCTCAGTGTGGCAGATGAGGATGAACCTGTGCTGCTGGCTTGTCTTGTTCTTTCTTTGACTGATGGGATGAACTTCCCATAGCACTGTATCCACGTCACTTTACTGCTAGGTCCCAACCTGAGGTGAAATCAGTATCTCCTTCAATGCAGAGCCCAAAGATGACAGAATGGGTGATTCACTTTCCTGTCTTGTCTGTGGGCAGTAGGGCCATGAGCCTGTCTGCACTAGTTCATTTGTGGACTACTGTCTGCTCCCACTGTTAAAAACAGCCTTCTGGAATGCCATTTACAGTTGCAGTTTCTCTCTGTGATGAGTCTTTTTCCTCTGCACTGTCCCCTTTGCAGTGGGGACCCACCAGCTCTGCTGTTCCAGAGGACCGGAGTGTGCCAGCGCTCTTCTCTCCTCTGGAGAGCAGTGAACAAATGCTCAGTTTCGACAAGCTGGAAGATGACAAAAGTGAAGCAAGGCATTTATTTCCCACTCGTTACTTCTGCATGTCTGCCAAACCATTTCACATGTACTTAGTGATAGGACCCTGAAAGAGCTTCAGTATTACATTTACACCATGGTTCCTGTTAGCCATGTAATAGCTGTGTTCAAGATACGACTCAACAGCTACAGCCACTGCTAGGACAACACTACTTCCCACAAAATGCCACATGTAGATTCTATGCAAAGACATACTGGCAAATGTCAATTTAATTAAAAAGTTGATTTTTTTAAAAATTGCAGGTATGCTGGAGTGTTATGATTATGTCTTAATCTACTGTTTTAGAGTATTTGGTTTGCCATGCTCATTCTTGACTGGCTGCCTTGTGTAAGGATTAGGTAGGGATGAAACGGCTCTACTGTATGATCTAGTTGATGGGCTGACATAAACTGAGATTTTCTTCCATTGTCCCCCACTGAGACAAATTTATATCTGCATCAGGCATTGAGGACAGTTGTGTACACAGTCAGATAAAGACTATACAGGTCCAGGTAAGAACCAATCGTGCTGAAGTATACTTTGCTAACTCATGCAGCTGCATATCCCTGGTATCTTGCAAGCCACCTCTCTGTGCTCTTTGTTATTATGTCTTATTTATGCTTTTGGCTGAAGCTCTTCAACTGTTTTATCAAGTACCACCATTTTGTGAAGAAAAATAGAGTAATTTGCTATAAGTTTTATGCACAGGAATGCTGAAAAATGTAGACAAAAATTATCTTTTTTCAAAATGGTGTTATTCTGGCAGATAGAGCCTTTCCTTTTTGAGTCAGCTCTGCTGTTCTTTGGAATACTAAAATGCAGTCAGCAGTCAACAAATATGAAACAAACCTCTGCAGTACTTTATTACCCTGCTGTGCCGTCTGTGCATTCTTGAGAAGCGCTGGGCTTTGCATACGGTCTCACATAGAGAGATGTGAGACTTACTAAATAATCAAAGCTGCTGAAAGACAATACAGCTCCTGCCTTCTTGGAGAAACATTTAACAGCTAACGTATCTGAGCAGATTTTTCAGTGACCTTCCATGTTTCCTATTTAAGACATGCTCTTTTTTTTTTTAATGGAATTTCTTTTTCCAGAATTTCTTTTTGGTACATGAGATAAATGTCTTCTCATCCTTTTATATCAATGAAAACTAGATTGTTTGTTCAGCCTTGTGAACCCGTGCCATAGATAAGGACCTGCCTGGGTCTAGGCACAGAGCAGACACTGTACAAAATAAATGTTTCTGTTTTGGAAACATTCTGGACCGTTGGAATGGGCTGAAGTTGTGAACGTGGGTAAGCCTGCAAGAACCTGAGCAGTGGAAGCAGCAGAAACTGGGACAGAAAGGGCTGGTTAATGCCCCTGCTTGCAGGCATTACAGGGACAACCTCTGGCAAGAAGGAAGATGGACTGATCTTTCTGCTCCTACTGGGTTTTTATAAACGCCTTCATAAACTGAAGAATAAGCCCCAGTTTAGGTTCTTCCTTGCCTTTTTAGCTTTCCAGACTCATTTTCAGCAGTAGTGGATTTACTGTCTTTGCTGTAAGTACCTTCACAGAGAATTCATTATCTACAGAGATAATATATACTAGGATGAAACTGTTCCAATACTGTGCCTGCCAGAGGCTAAAGAGAAAGATAGAGATATAAAGCTTGCAGTAGTTGTGCATTTCTCCCTTGTGTTTGGCTGCAAAGGAAGCGCCACACCTGCTCAGTGAACCATGCAGGTATCATGAATCTCTGATCTTTCTGAACCTTAACTGATTTACTACAGTAACATTTCATTACTCTTTTTATGCTAGTGAGAGAGGGAGAGAGAGAGAGAGAGAGAGAGAGAGAGGTGAACTTCTATAAAAGTATAGTTTTGGCTTTCTGTTTTCTCTTTTTTTTTTTGTTAAATTCCAAATTAACACACAATTAAATTGTGTTCAAGCTTGCTGTCAGTTCTGTAAAGTCTCACGATGAAATCATGCCTCTTGTGAAGTGTAATACAATTCCACTTTAACTTACAGTCAAGCGAGGCTTATGTCCATTAAACTTGTATTTCAGCCCTAGTGTCTTTTTTTATTTTTTATGGCATCTTGAATAGAGACCAGGGAGAAACATAGTAAGAAATTGTCTCCTTCCTCCCCATTAGTTACTTGACATCTGGCTCAAACATGTATTGTAGTCTCCTCTTCAGCTCTTCTTACTCTCCTTCCAATCCTCTTTCAATGAAGAAATAAATTTTAGAAAACTGTTTATAGAAAATCTCAAGTTACAAGCCCATCTTTTTCAAGGAAGAGACATTTTAACATCTAGCCCTGACAGCTTCCATGCACAGCATACTTCTTGATTTCGTAACAGGCAGAGAGATTAATGCTGCCCTTCTATTATATGCTTTGGGATCTGTGTGTACTCCTCTGTCGTCTACCTCCTCGTGAACTGCTGCTTATTAACAGTGAAGGCACAGACGGCTTTGTGTTTGTGAGGCTCAGCTGAAGGATGGGGAGGATGGCACAGATAGCAACATAGAGAGTTCTGAGCATCGCTTTGTACCAAAGCAGAGCTCCAGCTGATGAGTTTTTTCTATTACTTTTTTTACAGGAACGTGTAATTCTACGATACAGAACAGACTCTTCTCCCAGTTGCACACAGCCTAGAGCATTTGTTCTGTGTTGAGGAATCTGAGACTTTTTTTTTAGAACTTTGGGTTGCAAGGAGCAACTGGCCTTTTCTTGCCACCAGATTGACTGTTGTTAAATACACAGTCACAGAAAAATAGTATTATTATGCTTCTGAACAGAGTAGCTAGAGAACCTAGAATTAAAGACCACTGTCTCATTCAAAGGGCTGGATGAGTATCGCTCATATCATGTATTACTGTTCACTGTGTTGTTTTCCTTCCTTGTTCCTGTGAATTCATGCTTTGTTACTGTGCCCAATTCAGTTCCCACTCTGAAGCGAGAGTTCTCAATTTCTTTCTGAACTAGCAAAATTTTATCACTGCAGTATATCAGTTTCAAAAAAATTCATAGCTTCCATGCAGTATCATATTCAACCCCTTTTTGTACGTAAAGGGGGACTGTAAAATCAGAAGTAACACCAGTAGGTTTAGGTCTGTCCGAGGTGACTTAAACTTGCTGTGGTTTGGGCTTTTTTTCTTCAAGGAACTTAAAAGTATGAAGTGTTGTTATAAATTGTAATCACATCTTGCCTTGAATCGTAACCACAGCTAGGAATCCTGCAAATCAGACTCCTGGATCCCAAGTTGGGCAGTTAGTTAGGGTTGCATCCCAATGGCAGTGTTGGTAGTCAAAGAGGATAGCAATCAAGAAGTAGGCAGGAGAGAGCAACTGTGCCAAGGCAGCCCATGGTGAACGAACACTGTGTGACAACTTCTGTTAAATTTAAGAACATCTTGCCCTTAATGACTATCTGTGAAATACAGTTACTGGCTCTGTGCTCTAGAGTAGTGGTTTTAATGTGCTGTCAAATGCTCCCTGGTGCAATTCATAGTCCCTGCTGCTGTGTGATGTCCTCACATGTCCTGACTCCGTGTAGGAGGAGGTCTGACTTCACTCAGCTCTCCCCCAACTCCTGAGTTTCCTTTGCAGGGTGCCTGTGGGGGAAAGGACCTGTACAGCTGGGGAATGCATTTTCCTCTTGGTTAGGCTGTGGCTGACAGGGAAATCCTGAAACCAGGACTTGCATGGTCTGTATGGCAGACTGGGGATTAAAAAGCACAGTTCTCTCTTCAGCTCTCTCTATCCATGCCTTGGCGTCAGTCACAACGCACTTTCCAGCATCAGTTAACTGAGCACCTCCCTGATAATTCTTTAGATTCCCCTACCCCAGAGGTGTTGTCTGCCTGGCCCCTCTATTGCTTTGCACCAGAAGAGGCTCAGAGCCCACAGGCTGAGGAATTCAGCTTTAGTATGCTGGCATGTTTCTGTTGAGTATGTGAAGCATATTTCCAAATGGTTGTCTGCTGTCAGGTTTCCTGTTGCTACCCATAGTGTCTGCCAAGTGTAGCTTTGTCACTCCTAAAATCTATACTCTTAACCCCAGAGGTACTGTAAATTCTGTGGAAGAAGAGTTTGTCAACATTTTCCAAGATAAGAGGGTATGCCTACAATTAAAGTTTTAGATATCTCCAGTAAGCAATTAAACAGTTTTACAGAGAAGAAAGCCTCTGGAGCTACTAAGCCCAAAGATACTCCTTCTCTGCTCTGGGCATCCTTGAGCCATGAGTTCCTCCTTGAGCTGTGAAGGAGGCTCTGGGTGGTGTTGCTAATTGTGCTTAAAATCCATCCTACTTACACAGCTGTTGTTTAGTCCTGCCTAAGGCAGAATGCTGCATGAGGCAGACCTTTGGTCTGGCCTGGAGAAGCCATTCCTGTAGTCAGCTATGTTGCTGTATCACACTGTAGAAAGGGCTTCAGTGGGTCAGACAAAAGATTCTGCTGCTTCTACCCCGTTGTCTTCAAAGTACATGAATTGTTTTGGTTGAACTTCAAATTATAGCACATCCTGAAGCAGACACCAAGTTAGGAAAACTTCCAACTGATTTTTGAAGTGTGGTGGACGTTATTAAACATTTGCAAAATGCAGTCTTGCAGTGAGAAGTACTAGCATCTGTAGTTACCCTGCTGATAATAATTCCAAGTTACCATGGTCACTTTAGAAAGACAAAACATATGGAAGGGTACAAAAGGAAGTCTTCTGCCTTGCAAGCTGATCTTTAGGCTTGCAGCCACAGTACTGGAGCATACTGATTAGCAGGGTGTGCCTCTGGCAGAGGGGTGCTGCCCTTGGCACAAGAGCTGAGCCCTTGCTCTTGCACCTCTCGTGGTGTGCATGTGGGTGGGTGGGTGCACGTGTGTGCACACACCTGGCAGCGTGGTGGGACGGCTCTTTTTCACAGGGTGTCAGGGCCCACTCAGTTTGCATTCGTTTCCTCCCCTGCTGCTAGATGTCCTGAAATAGTTCAGTGTGGGTGAATTCTCTGAATGTGTCACAAAAGTCTCAAGCCTGTTGGGATGTAAAGGGGCAGCAGGGTTTTGTGCACAAGAATGCTGAAGGAATGAGAAAGTATTTCTGTAGGTGGCTGACATCCTCATGCATTTGCTGTACTTTAATGAAACTGAGCACTGTTTGGGAACAATAATCCAGTGGCTGCATGCATTGCTAATTTTGAAATGTGATTTACAGGAGCCATGGTAAAAACCATAGATTTTACTCAGCGTTTTTCTCATTTTCTGCAGTTGTTTCTTCCATTAAGTCTTGCTGAGACCAACCCTTAACTTAGCAGTAGTTAAGGTTTCTAAATTTGGAAAGATCACTCCACTGATTTGAAGTCACACAAAGAGTAAATATGTCTGTCTAAGCTTCTGTTATCTCTGTATTTATAAAATAAAGCTTTTAAACTTTGTGTTCATAGTGCACAGAGATGATTGATGCACCTGGCTGTCCCTGGCAGGTCTGCCTGGGCTGGATCCCTCCATGTTGCTTCTTGCCTTTTACAAGACATAAAAAATAGTCAAGGTTTTCATGCTGGGGGGAGGTAAAGTCAGTAAGAAACACTTCTTTCTTATGCTCTTCTGAAGGCAACCACCTTCAAAAGGGTTTTAAATGTGTATGGTTTAATATCTGATGTCAGCTGAAGTTCTCAAAGGGCTTAGTTTACGATTTAGAAAAGTTAGATGATATTCCACTCTTAGGGAAGCCCAGGGGGGAAACGGTTTTAGCCTAGCATTTTTAATAGCTATTTGATGATGCTAAAAACAACCCCGAAGCCCTTATGTTTATTGTTTTGGGGTTTTGTAGTAATGGGTGTGTTTTCTTTCTGTAAAACTTTTAAGGGCCAAAAAGTGTTATTTGTACAGATGCTATGACACTGAATTATGTACACAAACACAAATGCCTCCATAGTTATTTACTATTTCTAGAGAACATGCAATAAAACGATCTTTTTAAATTTAACTTTGGCTGCCACACATTCTTTTCATTCTGACCTGGTGAAATGGAGTGTCTTTCATGGCACGTCTTTCATCTTCTTATTTGGTTGCTAATAACCGGAAAAATTGACTGAGCAAAATGGTGAAGAAGTTGAGCCAGCAGTTGCCACAGTGACAGTTGTCCAGTATAAATATCTTACAATTCTTCTGTTTATCATCTGTTTTCAGGGCAGTTTAAGCTGCTGGAACAGGACCGAGATATTAAGGAGCCAGTGCAGTATTTTAACAGTGTGGAGGAGGTGGCTAAAGCATTTCCTGAACGAGTTTACGTCATGGAGGAAATAACATTCAACGTTAAGGTAGTCCCTGAATAAATATTTATCCCTGTCTAAATGATTAACTGTTACAACCTTTATATACATGGCAAGTGAGCAACAGTGCTGTGTGGGAAGTGTGATTTTTGAGACAAATGAGCCTTTAGTGTTCCACATTCAGTGACGGTGCTCTTTGGCATCATTTTTACAGCCTTAAATCAACATGTCCTCTAAGGGCTTTCCTGCCCCATGGCATTTTGGGGAGCAGTCCTGATGATCCATTCAATAATTCATCTAATTAGGATGCTCCTGCCAGATTTTAAACAAATGTTGTTTGTTGCCCCCTTTTTCCTCCCCCTCCAGCAGTCTGAATTTCATTCTTTGCTAAGCAGCAGCTGCTCAAATCCCTGTCCAGAAAGCCTCATTCTCAGAGAGCACACAGGGTGAAATGATGGGGTTTGCGTGTCTCAAAATTACTGCAGCTAAATAGCATTGTGGATAAAACAAACAAACAAAAAAACAAAAACCCCATAACAAAACAAAAAGACTCACTTGTTCTCTGTGTGCATGTGTGTTTCTTTGCATGTGCACGCCTCTTGGGCTCCTCAAATGGTCACTTGCTATCACCAAGCACACTGCAGTGACATGAAACAATTAAGACAGAACTTTTTCTTCCTTGTCCTGCCTATATGTGTGACACTACACAGCGTAGGTAAGCTCTGCCATGAGAGCAGAGTATTCTTCAGGCTTGCCTGGTATGATTGAGTTGATACAGGCTGGTAGAAGAGCATCCTAGAGCAATGGTCTAAATCCACATCGTGTACCCTGGCTGATACTGCTGGTGTGACCAGTATAGAGTTTCCCCGTCCCATGTGTAGCAAGATGGAGTTTGTGTAACAACCTTTTAATAGCTTTTTCTCTTTCTTGTACTGCTACAGTACGGGGACACCAGCTAGTCTGCAATTTTTATAGGTGTTGAAGACTGCTGTTAGTGCAAGAGCTCCTCAGATAATTTTTTAGTGACACAGACTCATACCTTTCAAGACAGCAGGTTGTTTACATTTGTGCTCTCCATTAACCTGAGCCTATAAAACAGAGGCTTTCATTAAGGAGGGCTACATGAGAAAGTTGGAACATTTTTGCATCTTCTGGATGTGTTGGGCAAATCAAGGTAACAAGCAAATTTCATTTCTGCCCAGAAAAATCAGTATTACCTTGGGACTACTAGCCTTATCCAGTGCTGTGCCGTTATTCCTTGTTTGGTCAATGACCAAATCAAGAGAGTGGCACAGTAAAATGTGCAGCTTTGATTTTCTAGGGAGAAAAGTATTCATCCACAGGCTTGCCTAAGTGTAAAATGCCATATCTCAAGTTTAATATGAATGTTTTTAAAACTCTTTGTCATATTTAGCAAACTGAGAAATAAGAATAGCTTACTGTTGATACCAAATCCATTTTTAAAAGGTTTTATAGTGATACTCCTTAATGTAAATAACAGTAGTAATAATCCAGGTTTAACCTAGTTACACAGTTATCTTGGCAGTATTCCTCTTGGCAGTTTTTCCAGTTTCATAGAAGTCTATTCCAAGGTTATCATCTTCCAAAAAATAAATGAACTTAGCAGGATTTATTAAAGTGTTTAATAACCCTTTACATGCAAGAGAATTATGTATGCTAAAATTTTAATATAGGAGAGATTCTGTCAAGCTGATTAGAGCAAAGGGAGGAATACTAAGTACGGTTGATTTCTGTCCAATGCAGTGTGCCTGTTTTAATTCAGAAGAGAGTGTCAGAAAGTAGCTAATCCGATGTAAAAAGGGAAAAAATCACCTAAAATATCTGATGAAGCAAAGCAGTTAAGATGAGAAGGAACTCTGAAGTCTGGGAATTCTTTCTTGCTCCAACCACTCAAGTCTTTCATGGCTAATTTTTGAAGAAAGAGCCTGTAGAGTTACAAGGTGCCACCAGACAGTCACTGCATGCTTTTCTCTGTGTTTGTTGGTCTGCCTGCACGTGCCAGTACACCACAGCTACGGTTCCACTTGGTGCAAACCATGCTCTTCTGTGTAAATCCTCTCTGCTCCAGCAGGGTTTTACAGCCCATGCTGCCACTCAGCAAACTGCCTGCTCGCTGTGATGGGCTGTGAGATCTTCTCCAGGGGGTTACATTATTTTTGCTTTCTGTATTTGTTGTTAAATGGAAAAATCAGCCTCATTATCCTGGGGAGGCAGTGGAGTTGGATCTCCCTTTCCTCATGGTTTTGCAGCTGGGCAGGCTTTCTGGGCAGTGTGCTGAGGCAGGGAGTTGGGGACCTGCTGGATATTTGGAGGATGGCTGTAACACATGCCATCAAGCACAGCTGGCAGGGGAGGGTGGAGTCCTTTTTCACAGAATAGCAAACAAAAATTTTAGATTAAATACAACTTCTGTAATGGCTAAAACCACTTATGGTAACTTCTTTGGGCATCTGTATGCATCAGTACTGCACTTGGATTCCCAGCTGGCTGCCTCAGGTACCCAGTGGCCAGCAGCATCTACAGGCACATAAATTTAGAGTGTTCTGGGGATAAGTGACTTCACTCAGTTGATAGATATTTAGTCTGTTCCTGATTGAAAATTGGGTGTATTCTTTCTTCACTGATCAGATAGGTGAGAAACTTTTTTGTAGTAGTATTCAGTGCATAATTGTAAAGAATTCTGTTAGTGTATCAGATTATGCTACAAAGATGAGAATTTTTTTATTCTCTGTTAATAGGAACAAAAATACTGAAAAATTTGAGCTATCCCAGGGCCCTAGCTTTTGTCGAAGCAACAGCAATAGATTTCTGCTGTTGACTGCTCTGGTCCCATACAGGTGTCAGTCTGTACAAACACCCAGGAAGCTATTTGCACCAAGACTTAGAAACAAAACCAGGAACAAAAACCACACATCACACTGAGGGCAATTCACAAAAAGTTCTCTTAAAAAGCAACAATATTGTCTGATAGATTGAACACTGGATGAAACATGAATTCCTACACCCCAAAAACCAGCTCACTTAGTGTTGGAGGACTGTTCATGTCCTCCAGAAAAACATTTTTGTCCTGAAGACATCACTTGGGCTCTGTGGGGAGTCTGTGAAGCTGTTTGCAGACACTTTTCCAGAATGGAGAGGAAGGCTGGTGAATTAGCCCTGTAATGATTCTTTTCTTCCCTATCAAAGACATTGTATGACTGGTGTGAACTTTTGATACCTAAATTGTTTATTTTTTTTTTATGTAATCCTCTTTTCATAGTGATTTAACTGTGTTGGCCCATACAGTGTGCATTTTGGCAGAAATAAATCTGTCATGAACACTTTGCTCTCTTTTTTCTATTTTTTTCCCTCGACAAAAGTTAGTGCAGTACAAGGAAGATCGATCTCCTGGTTGTAATTCTAATGCCCCTGATAAACTCACCCTGAGTTTCCATAAAGTGCATATATAGAAGGTTGCAACCTATAGTGGCATTTCTAAGTGCTGCAATAGTGACTTTCTTGAAATCAGTCAGTGTGTGGGTTTTGGCTCCAAACTTTCAGGCAATTCTTAATACTTCAGCTCAAGATTTAGTGTTTTAGTCCCCTCATTGTCTCTTAGCTTGATGCCAGCCTTATGAGGCTGCAAGTCATGGCTCCAAAAGGGTTTTTTTCCCTTCTCTGTCCCCAGTACACACAGGTTCGACAGCTCGGTGTCTTGCACTGCAGTGCACTGCTGTGGCTGCCTCTTTCCTCCAGGGTCTGGTGGGCAGCTTGAGTGAGAGAGAAGCAGAGAAAGCAGACCTGCTGCTGTGTGCCTACACTGATGTATGTACCTGTGAGAGGGTTTCTGCTCTGAGAGGAGCCTGGATGGAGAGCGTCATTGCCTCACAGTGGCTCTGTGGGGTGACCTTCCTATGAAAAGATGCTTCATGTTAGAACTCTACAGTATTACCTGACACATTTTGGGTCATTTTTAGAACACATTTGAGACATTCTTAAAGAGCACTGAAGCCAGCTTGTAATGTAGCAATCAGGGCAAAGTCCCTCTTAGCCCAGAGGGAAATACATGTATGCTAACGTGAAGAGTTGTACTTGCTGATTCTGTTTTGGGAGACAGACATTTGTGAAAGAAGAACAGGATACTGTCTCACTGAATTTAGTCAACTTCCTTGAAAACATTTGCTCATTTTTTCTGCTAACAGCTCCTCTGAAAACTCTGTTTTACATTTTCAAAATCTTTTTTTGTACACCTGTAAGAAAAAAATTATACTTATTATGTTTTCAATATACATGTAGTGCTATGATTTGCCACTTGGCTCTAATAATAGAAACTGTATGCTGTAGCTATGAATCCCAGACCTCACAGTTCCAAAGAGCTCTACCAAAAGAATCCTAATTGTGTGTTTAAAGTGAACACAATGCTCACATACATAAAATCTAGCCGGTATAACAAACAATATAAAGCCACAAATCATTTTATAAAGTGTTCATATATGTCCAAGTGATTAAAGATTTCTACTTCAAACTATAAAAAATTAGTACAATTGTAGTCCAAGACAGGATATTGACTGAGGTGTTATCAGAATCTATTTTTCCGAGTTAGCCTTTCCTTAAGCAAAAGAAACAGTATACTTGAGCTTTCCCAGAAAAACATATTTCCTAAATAATCATTTGTCACTTTCCTAATACTTGTCTTCTGCAGGAGATATAGTTGGCTTCTGAAATTGCATGAGTCTTGAAGTTTAAAACATTATAGTGACTTAACCCAGGGCTGTTTTGCAGTGTGTTTGATAAGGTGTCTGTAAGCCAGTAACCTTTATGGTCAGCATCCTGACATCAAATGTGAATGGTTAGCATGGATCAACATCTGGCGGTAGGGAGGGGGAGGGCAAGTACAGCAGGGAGTAAGTTCTAGTTCTTGAGGTCCTCTGCATTAGGAGTTGTTCAGTTTGAACATCTACTGGTGGATGGCTGTGGAGTGTAGTGTGGCAAGCACTGCCCTCTTTCACAAAGCTGGGGGCACTGATTGTTCTCAACTATTACCAGACAGTGAAAACTGCCTGGGAAAGGCAAAAGAGGGTCAAGGGTGAAGTAAAACTCCAAGAGTCATTCTTGCAATGAATGAAACATTTTTGTTACAATGCGTAAAGCCCCCCTGGGTATGCTGCTGAATTAAGGCTTCTCAGGTGCTTTCTGCCTTCTGTCGTGTTAGCTGTTTTCCGGGATTATCATGAGATTTTAACAGTTTGCCACAAAAATATGTGGTTAATTCTGCATCAGTCTGTGGTCTGGACCACCTTAACTCTGCAGCTCTGCACTGCTGTCCTCTGTGTCATTCACCAGTGATATGCTGTGTCACATGCAGGGGCTGGGACTTGCAACTAGCAGGTCCAAGTGTATAAAATAGCATAGGGCTCTGCTACACCCTGCTAACAATTGCACAGCAGGAAGCAGAGGGTGCCCAGGGAATGCTCTCAGAGGGACTGTGAAGGAGCATAGGAGCTGCTTGAAGATGCAAATCCTGCTGGGTCGGTAGGAGGTGGGTCTGCTGTAGTGTTACTCATTCTGCCTTCTAGGAATAATTTATGATATGCACTTTTATGTTGCCTTTAAGTGTACTATTTGGCATAGAACCATAGAATCATTTAGGTCAGAAAAGACCTTTGAGATTATCAAGTCCAACCATTAACCCAGCCCTGCCAAGTTCCACCAGTAAACTATGTCCCTAAGCTCCACGTCTACACATCTTATAAATTCTTCCAGGAATGGCGACTCAACTACTTCCCTGGACAGCCTCTTCCAATGAATGACAACCCTTTCAGTAAAGAAATTTTTCCTTATAGCCGAGCTAAACCTCCTCTGATACAACTTGAGGCCATTTCCTCTTGTCCCATGAGTTCTGAGAAACTGCTATGCCTGACTGTGTCCTGGAGGCCCTGTGAAGTTCAACAAAGGCAGTGCAAAGCCCAGCTAAAGTCCATGGCTCTTTGTTGATGTTTTTGTAAGTTTTGTGGCCATTGATAAACTGAAATGTTTGAGTGAACAAGACAGAGCAAATTTTATTTTCATATGTCATTGCTACAAGGACAAAACTTATCAAAGATCATTTAGCTGTGTAATCTGAGAAACAAAAGCTTGGCGATATCTGTGCATTGGTATGTGCATTGAGAGATATATGTGATAGGTATGGTATATCTTTGTTGCTAATATTCTGGAACACATATTTACATACATGTATGTTTTATAATGTTTATTAGCACGTGGTAATGAATTAATGAACCTAACACAAAAAGAGGGGTGTTTGTTTTCCTGACCTTCAGAACCAAAATTCTAAAGTGTACTTAGCCTGCTGAGATGTATCGGCATTTCTAACATCACCAGAGTAGAGTTTAGTGGATAAAGTTGTGCAGTCTTAGACTTTTAATTTCAGTTTTTCAGGTTTTTATTACAATTTTGGACAGCAACTGGAACCTTATATTTTTGTTTAGAAGAAAGAGTGCAGAACAGTATTTTTCTTAGTATCAAACTAGAACAAAGGCATCATCTTTATTTTGTTCCAGCACAGTAAAATTCAGCCTTATTCCATCCATTTTTGTCCTGTGACTGTGTTTTTGAAAAATAAAAAATTGTTTTTCAGACTTTTTAAATTCAGAATGATTTTGTCTTTAACCATACCTGTTGACTCTAAAAGTCCATTTGCTATTTGACTGGTTGAAATGGATGCCATTAATAAGTAGCTGCTTTGCAAGACCTTAATTGTGAAGCTTGGCCATTTAGTTACTTCTCTGGTTTCACATCTGACCCACCATTTCCTTCTATAGTGGCTTGTTTATGAATCACCAGGGAACTGCAAGTTGGCCAAGCAGGAGCTCCCACAGCTGTAGGTTGTGACACCTTCCTCGCTCCTGATGGTGTCCCACAAGAACTGAGAAAAAGCTGCAATCGTACTGTATCAAGTGAGAATGTCTGACAGTGTAGCTGGCGTTGTCAAAGCAGACAGTTCTGTGAATTTGTGGATGCTAGAAACCAATATTCTTAGAGAACATGCCCTCTCAGTAAGAGAAGTAGGGATCACACAGTACATGCACAGAGCCCTGCGTGTCCTCAGCCCTTACCACGGCTGCAGCTCAAACACAGCCCTCTGTAGAGGTTGTGAGGAGAAACCCGCAATGAGAGTCACGCTGGCGTTATCAGCAAAAAAAAAAAACCAAGTGCTTTCCTTTCACATCGTGGTGTTTCAAAATGCTGTCAGGCCAGTGGTGCAAACTGTGAATGAGTATTATGTACCATAAATCCTAGTAGTTTCCTGGATTAGACCAATTAGTGTTTGTTTAGATAATTCAGGCCTTGAATGACTTCCTTTCCGGAAGCCCCAAGCCTGAAGTACTAAGGCGGCACACCTCGCCTGAGCTGCCTCTGCAATTGCCTCGAGAGGCTTGCGGAAAATAATCACAGTTTTACAAATATGGGGGAATTGCAGATCACGTCTTGCAAGAGGAAGCATTATTCACAGTGCTTGTCAGTTGTTAACTTACTGGAATTGCAGCTTTGATTTTGTGCAGTGGCTATTGTGCGATGGTACCAGAGTTTGAAGCCTGGATTTTGAACCTCATACAGGTCCATGCAGTCTTTATGTGTTGCAGAAGTGAGGAAGGGATGTACAACTTTAGGATATCTTTTAATTTGCAGGGGTTTTAGTATGTTCAATATTCTCAAATAAAATTATCTATAACAGGACAGTATTTTTATCTGATGCACCTTCCTTTATGAGTAGGTATCTGCTGCTGCTGCTGAAGAATTGTGTGGGTTCTGTTAATTCCCTGAAAAGGGCTTTTCATGTTAAACCACTCAAATACGAAGCAGAGCAACCTTGTCTATAAAGAGTTATTTCAGTCTTAAGGAAATAACTTCAGGAACAAATGAGCCTTGGACATCTGTTTTGTCTTTTTTTTCCCTGGTACAATTTCCATGCTAGACCAGCTCACACATGGCTGTGCATATGTTGTTTAATCTCTTAAATTGCAATTATGATCAAAAAATGAGGAAGGAAGTCTATGACTAGGAGAGCAAAGCAGAGGGGAGTTAGGCATATGGGACAGACCGATATTCTTGACTTCTCCTTCAGGGAATAGATGTCATCTGTCATTCCCCCTAGCCTGGAAAAGATTATAACAAAGGGATATGCTTCATCTGTAATGATGAGATCACCTTTTCTGCTCCACAGGGAGCTGAAGATGGTAAAAGAAGTTTGCTTCCTTCAAGAGCCTGCCAAATAAGTTCTAACAAACAGCAAAAACAAGGGTGCAGGGAAAAGATACCCCAGGGAATCCAGACATGGTCTGTCATTGCTGTATGACGCAAGTGGCTATTTGAGTTTCAGGGATGTATGGATTTGTCCTTCCTTTAAGAAGTGATTATGTTTTTTCTCATGCCTTCTTTGGCAGTTACCTCTCAAGTAAGATGAAGGAATGTGCAGAACAATAAAAAAAGATTGCTTAGGTGAGTTTCAGGTTAAACACCTTGCACTTGACCAGTCAGCTGTGCAAATAGAGTTACTTTTCTTTCTCTTAGTGCATAGTCTTGTAAGTTCAGTCTCAAAGGATTTGATATGATTTGAAGTATTATATTCATTAGGGGAAAACCAATTTTTTTATTATTGTTTTGCAGGTGGCTTCGGGTGAATGCAATGAAGACACTGAAGTTTACAACATCACCCTTAGTACTGGGGATGAGCTCACTTTAATGGGGCAAGCAGAAATCCTTTATGCAAAATCTTCTAAGGAGAAGTCACGACTCAACACCATCTTCAAAAAAATTGGGAAACTTAATTCAATTAGTAAGCTAGGCAGAGGCAAAATGCCCTGCCTCATATGCATGAACCACAGGACCAATGAGAGCATCAGTCTTCCTTTCCAGTGTAAGGGCAAGTTTAGCACCCGCAGCCCACTGGAGGTGCAGATGCAAGAAGGTGAGCACACGATTCGCAATATAGTAGAAAAAACCAGGCTGCCCGTTAACGTGACTGTGCCTAGTCCTACACCAAGGAACCCTTATGACCTGCATTTTATCCGTGAAGGGCACAGGTACAAGTTTGTCAACATTCAAACCAAGACTGTGGTGGTTTGTTGCGTGCTTCGCGGAAACAAAATTATTCCCATGCATTTTCCCTTGCACTTGACACTTCCAAAATTTATTCTACCTGACAGTTTGGTGAAGGGGGAACTGTGGCATGAATCCCTCATCCAGCACTGGTTTAATATATGCCAGGAACAGTTTGACATAGATGAGTATTCCCGTGCTGTGCGAGACGTAAAAGCTGACTGGAACGAAGACTGCAAGAGCCCGAAGAAGAGCCGGTGCACAGGGCACAGCCACGTGCCAAACTCCCTCAGCTACGCGCGGGACGAGCTCACACAGTCCTTCCATCGGCTTTCAGTGTGCGTCTATGGAAACAACTTGCATGGGAACAGTGAGGTGAATCTCCATGGCTGCAGGGACTTGTGTAACGAGTGGGCCCTGTTCTCTCACGATGCTCTTCAGTACCAGGAGTCTGGTGACAGTAGCAGCGATTACCTTTTTCCTGAAGTTAGTGAAGAATCGATGTTTCTGCCTACAAAACCAGAACTTCCTTATGAAGAGCTCTGGTTGGACCAAGGGTCTGGAAAAGGTGGTGACCAGCCTCTCTCTTGCTCGCTAAGTGAGAAGAACAAATGTGACAACTACAGAGGGTCTTTCCGATCAAAGTGTGGTAACGCATCTCTTCCTGTGCCTGCAACTGTCGGAGCAACCACAAAGTCTTCAGATGTTTCCCTACCTCCACCTCCAGTGCCTCCCAAATCAGAAGCAGTAAGTGAGGATTGTTTATATATAGTTTGTTTCTTTTTCAGATGGTGTAGAGTTTGCTTGGAGGTCTTTTTAGGGAAGACTTGGTGGAGATGGGAAGGGCACATACAGGGAAAGGCAATGGTGAGACTTTGTGAGATGTGCAACTTCAGCTGGTTTCCTACCATATGTAGGTCATGTCTTAAAAATCACCAGAGTATATTTAATATTGCTGCTCTAGTAGCTTAATCCTGATACTTTTGGGTGATATTTATTGGGGTTCTTTGCTCATGAAAACAAGGTCTAAGAATTGCTGAGTCACTTCCTTCTCCTGCTTTCCACATCATCTCCCCATGTGGCCTCCATGTTTTCTCATATTTTCTGTGGCCAAAGTGTGTGGGGCATGACTCCACTTTGAACTGCCTTGGATGACCTTAGTGTGTGCGCCTTCAATTAACAAGCCCTGATAATAAGGACAGCTAGAATTTTTATGGATTTGAAGTTTTGTTAATGAGAGATTGTCTTTTCTGAGTCTTTGGCAGATTTCGAAAACTATTAAGTGTCATTGTCTCAAGGAAACTTTATTAAACCAGACCTGAACTAATCTCTCTGTACTGCTTATTGAAAGAAAATATGTTTAAATAGGAACTCTGCAGAATTAATAAATGAGCCTTCTGGAGGACTCAGTTTTAAACAGAGCATGTTTCCTGGCCTAGGGTTCTAATGAAAACCTATTGGAGAAATCACTTCTCCAAACCTGAAATGTCATGGAGTCTTAAGAGACAGAAATACAAATATGTTTTAACAGGAGCTTATGTGGACTATCTGGAGAATCTATCTTTTAAAAAGAGAAAAGAGAAAAGAAGATTCCCCCAGGAAAGAGTGTCTAGGAGTTTGTAGCAAAATGTAAATGATATATACTTATATCGCATGAATTTTGGTGAGTATCATTATTTAACAAATTAGTTATGTAGGTTTTTTTTCTGGAATTAAAAACAAATATCATTCCAATTGCAAGCCCTATGGTAGTTTAAAGAGCATGTCTGTACAGTAAACTAAGACTAATTTGAGACCAACCTGCAGCAAACTATAGTGATCCCAAACCTTTCTAGCCTTTCCATCATGAGTCAAGTCACAATCTGCTTGAAAGCTAAGCTGTATGTGGTCATGCTGGGTTAGCCTGCAGCAGATTGCCACGGGGATCCCCCTTGGCCAGGCTCTAAGTCTGCTGCAGAGGTACAGGAAGGAGAGAGGAGAAGGACACAATAAAGGCATGAAATGCCCAACTGCAGCCCTTGGACTGTGCCACCACAACTTCCCAAAAAAGCAGATGCAGCAGCTTCAGCAGCCAGGGAAGTCAAGACATTATGTCTTCTTAGCAAAGAGTGTTTACATGCAGTGTCTAAGTGCAGGAACCCAAGAGCACTTCCTTGCCTCTGAGGTCAGGTATCTACTGACACTTTGTCCAGACTCTTGGGTAAGTGCCCAGCAGCACCATATTGGGATGAGACTCCCTGGCAGCCTACACTGATGTTAACTGGTGTGGGGCTGGTCCCACCCTCCTCCTCCTTTCCCAGCCACATGGTCCTGGCTTCTCTTTTGTGCTGGCTCTGGCACTCCTTGCCTGGGCAGGCAGCCAGGTCTGGATCTGGAAAATTATTAGTTTCCTGCTGATTCCTGTGAGCTGAACTGCTTCAGCACGGGGTCAAAGGAGTGCCAGAGCCACCACTGGGGAGTAGGTGGTGGGGGAGGAAGGTAGCCCTCCTGGCATGGGATTACCTGGGTCATCCTGAGGCATGGGCAGTGGGGTGCTGGGAGAGCTGTAGAGCACCTGCACAGCATTGGTGTGGACCCTCATACGTGGGGAATTCTCATGGCATTGTGACTCCCTTTGGAGGCAGCAGGCTGACGTTTGGGATAGGTGTGTATATTGCCTTTTAAAGTTATTTTGGAAAGTCTGCAGTTTGTCATGTGTATCTTACATTACTGAGGTAATGTGTGAGTGCTGTCAGCAATTTCAGTATTGCTTTCTAGCTATGGTGGAGAAATAATTTCTGCTAAAGATATTAGCTTGCATTTAGAGGTGGGCAGGGGGTGTAACCCCATTAAAAATAAAAAATAATTAAACCCCTACATTTCCATAGATTATAATAATCTATACTTGCTTTTATGGCTTCCTGGAACAGCTTTGGAATGACTATCAGTGACCTACTGAATTCATCTGTGGGCTGGGGCCGAGGAGATGTTTGCATGGTTTCCATGTAGGTATTTTTAGAGTAAGTGGATCTCAGGAGCTGCTGATGAACATGCGGTTTAGTCATCACTCCCTCTAGAATGATATTCCATAGTGTTTCTGTGTAAAGGTTGGCTGGCAATTGTATTTTTGCATGCACTAAATTTAAAATGTGTGTCCAGGAGCTGTTTGCAGGAGACAAAAAGGCATCTGGGTATTTCAGAAGCTGTTCTGGTTTTCTTCTCTCCAGCAGGATGAAACATTCTGATTTTTCATCTGTATTTTTTAAATACACTTCAGAAAATCAAAATAGGGTACAGGCAGAACATGGGGGAGGGGGAAGTGACCTCTGAATTAAAGCCTGTAAATTAATAATTGCTTCAGTCCCCAAACACTAGTTTGCATAAAATCAGAGGCAGTTTTCCTGACTGACATATAGCACATCCCTGATGGAGTGTGCCAGAAGTTCAGGCTCCTGTGGGCAAGGACTGTTGAGCTGCATTGTGTTACACTCGCAGTCGTGCTGGTGACAGCGTGGGTTTTACCCAGGCAGCCTCTGAAGTGGTCACTGTGATGGGCCCCTGCAATGCCCACACTCAGGAGTGACACCCCAGGGGCCAGGGGGTGCAGGAAGGGCTTGGGCTGGCAGCAAAGAAAAGGAGCAGAGGTCTTAAAATTAACATAGCACCTCATGCCATCGGAAAGGGATCACCATTCCCAGGTCACAGGAAGGAGGGCTGGAGCACAAGAGAGCTCAGACACTGTCGAATAGAAGTCTCAGGTTGTGCAGTGCAAATGTGTTTTATCTGACAGCTATATGGCATGTGGTGCTTCCGGGCCAAGGAATGTTTCCTACTAAGAGCAGAAGCCGTTGAAGTGATTGTCATGTTGCACCGTGGCCATTCCACTCATATCCTATGCACTTATTTCATTGCTATTCTCTTGGATCTAGTGAGGGTAGCTCTCCTCTGAAGCTTCCCCTTGCTCTTGTCAGTTTAATCTGCAAAATCTCTCCTTTTTATTCCTATGCTGGGTTTCCTGGGGGCTGTGCCTGGCAGCTATAACTGTGGTCTTGTGACAGGGACTAATTGGGACTGCAAACCGGTATTATTTATGGCCTCATCCTCACCTGCAGTCTAGGTCAGCAAGGGAGTTTGGCATAGTTTGTTATGCCAGCACCTTTGAATGCCGTCAGTCTTCCCACAAAAGAATTCCTTTGACCCTTTGGCTGTCTGCTGTGCTCAAAGAGCTCCCCTGAATGGTCTCTCTAACTCCATGGATATATATTCAATAGCATTCAGTATTTACATTGCCTGGTCTGACTTAGGGGAAAATAAAAGTCCTCAGGCGTCCTTGGGGCACAGCACTAAAATGGTTGAAGAGTTTTATGCCTGAATTCAACAACAAACATGAATAAAATTGATTCTTCCTTTTTTTTCTTTTCCTTGAAAGAGCAAATAAGAACCCTTAGAACAAGATTTATTTCAGTGTTTTATGCTGTTGGGCATTTCCTGTAATTTTGACTTGTTTTGAATTAGGGAAAAAATGTACTACAATGTTCTAGTCCCCAATTTTCCATTTCACAAAAGTACTAAATGGGTTGTTGCCTTTTGAAAGCACTGAAGTGTATTGCAAAAGGTTCCACATTTATTTTGGTTTTAAGTAAATTCAATCACTTTAATTGCTAATTATGTGTTGCAGAATTGCTAAGATAACTTTTAGTTCTGCAGTGTTGTAAAATTTAAGGATAAACTGTAACTTTCAACCACAAAAATAATTTCCCTTTTCTGATGCATCTAAGACTGTTTCAGACAAGGAGAACATAGAGGTCTCCTCATGCCCAGGGGTAGGTGGTGAGTCATTAAAAATCCTGCCTGACAGCCAAATTCCCAGTAGCCTTGCTCACCTCTAGCCCTACTAAATAAAGTTACTTTCCCAAATATGACCTGATGAGATTAAGTTCTTAAATCCTTAATTTTTTTCTGTGGAGATGGATCCTGATGTTTTGCTCCTGCCTAGGCAGACCAAGCTAAATGTCAGGTAAGCAGTGCTACAGCTGTGTGTTTTAAGCTGTAAGATTGTCTGGCTGCACAAAGCAGACCTGCGTTATTTGAACAGGCTCTTCTGCCCACACCTTTCCACTTGTATATTTTGTACAATCTTATCCTGGACTGCTTTGGCAGCTACAGGAGAACTGAACCCTAAGTTCAGTTCTGAAGGCTCCGAGTTTGAATCCCAGCAGCTGGTAGATGTGAGATACGTGTACTATTCCTGAAGGAGGGAGGCTAGGAAATTGTCTTGGAGCTGGATGGCTGAGTATCACTGGTGAAGTAAATCAGAAAACAGTGAAGTCTGTTGAGATCTTTTCATTACACAAGCTTGGTTTAATACATCTAAATAAATAACACTTGTGAAGTTTAAAGCAAATGAATTGCTCCTTACAAAATGTGTGATATTGGGAACAGCCTGACTGATTTTCTATATTACTGGAAGGTTCTTTTACTTTATTTCATTGTTGGTACTTTTTACGTGAGTGGATATCAAGCTACTGAAATGTGCCCTAAAAAGATTGCTAGTAGCTCTACTAATGGCAAAGTGTTCTTTTGGACTTCTTTGACAGCTACATACTGTTGCAATTGTAGATACTTTTTCATTTTTCCCTTCTCCCTGTTTAGTTATTTCCTTTCAAAGAATAAGGCAGAACCAGATGTGTTTCATCTGATTGAGACTGCTGTTGCCCAGATTTTCTTGTTGTTTACTTGCACATTCTTCTTTTGTACAGGTAAAAGAGGAATGCAGACTCCTGAACGCTCCCCCAGTCCCACCACGGAGTTCAAAGCCGTCCTCCACCAGTCCTTCCATCCCTCCTCGTACAGTCAAACCTGCACGACAGCAGACCCGCTCTCCCAGCCCTACTCTGTCCTACTACTCTTCAGGACTGCACAACATGTATGTGTTTGATCTGTGAGAGCACTGTACTAGCACTGTTTGAGGAAGTTAAATTTAGCAGTATTCATTTTGAAGGTGCTCATTTCTAAGGCATGGTATGGTGTCAGACTGGCTGACTTGTGAAATAGGCTAACCTGTCAAGTTATTTTTAAAAATTCGAAAGGAAGCAGAGCTCCAGAAGAAACTCTGTTTTACTAGATAGGAAATAGCAATTTATATTTAACACCAGAACATATCACTATAGGTAATGTCACCCTTAAGTGACACAGGCTGTCTAAATGGAAAATTCCTTATAGTTTTGTGTGATTCTTGAAAGGCTTGAATCTTAACATCAGACCATCTCGAAGCTAGTGTTTTGGGTGTGATTTCAGTGCTACATGCATGCAATGCAGCCAGCTCTGATAACCAGGGACATAAAAAGAGTGTGGTAATCCAGAAGTATGTTGTGCCAACTATATGTGAACCTACGGGGTGGATATGGTGGAGGACAGAGAGGCCAGCAGACACCAGACACCACTGAGTGCAAAGTGAGGTGTACCGGAACAGGGCCAGATAACTTCCAGATCAAACACACTTCAGCACAAACCTAACACACAAACTGGAAAATTCACTCAGACTAGCTGAAAGTTGACAGTAGATTCTGAATTATGTGGCTGCATAGCTTTTCCAGCAATGCAGTTTTCTTCCTTTGGCTTTGGAAAGCATATGCACTTTCTGAAGCCTCACTTTCTTTTTGCCTTCTATGTCTTGTTGCCATTATTTTTGGTACCTCTTCAATGGCAAGATGCTACCTGTCTGGTCATTACAAAATCACCTGAGATGCCACTGAAATAATTTCAGCTTGGGTGCAGTTGGTATAATAACTTGTGCTGGAATTGCCTTTCTAAGCCATATTGCACATTTGCAGCTTAGTGTTGTGTATCTGGCAATGATCACTCTAGATCAAGGCTGCTTGCTTGTTTTTATGAAAGCCTGTTGGGTAGTTCTGTCAAGGTCTACTCCACAGGAGGTTCAGCATAAGACCTCCCAGCATCTGGGGCCCACCAAATGCTGCTCTTTCACTTTGTAGCCAAGAATACATCTGCCTTCCAAGAAAGCAGGAAAACAGAAATCAAGTCTCTCAGGAATGCAGGAGGTTGTAGCGAGGTTGGGTCAGTCTCTTCTCCCAAGTAACAAGCAATAGGACAAGAGGAAATGACCTCAAGTTGCACCAGGGGAGGTTTAGATTCCATATTAGGGAAAACTGCTTCATGGAAAGGGCTGTCAAGCATTGGACCAGGCTACCTAAGAAAGTGTTGTAGTCACCGTCCCTGGAGGTACTTAAAAGACATATAGATGTGGCACCTGGGGACGTGGTTTAGTGGTGGACTTGGTAGTGCTGGGTTAATGGTTGGACTTGATGATCTTAGAGGTCTTTTCCAATCTAAACAATTCTGTGATTCAGTGATTTGCCTTGAACTTCACAGTATTTGCATGTAATTCATCTCATCTTGGGTCCAGACCAGATATCTCCAAAACTGACCTGGTGTTGCAGGGGAAGCTACTAGAAAATTAGCAATATGTGGAGCAACCAGATTGCTGGTGAAGCTGCTTTGCCATTTATAGCAATGATCTTATCTTCTGGATTGTGAGGGGTTACGGCCAATATTTTAAATACAAACAAAACCAGTATGATTTGTCCTTATCTGCTTATAAAAATGCCTGATACCTGGCTTAAGCTATATTTGGGGCTTCTCTTAAATCTTTTGGCACTGAGTCCCAGAGAGTTAATTTTGGTGGAGGACGAATAAGGAAGCACTTTGATAATGTTATTTTATCAGTTTTCAGTAATTCTGTTAATATCTTAAATCATTAAATGTTGCCAGTTCTAATACTGACTTAGAGAACAGAAACAGGATCAGTCAATTTTTCCTCTGTGTGGTCGGTTGTTTACAACACCTCACCAACTGTTTTCTCCAAACTGAGCAGCCTGAAGCCTTGGTTAGTGAAGAGTAATTTACACTGGGCACATTACACCAGTTGTTCTTAAAGCAGCCAGAAATGACCAGCTGATGGTGTATCCTTGTTGAGGGGGGGAAAAACCCCATCTGTGCTATGGTAAACATCCACTTGCTTTACCTGGCAGACTTGTATTAGTAGCATAAACAGGAAAAAAGCTTGGAAGGCATGGAGTGGAGACTGAGGGATGGTTACATAGAGGGAAACTTCATCTGTTGGGGCTGATATTTTCCAGTGATAGATATTAGAGCTGCTTTTACGCATCTACACTTTGTGTTTGAGCTGGGCAAGTCCAGGTTGGTTTCCTCTTTGACTCAATGTAAACACACAGGGAAGTAATTTTGTGTCAGTCCATTCAAAACTATGCTGGTTCTTTGAAAGCTGCTACCGTTCTCAAGCAGTTTTCACTGAGCTGTCACAGCATGACTATTGAGTTTCTTTCTTGAATAGTTAGTTTTCAGGAGAGAGAGGTGAGTAATTAAAACAAATTTTTTCAACTCTTTTCTTCCGTCTGTTGTGTTGAGTAAGGATTTTATAAGCCAGTATTCTGGCTTAGTTGACCAAAATTCCAAAGATCACCACAATCTTTCAGACTTTGTTTTAAAAAGTGGCATAAAAGAAGCAAACATTTGCTTTTGATAACAGGTTGTGTGCTTTTGTTGGCATCTCTGTCTCATGGGAACATCTGGATATAAACCATCAGTTTATATCCAGTTCCCTCAGACAAGCTGAGCTTAGTTTGCCACATGGAAATAGGTCAGGATAACTTTCTTTAGGTGCCTTTGAAGAGCAGATATTTCTTGTCAAAGCTTTTAAGGATAAGGACATGCAAACAAGTTGCTGTGGGGTAAGCTTAAAACCTGATACTTCAACACGTACAGCTAAGTCTGCCTACCCTTCCAGGTAAAACTCTTCCTTTGCCAGTCAGCATTAAATTACTCTGTGGCTGTGCACCAGTGCACATGGTCTAGTGCAATGGTGACCTGCTCTGATATGAGCTTTTGCATACCATGACACATCTGTGGTATAAAAATAAAAAATACTGGATTAGAACATCTCTAGTATATGTAAATCTGTTTCTTATCCATGGTGGTATCCCTCAGGAATTCAACAGTGTAAAACGGAGTATTTGTGAGATGACACAGAACTGAATTGAGACATCTACTTTTTTACAAGCTTGAAAAAACAAGACATGAGACTTTTGGGTATATCAGCATCTTGTCAGGCTTGTAGAAGGGGTAAAAGAACTGTCAATGCATTAATTCTAATGTGTTAATTCAAACCTGAAAAGTTCTGCCGAAGGAAAGATTCTTTCCTTGTGACAGTCACCCTCTGACTCTCACATAATTTACGGGTTTATTCAAATGCTACATTTTTTTATAGTAACAACATCCTTTCTGCTTTGTTCCTTAAGTAACGTCACAGAGAGCGACAGCACCAACCCAACTGAGAGCACACCTGTTTCCTGCTACCCTTGTAACATAATAAAAACTGAATCCAAAGAACCTGAGAGCACGATGCCTTTGGGAAGCCCCTCAGCTGAAGCTCTGCCTTCCAGGTTATCTTGGCCAAACCATTTTTCAGGAACTGCTGAAGGCCTGAATAGGAGTGATTTCCTGCTCGATCCAAGCAGGAGCTACAGTTACCCCAGACAGAAGACTCCAGGTACGCCAAAGAGAAACTGTCCAGCACCTTTGACTTTTGACTTCAATGGGTGTGAGCTCCCAGCAGGGTACTCCCCACTGACTCCAGCAGAGTTCACAAACACCATCTCTAGTTGTCCAAAGTCAGCAAGTTATTCTCTAGACTGCACTGATGAGAAGACCCTGGGAGTCAGCAACACAAAGCAGAGCCATTCGTGTCCTGCCTTACCTCCTCGGGCACCGAAGTCAAGTGAAGACAAAGCGGTTACAGACCTGTGTTCCTTGCCACAGAAAATAGATGGTGCCGAGGAGGAATCAAAAACTGGCTCTCCAGACCTCTTGGAAGATCAGTATCTCATTAAAAAGGGCATGCAGGATACATTCTCTGTGTCTTATCCCTTCTCGTCTCCCCTCCACCTCCAGTTAGCGCCAAGATCTTGTGGGGATGGCTCTCCCTGGCAGCCACCCACGGACCTTTCTGGACTCTCAATAGAGGAAGTGTCTAAATCATTAAGGTTTATTGGTCTGTCAGAAGATGTCATATCATTTTTTGTTACAGAGAAGATTGACGGCAATTTACTGGTTCAGCTTACAGAAGAAATCCTATCAGAAGACTTCAAACTAAGCAAATTGCAGGTTAAGAAAATACTACAGTTCATTAATGGCTGGCGGCCCAAGATGTGATGCTGACTAGTTATTAGTGGAACTGTACAAGATGTGCTTGATACACTTCAGCTAATACATCACTTCCTGTTTTTTGCACTAAAATTTCTTCCTGTAAATAGTAGTAGACAAATTCTTACTATGCAGATAAACATTTTTGAGTGGTGAATGGATTTTTTTTTTCTATGTCAATAATAAAGGTAGAGAATCTGCAGAGGTGTGCCTTGTGCATCCCTGAACATTCAACAGCTGCTAAAAACTGGACACTAAGGGAACTTTTACTCCATAGTCTGTTAAGACTTAGTCGTATTTATTACTGAACAATTTGATGCTGAAAGACACACACCAATCCAGTTTACAATTTTGTGTTAACTGCAAAAAACTGTATTTCTTACAGGATTATTTCTGTTCAAATAATATTTGGCAACATGCTGTGATTTTCTTCCATTTCTGTTAACAGAACACATGTTCAGATATACAAAAACATTGGTTTTGACACTACATCTGAAAATGTTAAGAACTGTTGTGAAGTGCCACTAATACACTATTCTTGCAGCATTATTTTTATTAACAGTATCTTCCTGGCTATCTGTAACGTGGATCCATGTTACTTCGAGCAAAAAGAGTTAAATGTTTTTAAAACAAGAGTCAGCTCTTTTCCCAGAGGGGAGGGAGAAGGGGGATTTTCTACTGAGCCACTCTGCCCTGGCCAATTAAAAGTTTATGACCTGTAGATTTCAAAAGTTGCTTTTGTAGTCAGATGACTGGAGTAAATAGCATGACTTCTGGTCGTGCAGCTTTCTCATGGGAAAGGCAGTTCAGTGCACAGATCTTTTCTCAGCAGATCCTGCCTGCAGCAGTAGCCTGCTAGCACAGCCCTTGCAGTAGCCCTGCTGTGGTGAAAGGTAACAACCCTCTGTGTTTCCTCTGGTGTTATGATCATGTGAAAATGCACTCAGTCTGCTTTCCTATTCCTGCCATCGGATCTGTGTGGGAAGGTGACAGTGCTCCTGTAGCATGCCTTTGAACTAAAGCTTTAGTGAGGTGGGAGGGATCAGCAGCAGAGCATGGCTGGAGAATGGGGCTAAGGGAGGTTTTGGGCCATGCCATGGGAAATGCTTGTGATATTTTCAGTTCACCTATCTTGTTTGCAGCGGGCTCAGGAGGATGTGGGTGTCAAAGTGGGAGGGACTGTAGTATCGAAGGATGGGCTGATTCAGTTGCCCAGATGCAAACACTCACTGCAATGGATGTCACACAGAAGTAGCAGTTTAAAGGGAGCAGAGAGATGCTAAGGGGGTGTTAGACTGCCCCTGGAGATCTCTCAAATTTAACTGCTCAGGCGACTAGAAGTAGGATTAGCTTTTGATAGTCCTTTGTGGATTTCTTGTAGTTGGCAGAGCTCTCTGAATCATGTCTAAATAACCCTGGGATCCCCTGCCTTTGTATATTGGATTCAAGGATTTGTGGAAGTTCCCAGGAAAAAGCCTGTGGTATCCCTTCTCAACAAGTGCATATCCAGGATCTTCAGGTGGTCAGAGCCAGGGATGCTTGAGCAACTTTACTTGCTGCTGAGCAGAGCCCTGGCCAGGGGGACACCATCTCCTGCCTTTCTTATCTTTCTGATGTACAAAAAAAAAATGTCTTCATTGTAGAGCACTGAGTGGGAGCATCAAGAGAAAATACAGAGCAGGGACAAAATTAGGAGGCTGGTTTTGCTTGTTTTCTCAACCGTATTGACTCATGAAAAAGAATTTATTTGCAAATAGAATCTTCTGTTGCTTAAGCAAATTTCATGTCATGTCTCCATGCCAAAGCCAAGATGCATTATTTGTCTTGCAATAATGCAAACCACCAGTTCCCAAACAGGGAGCAAAGCCTGATTGTTGTGGGTACTAGAAAGCCAACAAATATCCTAATAGAGAAAGCCCAAGAGTTCATAATCGTACTCTTTTTTGTAATATATTGACTTTTAACAACAGATCGATAGCTTTCTCTGGATGCTTTTTAATTAGCATCCTAAAATATTCTAGCTGAAAGTAAGACTAAATCCAATTCAAATACTGCTCAGATGGGTATGCTTTTTGGTAGACTCATGCAAGTTGAAATGAATTGCCTTTTAACGCCCACTGTGTCAAATGAGTGTTCAAATTTGAAAGGGACAGATCTTAAATGTCAGGTACTTTTCATTGTTTTTCTTGGCTTGTTAATTCCAGGTGAAAAAACGAAAATAACTCAAAGAGGGGGGAAAAAAAAACCCCAGGAGATTACAGTCTTGGTAATATTAACATTAAATACTGCAAACACCCCCCAGGATAGTAACATGCCTGAGAAAATAGTGTTGTTTGACTATGGATGGACACGTATATTTTTTTCTCTGCTTCCCTGCTTGGAGTGGCTATTCTTGCAAACAGCCTGGTGGAATTTGCATTCATGACTGCTGCATTAACATGATAAATGCTGAAATAGGCCCACTGAAAGGCCCAGAAATGTGCATTGGTTGCAGAAGCAGAGCCTGTTTGCAAAAGTACAGCTAGAACTTCTAACTGCAAACTTGCTATTGATGTCCATCCAGTTGTCTTGTCCTGGCTTGGCACTGCTTACTCATTTTTATGCATAATGTATTAGCATTTAACCTTTTCTTTTGCCCTTAGCCACTCATCACTTTAATTTTCCAAGCCATTTTTGGGGATTTAGGTGTGTTCTGTGAATTGTTTGACTGCGGTGGTGGGGTACCTGCTCTGAATAAATCAGTAGTGTGATGGGCAGCTGGAGTACAGTGGTTTGGCCTTTTGAGGAGCCACCTTTCCATAGGTAGCCAGGCTGTGGCAACTCCGAGGCACAGCTTAGAGGTCAGCAGTGGGGAAATCGAGTCTGGTTTTAGAGGGTAATCATGTTTATGGGAGTTGTGTTGATTGTCCTTGTGGCCTGAAAACAAGCTCTTGCCCATTTTATCTTCTAACAGAGATGTAGCCACTGAGTTCAGACAACATGCATTGTGCAAGAGTGGGCCTAAAATCTCTTAGTTTTTGGAGGCAGTCTGCTATAATAGGCCAGTCCTAACCTTGTATTTCTCTTCTCAGATTAAATAAATGTAAGGCCTTTGGTGCTTATTTGTTTATCAGTGTCTGAGCTGTGTGTTATCCCTGGGGTTTTTGTTTGTCTGGGGGTTTTAGTAGCAAAAAATCTGGCATGTCATTCTGTATGGAGCTGTCTCTTTGTCCTGCACCAGGGAACACATCCTTTCTATGCAACAATCCAGTGCAGGCACAAGGACTGATGCTGCCTTCAGCAGTGAAAGCTGCGTTCTGGCATGGAGGCTTTTCTGGAAGTGGACACAGAATCGGGCAGGGGATGGATAGAGAGCAAACCTGAGGGGAAATGTTGGTTTCCTTTAAATGCTCATTGTGCCTGGGATTAGGATTCTTTGTATTGCTGCCCTCCTGGCTAACCAAAGCTATATTGAAAGCAACTCAAAGTGCATATTTGTGTTCTTGCCGTATTGTAAAAATTGCCTACGGCTGGAAACTTAGGCAGAAAGCACTTGGTCCATCCAAAATTAGAAGGGCAATGTATTTTGAAGTGTTCTTTGCAGCTAGAAGCAAGGGTTTGAAGTAACTGTGTATTACACGGGAGTTTTTCTAATATAACAGTTTTACTTGCCACTTTATTGGACTTCATTCCAGAACAACAGCTTCAAGGGAAACAGCGTAAATAGCAAAGCTGTCTCAAAAGGCACCATGTTTCAAACCTGTCTATAAATAATTGAAGTGTTTTCTACTATGTTTTCTTCTTGAATCAACGCCTTGATTGTCCTCCCACTAAATAAATTTTGCTGGCACCAGCTACTTGTGTGCTGCCCAGCATAGTGCCTGCCTGCAACCCAGGTCAGCAAAGTCCTGCCTGCAGGCCAGGCAGGGGGTACACCTTACTTCTTTAAAGCCAAACATCAGCCCTGTGGGAGAGGACTGTGGCTTAGTCCAGTTCTCCTGGCTCTTCTTTCTGCTGCTCTGAAGTTGCAGTATTCCTATATACAAGCCAGAAGGTACTGATGAAATCTTAATCAGCATGAGGGATTGTCCTTTTTATTCACTGTACTGGGGATGGCAGGGCAATGGGGAAATGGAGGCCCCTTGTTGAGACCTAGCAATAAATGACTCTTTGTTTTCTTATGTCTTAAACTCCTAATAGTCCAGGAGTCATTCGGACTTTACCATTTTTGTGCATAACAACAAATTTTCAGTGTGAAAATCTGCAGAGTGATTCTCTTGACTTGGACAATCTTCTGAATTATATTAAAAATATTTTAGTTCTTAGCTCTTTAGATTCACTTTGGGTATGTCAAAAAAAGTAACCCTTTGGAAAAATAGAGAAAGCCCCAAAAGTTTGGCTTAGTACATTTCCATTATAAAACGAAGCATGGTTTTTGTGGAATTCTGTGCTGTTTTGGGCTTTTGTGTAAAAGGCTGAAGGCAGATTATTATTTAAACCAGGTGCAAATAAATATCCCTGTAATGTATATGAACAAATTTAAACCGCGTATTGTAAGTATATAAACTGTATATTAAAGACACTATTTTCATGATATTTCAAATGTGTACAGAATTTGTTGTACTAAGTCAGTTGAGTTGCATGAATTATATAAAAGGGTTGGTTTTCATTTAGTAATTTCCCTGACTTATCCTCTTGCTTATCTCAATATAATTTGGAAATAAGCACTTCTCAGACGGTGAATTCACAAAACAAGATTGGGATAATTGAGAGGAGTAATCAGGCTTTTCCATTTAACCTCTCAAGACACATTACTTTTCCCTGTCTTGTAATTTCACTTGATCCCCTTCAGCAAGAGTATTGAGCTGTGTTTCCCCAAAGAATTTGTTGCCAGACAGCTTGCCTGTTTCTACCAGACAGTCACCTAAAACATTATTTTCCCAAGCCCTATTATCTTTGTTTTGGAGAAAAGTATTCAGTTATAATTTGGATATGCTTTTAAGTGCAAGATCATGCACAAATTCTCTTGCTCTGCAGAAAGTCTCTGAAGCCTTTATTGGGTGGGGAGAAAATTAGAGACAAAACAGCGTTGTGCTGTAGGTTGCAGGTTGCCTGTTCCCATTTCCTTCAGTATTGGAAAAGAAGGGAAATGTCAGCTCCACAACCATGCACATGTTATGCAGATAAGTTGCTGTTATGCCAAATTGCCTTGGCTGAAGCTTTGTTTGCTGATACTAGGCCAAAGGAAAGTTTACTACTGCACAACAGTAGTTGTGGAGGGGTTTATGGGAGGACTCATTAATATATGTTTATGAGACATAAAGCAGGGCAGAGTCTGACACAGTGGTTGCTGTTAGATTTGAGACAGATGGGGTTTACTTGCCTCCAATCCTCACATCCAGGAGAGGGAAGAAGCATGTCTGGAGGCAGGATGTGCATTGTGGGGGCTGGGGGCAGAGTGGTGGAAGGGGCAGAGAGAAGCAGAATTGTTTTCACAAGAAAAATCTCATTCACCGTGATAAGGTCTATCCAGGGCACATCTCTGCTGCATTCTCCTAAGAGGAGAAAGAAAAATATTTAATATTTTGAATGCTCCAATCGGTTGGTTCCAGCCTGAGCAAAAAGGTGTACAGGATATACAGGACAGCATTCACTGCATGAAGGGGAAGCGAAGGGCTATAGGCCATGTCAAACTATGTCCATTTCCCTATCTGGAAAAGGCTGTTCTAAAGCAGGCATGTATATTATATGTATATACATATTATATGTACATCCCAGTAGTCACCAAGCCTGACATAAATTTTCTCTCTGTCTAGTCACCATGGCTACATATAAATATGAACAAAGAATAGAGGTAGGGGAGGGACCTGAAAACACAGCTCTTCTCTTTGGAAAGTGCAAGCTTAATGCTCCTGGACATGCTGCTCCTCTTGGTGTGATACATTTGCTGTTGAAAGCTCTCCTACGTTTGTTGGATGTGTGTATACCTTGTTCTCCCTCTCACTGGGGCTCCTGTCCTTGAGTCGAGTTGCTGTGGGATTCAGGGTACTGAGAAATCCTGACATCCTGTCTCATGTCACCAGTGACTAATCACTGAAGTCCTTAGTGGCAGCTCAGGTCGTCACTCGCTCAGGGCACTCCACACCACGCTCTGTTGCTCAGGTATAAACACTCTCTGTGTCAGCACATGCACACGTCATATTGAGCCACTTTCGCCTGTGCATGAGTGACTCAAAGCTGCAAACCTGGGCGAAGCTCTCGTGTTCTCACTTTTTCCCGTGCCATGAGCAAGTGATGGGATTTGTCATTGCAGAATGAACAGAAAATCTGGCCTGTTTGGGCAGTTGCCTTTGGTAATTTTGCCCAGGCCCTCAGTGCTACTACCTCTGCCTGTATAGGCAGCTGTTGGAATGTCAGCTCCACAGAAACACCATAGCTGTATTCTGGATATAGAATTATTTCCCTTCTCTTGCCTGTGATTGTCATGCTCAGTGAAAATCCATTTCTGTTAAAAGTTGACAGTATTTATATTTTTATTCAGTTGCCTGGACCCAGCATTTCTCCTTTCCCAGGATAAATCATTCATATTCACTTTCATTTGGCATAATGAAGAGCTGATGTGAAGAGTGGCTTTGAGAAGGAGGTGTCTTCTTACCATTCTCTCCATCGGATTCCAAAGGTGGAAAACTCAAGGTGGGTAACCAGGCTGCCACAATGGAGGCATAGAAATATGACTCAAATCTTTATTTATTGCTCAACAAGACCTCAAAATGCCCTTGACTCCTGGGCGGGACAAAAGGAATTTCTTGCCAAACATGCTCGGATTAAATGAAAACCATTCCTCTCAGGCAGTCTGGGGTAGGAGGAAGAAGAATAAAAGGGAAAATAGGGATGAAGGAGAAAACATCTTTAAGGTGCCAAGTCTGAGGATCTGGCAGTGCAGCGCAGGGACGTGTCCCTGGCTGTGTGTGGCTGCTGTAGTACTGGGACGTGCCACACAGTGTCAGACTGGCACACAGCCACGGAACATGAAACCAGCTGTAGGGGATGCACAGGGTGATAGATGGGCTCGGGGATCTACTCAGGACTCTCTGCCAGCCTTGTAAAAGCTCTGACACGAGAAGGAGCTGTTTTAATTGTGCTGGTGCTATTCCATTATACAGTACCAACAATTATTCTTAATGAATATGGGGGTCAGTGAGGCAGGTCTCCAGGGCTGAGTTTCCAGTGGATTAGTGCAAACAGAAAGCAGGAGGCAATGCTAATAGGTCAACAATGTAAGATCTGGCAGAAAGTCTGGCAGAGCCCTGAAGACCTGCATATATCTTACCTAATCTTATTTATTTAATTGCAGCTCTGCAAGTGGGAGAAAATATCCTAAATGCTAGTCTTATATTGTAGGCCCTGCTCCTGATGAATGAAGCATAGGTCATCGTGGTAACTGGCCCTCCGGTTTCCTTCTGAAGAATATGGGTGGGTTTATCCTTCAAAAAGACTGAAAAATGGCATTGTATTAGTATTTCATAAAAAATAGAATAATTTGGGTTGCAGTGGACTTTTAAAGATCATCTCATCCAACCTTCTGCCTTCTAGTAGACCAGGTAGCTCAAAGACCTATCCAATCTGGCCTTGAACACTTACAGAGATGAAGTACCCACAACTTCTCTGCGTACCCTGTTCTGGTGTCCCACCACCCCCATCATAAGAAATTTCTTCCTTATGTCCAAGTTTGGTCTACCCTCTTTCAGTTTAAAACCACTGCCCCTTGTCCTCTCACTACACACCCTGATAAAAAGCCTCTTTCCATCTTTCCTGTGTGTATTTCCTTTTATATATTAAAAGGCTAAAGTTGCCCCAGAGCTTGATGTTCTCCAGGTTAAGCAACCACAATTCTCAGCCTTTCTTAATAGGAGAGCTGTTTCATTTTCATGGCTCTGAAATTTCTCCTGTTACTAACAATTCAGTGAAACTGCAGTAGGCATGGGCATGGCACTCTGTCTGGATTTGTCCTACATAGGTCTGCAGTTACTCTTGCCTTACTATTGATTTCTGAAACATTTTTCTGCTTCCTGTAATAAAAGGCAGTGATATTTAAAGTTTTATCTTACCTATACAGTAAGGTTTCCAATAACCCTTTCTTTCTGATTGAAAAAAAATAAAAAAATCTGAGGGCACATATTGTTTCTTTTTCTGATTTTTCTCTGCTACAGCTGGTTTACTGAAAAAATGAAGTGTCATTTCACAGATTCTCCAATGTTCATTTTTATTTTATAGAATTCAATCTGAGCTCCTTGTGCAATGCTAAAAACTAGGACTTGGAAACTAAGCCTCCAGCAGGAGTGTGGCAGGCCAATGATAAAAACATATAAATTAAAAAAGAAACAAACAGTACAAATCCAGGTTCCCCAAGCTGACCTACGAACTCAACTCAACCCATCGTTTCATTTTGTCACCCTCGTTTGCTACCTTTTTGCCTCCAGAGACTGACTGGGGGCCTCCTCCCATGGGTGATAGTGCAATTGCAGGTGTGGGCGGCTGCCCCTGGTCCCAGATAGAGCCCTACTGCTATGTCGAGGCAAATCAGCCCATCCTCTTCCTGTCCTACTCCTGCTGTCTGCACCCCTCTTGTTCTGAGATCTTTAACCTCTGAGCTTCCACTTCAGATAAACATGATTTTGGCTTCTGCCATGCCTGCAAATCCTGAAGGAATCAGTTAGGGTGATATCCACATATAAAAGCAGATAACTAATGTTTACCCCACTGGTGCTGCTCAGTGAGTTCAGAGAATCATTTTGAGGACCACAGAACTTGTGGCTAGTGGAGTTTCTTTTATTCTTCTTCCCTGGTTCTTCACACATGAAATGAACCCATCCCTAAGCCCAGTGTATGGCCTGATATTTCTGCTACTACCGCCCTGAAAGTGGTTGGTATTTCTCCACTCTGAGGGTTACTGAGGCACCTTCAGCTACTGTCTAGTTGTACGGAGTTCAGTCTTCAAACATGTGTACTGTCACTTAGATTGGCTCGCAGGCAGCTGGAGCCTGATTTTTGCAGTTTATTCAAATGACTTTCGTATTTTTCCAAGAAAATTGAAATGTCTACTTAGAGTAAAACTATATAGACAATACATGAAAATTGGTATCATCTCATTTCAATTGATGGCTCTAAAAAGGCAAAACAGAAAAGGACAAAGCACAAGTAAAAGGACTTACATTTAGGCTGCAGGTTTTTAATCTTAAAGCCTGAAATCTCAGGGTTGATCATAAACTTGCCTGCAGCCATGAATTTCCATATACAAGATGCAGCTTTGAAATGTTTTTCAAAGTCTTTTGTTTGAACTGTGGAAAACCAGAGATGAGAAGGCAATTTCTAAAGGAGAGAGGAGAGGTCTCTCTGTTGCACTGCACCTTTCATCTCCAAACACAAAGGACCAACACACAGAAGAGGAGCAAGCGTAAGCTGAGCCACAGCAGCTCAGCCCAAGGTTGCAGCCTGGTATCACCTCCCTCGCAGCAGCTCCAAACAAAGGGCATGGCAAGGGAATGGGAACAGGAAACACCAGCATATTTCTTGTGACTGCTTTCCCCATCTCCAATGATTTACATCTCAGGGGCTTTCAGAGACAGTAGTGGTATTTCGTATTTAAAAGTCACTGTCTTCACTAATGAGTTTCTTGCTAAAATGCAAATTTTTACCTGTGGCTCATGTTGGATTATATTCAGAAGCTCTAAGCAAAAATCTAGGTCATAGAAACAGATGCATTCAAAGACTCCAGTGCCACTGCTAAAACAGTATCAGTATGTTGTGTTTGTAAACCGTATGTGACTTTGCCTCTGGTATTTCTGTTCTTGCACGCTTTTCTGAGGTGTTACAACTTTCTGTTGGTGCTCACAGAGCTTCAAAGTCATGCAGTAATGTGTGGAACACTTTGAATTAGGGGATGCTTGTTTCTGACTGGGTTAGAAAACCTCTCTTAATTGTCAAGGGATGCAGTTTTCACCAACATTCATGGAGATCCAAAGGATAAGTGCTCAAATACCAAAGAACAATGAAAATGTTGTCTTGGACCCCAAATCTCAGCATTTCTCAAGTTCTGTGTGAAACCAACCTTATTGCACCAGTTTCTGCATTTATTTCTCAGACAAAATTTGCCTTGAAATGAAATAGGATTTTTAAAAGCCAGAGGGGGTTCCAGCCAAGAAACTAAGATAATGTTCATCAGCAAGAATTTGACCCAAGGCAATATTGAGCCTCTTAGGCCTTTGTTCTGTATCAGAAAACTTCCCAGAGAGCTGCTCTCCATAACAGCAATGGCTTATTGCTCTCGATTTTGCCATAAGCCAAGATCATAAATACATTTTTAATTGATGTAATGTAAGACTTGGAATTTTGAGGGGGGGGAGAAAAAGAATTATAATTCCTTCAATTATACTGAGATATTTGTGAGATAATTTGAAATAGGTGTCTTCTAGAAAGCTTTGCTATTTCTACATTTTTAATACTTACCATAAACTATTTCAGACTGGAGCCCTTTAAAAGTCAGAGCATCACTAAAAAGTTGCTAAATGCAGGGTAGTTTCCAGTTAGCTCGAGTTTTTGCTGAAGCTGTGCTATATTAACTGAATGCAGATGTGTGTATGCACCTGTGTGTCTGTGTATATATTCATGTAACTAATGAAAAATACATGAATAAAAGTCATCTGCTACTTGTCTGCTGTTTACTATGCAGCCTAAGTGCTTCTGCAATACTGAAAACACAAGTTTTTCTAGCATGTGAGAACAAGCAAGTGAACTTGCCTGACTGACAGGAAGTAAAATCTGCTCATGAAGACAGACTGACAGTTCAAGTGGAGGGAAATGGGAAAAGGGTAATCCAGGCTCCCTTTTAAGTTTGCTTAATAACAAGGTTTTCTTCTCTTCTGAGAAAATCAAAGGTTGCATTCACACAGGTAAAGGGCTTTTTAATTTGATTGTTTTAACTGAGTTTCTTTATACAATTTTCCATTTGGTTTAATTCTATTTAGTATGATAAATGCTGCTTAATCTGAAATTCTTTTTCTTTTTTGTTTTCATGTATGAAAAACAGAGATGAAAGATTAGCTTCTAGTGACCTGCATCAAAATATAATTTGACTGGAAATGAAATGAATTTGGATTTAGCTGTATCTCTTGGATAGTTTTGCTGCAACAACAAATCTTCATAAAGTTAAGCTGCCTCTGCTCGAGTGGAAGAGGTTTGTTCAGCTGAGCTGCGAGAAGCTCCTGCAGTCTCTGCCCTGCCTCTGTGTGTCTGACTGGGAGTCAATGCCATCAGATCCTCAAAATGTAAAGGAATTTAGGATTTTTAAGTAAGATTACTGCAGCAGCTTTTCATGGTTTAATTATTTTATATTAGAGGTTGCTGAATGATGCGTTTGGTGAACTGATTGCTTTTCAGAGAGCATTAAAAGATTTACTTGCTCCCTGTTTCAAACATTTGGAAGTTTTTGCACTGGGATTGAAGGGAGCTGTGGAGCAAATCATGTCTGTCCTCGGGCGCTGGCAGCTTCCTCGGTAGCTTGGGCTCTGTGGAAGGAATTGTGACAAAACGTAATTATTTTGGATTTAAGCTTGTTGTAACTTGGTCTGTGCTTTGTCTCTCAACTGTATAAAAGGCACTATGCACTGATTGTTGGGTTTCCTTAATCGGTAAGTATTATTGGCAAGTACTAATACAGCATTCTTCCTGCCCTGCTGGTGGCACTGTTCTTGCTGGGTGCCCACTGCCTGCTCTGGTCCTGGGCGTGTGGCTGCACTCCTCAGTGCAGAGCAAGCATCTCCAGGCAGATATCTCTTCGGATCCTGGTGTCCTCATTTGCCTCAAGGCATTAGCTGCAGCTCAGGTTGAACCAGACACTGGAACAAAAAATACAGGTGACTTGCATGCCATTGCGTTCTCCTTTCCTTGACATACCACTGTGTGACTGTATGTGGCTGCTGGAATTGCCGTCCATCCTCCTCCTCGGTGGGGAAATACCCAAATATCATATGTCCCAAGGGAAAAGGGTTCTGCCTACAATATTACAACTATCACATGAAAGGTACTTACAGAAAAAAAAAAAAATCTCTTTTGGATAGTGTGCAAGAGGAATAAGGAGTCATAAAAGCCTCCATCCATCAAGGTACCTTTGGCTAACAGCCCTGTTGAGGCCCTGCCAGCCAGCCCCATGGATGGGCACAGCAGTGAGAGAGGCTGCCCATCAGCACTGCCATGAGAGGGGCAAGTGTCAAACAGTTAAAAAATGCCTGTCAGCACGGCTTCAAGTGCTCTGAATCCTGTTGCGATATTCTTCAGTACTGATTACAAAAGCAGGCAGTAGTTTTTCCCTGAGGACCTACTCAGGAGGATCCCATTGTTTCTGCCCTGTGCCTGCCACTGCCTCCTGTCGCTTCCTGTGCCCGGCAGGGGTGGCTGCCATGCTGTCTGTGGAGCTGAGAACAGCCCTTTTTACCTATCACCATCTCCTCTTTGCCAGATTTCCTCCTCTTACCCGGCCCCAGACCCACCCCAGTGACAGCTGAACATCCCCTGGGCTGGCTCCACGCTCCTTCATGAGCCCTCTTCACAGGGGATGATGTTGGAGCTTCACTGAATCCTCTTGTAGTGTGGATTTCACTCGCTGAGCTGTCGTAAAATGGATAAACCTAATAATTTCTTTAAATTTTATTATTTGTGTGTTGTGTAAACAGTGGTCCAGTATTTATTTAATAGTTCATCTATTTAATAGTTAATCTCATGACATTTCTCTGCATCTGGAGGAAAATACCCCGGACAATAATGCTGCCTAATAATATCAAACTGATGAGCAAAGAAATAGCACCCACATTCTCAACTGATGCTGTGGCAAAGATCAAGAAATTCTGCAAAACTCAAACTAAAGTAAGTTATAAATTGCACTAATACTGGCTAATGGATAATGAGATTTCATTTAATGTTGGTAATGTGCAGTGTAAGTGTTTGCTGTTTCTTAAATAGGATATCTGACCATTTAAGCAAGTCTTTAGCACCAAACATTCATGGCCATGAGTATATTAAAAAAAGCCATTTTCTGTATGCTACTGCAGGGTAATGAGAAAGTTCTCAACAATAGGACATGCATTAAAGGAGACATCAATATCGTATTATTAGGTAAGAGCGTGTAGAGTTAATAGTGCATTGATAAGTTATTTTATTATCCCCCCTCCTCATCATGCCAGTGTAGTTCTGTTATGCAATATTAGCAAGAAAATAAAAGCCAACCCCAGTACAAAGACTCATTTTGCCCTATACAAGAATGTTTGTTAGTGTCTTAGGATCAATTTATTTTATCCTTGGGCACATTTTTACAATTATTTCTGTTTTGTCCCACACTTCCCTATTTACTTGACAGCTGTTCTATGTTTGTAACTAGTGCCGGCATGATGTGCAATTGAGTCTAATCCTGCACTGCTCATCTGGGCGAGACACCCACTGATTCCATGAATGGGCTTCAGTTTATCGCTCAAGTTGATAGAGCTATTCTACTTCTGTCACTTGTAGTCATGGTGGCTGTTCAGTTGTGACTTCATTTCTGAATGCTTTGTTTTCAGTACCCATAATTGAGTAACATTAGCTGCCAACGCTAACCTGCTCCATAACAGCTCCTGGCAGAGGTGTCAGCTTCCTTACATAAATCAAGCTCTTTGTTTCTCTACAGAGTTTCAATCAAATATTTGATAGCTTGCTTTTAAATTAGATTAACCTAAAACAGTAATCCCTTTCAAATCTTTCTGTTAGACTATGTCTCTTCTGTCCTCAAGAGAGCAACTTGAAACGCCTTCTCCACACCGCACCACTGTTGCATTTTAACCACGACAGTACAGGTGGGATCTGCTGTCCAACAACCCCTTGTCAAAAGCATTTGTTCAGCACCTGAATTGCTTTGCTGTGTACCCAAATATGGCACATGTGGAGCCACAGAAATTCAAAGCAGTTGCATAATGGCACTCAATGTCATGCTAATGGGTCTGCTGGGCTTTACAATCCAAAGGACTCTCTATTAAAACTTTAATAAAGCCAGAAATTGGTCCCTTACTAAAACGCAAAGCTAACATGGACATAGGCAAGCTTCTTTGAAATTTGGAATGAGATCTTACATTAAAAAAAAAAAAAAAATTCTGGGAGAATTCTAAGTCAACTCTAATTAAAGGAAAGTGTATTTTGAGCATTTCTGTCTCATTTATTGAAAGAGTAGAATTTTCTGAGGATATCTTTACTACCCACCTGTGTGATGGTATTGTCTAGAGGAGTGTTAGGTATAACATTGTAGTAATAGAAAATTTTCCTTAAGAAAACAGATTTGGTTCCTTTATATATATATTTATCTATTTATATTTTTAACACTCTTGACCTTAGAAATGCCAGCTTGTGTTTCTTTTCTTTTCTTTTCAGTTTGAGACTTCTTACACATCAATACTGTCTGTATACCCTTACAACTAGTGAAGCCATTTAGGAGCTAATTAGTGGTTTAACATTTGCAAGGAGTCAGGAGCATTCTGGATGGGAAAAGCTGGAAAAAAAACCAAACTAAAATTCTATAATCAGAACCCGTTACCTTTGAAAACTTTAAGGCTCAAGCATGTTTCTCTAATACTTTGTCTTCTATCAGTTTCCTGAACCTGTGCTTTTGGAGATGCTCGTGAGGCACGTCAGGCTCCTGTACCTGGAAGAACTAACAGTGTTCATTTGATTTGCACTCTTTTCTCCTGTAAAACTGAAGCTGAATATTACATCTCATGACATTAACATGAAAGCTGTGGGGTTTTAATAATGTATGAAATAAAAGGCTGCAAGCTTAGGAAAATAAGAAAAGATGTTTCAAGGTATTTTCAAGGTTTAAGTGAATGTTTTAAATTTTGAAAGTTTTGATCTTCATTGCTTGAAAACAAGAAAAACTCTTAACACTTCTCAACATACCTGCAACACTGTCAAAGGCATCTTCCTCTTTTTACAGTGAAGGAGCTTAGAAAACACTGGCTAAAAAGTACTTATTACAGAGGTCAAGTGGGAGCATATAAAAGTTGGGTGTAAGTGCCCTTCAGCTACCTGGAAAACTGTATTTTTTGATACCAGGATCCCAGGCTCCCTTGGATTTAGTAAGGTCAGAATTAGCATCCCCTGACCCATCATCAGGGACTCCTGGCACTCATCCTGCCACCACCTTCTTTCAGCTACTGAGATCTGACTGTCAACAGTGGTGAAGCCAACAGCTGTCACATTTTGGGGGCCCAGAGGAAAGAAGTGTCTGGTCAACAACTGTGGCTGTAGCAGAGCAGCACTGGCAGAGGTCCTGAGTTTGCTCTCACCAAGTGGTCACCTTATTGAGGTGGCTGGACTAAATGACACCATTGGGGCAGTAAAACATCAGACCAGCAAACAGGTGCTGGTGCATTGCCTTTTCTCAATCTGATTTGACAGCAATTTACTCTGTGCTTTTACTTAAGCCACCTAATAGTCCTGACTTAACTCTTCCCAATAAATGGGGAAACTGATTTCCCATTTCCCAGGAGTATTTGGGCAATTAATTGTAAAAATACTTTTCAAGTGCTTGAACATTTATCCCATTCAAGTTCATTCCTGCCAGGGCTTAAAAGTACCAGGATTTAATGACTATCCCTAACACCTGGCTCAGAGGTCTGGACCTACATCCTGAAGTCTCTGGATCTGAAGGATGTGACCGTGATGTTCCTGCTGCCCATTCTTTTGCACATCTGTGAAGAGGAGTCGGGGCACTGGCTGCTGGGACCCACATTTCCCCTTCCATTAAAGTTTTGTGCTGCACACCTGCGTGTTTGCATGGAGTTGCCATTTTGTTAAAGATCACTGAAGTTTGAGCTTTAATGACAAGCCCTGCTGCAGATGGGAAAAGACCATTGACAAGGGTAATCCTTCTAAAGCATGGCTCCATTTGAGATGATCCAGACCCTTAGGTGTGCATGGTTATGTCTTACACAGTGACCCTTGAGAGAGATCTCAAAAAAATACTTTTACTTCACCAGTAGCTGCTTAAATTTCAAATACTTTCAGCACCTCTTTTGACAAAGGCCAAAGTGGTGGGGGAGGAGAGTTTACTAAACTAAGTAAACTAAGAGAAATCATGCACGTGCACTCACAGATATTACACCACAATTCAATCATTCACATATATGCTAAATAAAATGGCAGTAAAAAAAGGTCGGGAATTCTCTACTGCTTATTAGGCTATGTAGTTTTTTCCAGAGCTTTGAAATCAGCGTGCAAAAGGCTTTGGCCCTGCATCTGAAAGATGGCAAAGTTCTCTGCTTTCCCCTTTAAGAGGTGATCTTCGTATTGCAAAATATTCCCTAAACCACTTCCACCTTCAGCAGGGGGTTGACAGGAAGGCAGTTGACAGCTGCTGCAACTGCTGATTAAGAAAGTGATGCTCAGCCTTGCATTTCCAAAGATATCAAACTTTCCATCGTTTGAGCTCTAAAACCCTCCTGTCGCGCGATGGGCCCTGCGCGCTTGGCTCCACGCTGTGCACCCATGTGTGCATCACCCACGTACCTGAGCTCCTGCACCCCAGCCCATGGGGCTTTTGGGGAACAGAGCCTCAAAAAATGATTTTGTTGTCACGTCATAAGAAGGAGGAAAATGTTTTATAGATGAAGAATATTTGTGGAATGCGAAAAAAAAAAAAAAGCAATTTTAACTCACCCACAGTCCTCCAGATCATTGAGATACTGTGGGAAACAAGTGAGAAAGCAAATACACAAGTAAGGCTGACCACAGCCAATCTGAGAGCGATCTGACATGCCTGCAAAGTGGTTTGTGCAATATGGATATAAATCAAGGCAAGTGGAAGCCAAGATAACTTGCTTTTAGGAAAACAAGTGGCACAGCCCGATCCAGGAACTCAGGAATGATTATGGCATAAAACAAAAGCATTTTTATTACTTTCTTAGCATAAAGGTTGGAGTGGTTTGCTCATTTTAAACCTAGAGGTAAAAAAATATGTAAACATCTATTCTTCCTTTCCTCGTATTTCAGAAATGCCTTAGAGGTTGCTGGGACTACATTAAAAATCAATGTATCTGTGGCTATTTGTATTTCTCAGAAACTCAAATTTCTTCCAAAGCTCAAGATTCACTCTTGGAAGGAAGGTGGTTGCCAGCCAGTGCTCTACAGGTCCTTCATGGACAGGGTGTAGCCAGCACCAGGGAGGTTTGATGTCAACCACATTGCTAATGCAGTCACTCCCACTGTGTGACCTCGTGGGGACTTGGCCAGGAAAGCCGGCAGAGTGCTGGGATGGGCCCCTCTTTTCCTGGCAAGGGGGATTGGGTGCAGGATGGAGACTTCCCTTCCAAGGGAGGAGGATAAATATTTATATCTGGTCTTCAGTGAAGACTATGTGAAACAGAGTTGGTCTCCACCAGTTTCTCCAGCAAATTCTCCAAGGCAAGAACCACTTTTATTTACTGCTCGTGCCTGCAGCCTGTGCAGAGACGAGCTCTCCACGGGGACACAGCAGAAATAGCACCAAGAGGTACCACCCCTGGCTTTGTCCCTGGCGTGCCCTCCCCCACGGAAGGGGTTGCGTTTCCAAGTTTTTCTTCAGTCTTCCAACTCCCAGTGGGGAAGTCTGTTTTGTGTGACACTTGTGCCAGCACAGGCTCTGCATCACCCTGGCTGCCAGTTTCCCAGACCTTCTCCTGAGGGACAGAGCTGCCCAAAGAGGCTCTGCAGCCCTCTGGCTGGGGCAGCTGGAGGCCTCACAGTGCTTGTAAGTGTGAGCATTGCTAGAAGGTAATGGAAATAGGTTTGAAAAGAACACATGTACTGGCAAATGGTCTTGCTCTGAGCTGTCAACTTGTGAAAAGCAGGGCAAATGGGTGGGCTGCTGAGTGGGAGGGATCTGCTTGGGAGACACAGCCTGTAGACTACCATGAAGTGGCCAATGGCAGGTATTTGCTATTTCAATTTTTTTTTCCTTAGAGGTTTTTTTCCCTTAAGGAAATTCATACTGTCTTACCCCAGCAGATTATCTTTTTCCATTCCTCTTAATCACACATGCTGAGACTTAAGCATGGTCATTATCCTTTTGGCCAAGACAAACCTTTAATTTTGTTTTCCTCTACTTAGCTCCAGCTTCCCCTGATAAATCTTTTCTGGTGATGAAGGCATGACAGTAGCACCCAGAATGAAACCTGACTCTTCTAAGGAGCAACAGGGGCTCCTACCACAGTCAATAAACAAATTTTATTAAACAACTTAATAACTACCAAACTTAAACTAATAGCTTACTTAACAAGCTAAACTGGAGTTGCAATGTTATTTTTATGTAATTTATAATGCTCTGTTCTGATCAAGCAAATATCATTTACATGAGTGAAAGTTGCCTCCAAGTCCAAGTGTTCACAACATGATGAGAAGTATGAAAAAAAATAAAAGCAATCAGAGATGAAGAGGGAGATCTGCTGTTGGCATGATTTGATCTGGCTTTTTGTAGCATAGACTTCATGGATCCCGATGGTGTTAAAATAAAAATATCAAGGGTAAATGCACATAAACAGCAGAAGAAGGTGGCTAGTTCTAGTCATATATTAGTAACTGCTAAGCAGAAAAGCTATCATTAAGAAGTTAATCAAAAGGTTCCATCAAATTGTTCAGAGATAAGATTCAAATCTGATAAAGAGCACACAATTATTCTTTCCCATGAGTATTGCATTGGAAGAGCGACCATGTTTATGCATTGTAGGATTAAGCATTGCAGCCTTGGGAAACAATGAGGTCTGATTTTGTTCTTTTAAGTTCCAGACATTCCAGTTAAGCTTCTTTGACGCTACTTTGTTTTCACAGTAGCTGAAGTCAAAGGCAGAGATCAAGCATGGACCGATTCATCTGAAGTGGAAGGAGTTTAGCAATTTGTGAGCAAAGGAAATGAGTACTTCAATGTAAACCTGTAAACCTGTCTGCAATCTCTATGATACAAGTTAGAATGTACCTGGTGTAAGTAATAATCAGCATGAATTGTGGTCATTGTTTTTTCCCTTTCATTCTGTTGATGCTCAAAAAGGGGACAGACAAGAGAGCAGCCACAGGGAATCTGTCTGCTGCAAAAAAATTCATGATCTTCTTGCACAAAACAAATTACTATAACTCAACTTTAGAGGTGTCTTTTTAAATAAACTATAATACATGTAGTTGAAAGAAATGAGAAAATGAGATCACAATAAATTTCTTCATCATTTCATAACACAGAGCAAAGTACAGATATTTTGCCATTACTGCATCAAACATGAAAAAAGTCTCTAAGCAATAACTCTAGATTTGAAAAACAGCAACTGACTGTCCAGAAAAGGCAGTTTAATTAATTCTTCTCTTTTTGAGGCATGATTATCTGTATTACCAGCTCTTGAAAATGCAGTCCAAGTAGACAGGAGAATTAAGATCCTATTGACGAGAATCAAAGGTAGTATACTGGTGGCATCTGTGTCTTAGAAAAAGACACTGAGTTCTAAAAACAGTGAATAATAAGAAGAACTACTACTCTGTTCTAAATGGCAAGTCGTGACTGCTGCCCTGCACCCTGGAACCGTGTCTGCCTGGCGTGGTGGGTACGAGACACCCAACACACTGAGCTGAAACAGGAGAGCTGGTGTCTAGGATGAGTCCCTTGTTGCACTTAGACAATGCAGTACCAGGCAGTGCCAGTCTACAGTGTTAGAGTACAGACACTGCGACTCAGGTATTTGCCACTAGTGCAAAATCTAGACTGAGCGAGTTGGTCTGTGTGATGCAAATAGCAGTGAAATTGGTCTAGTTTTTCTATATCAGGAATATGAGGCTGTGTATACTGTTAACATAGATAGTAGGTGGCATTTTTAAAAAATTTTCTGCAATGCTGAGATTCTTGAAGAAAGACTGAGAGGTAACTAGAACAACAGCCCACCTTTTGTTGTTGTTGTTGTGATTAGTATGTGAGACCTGAGCCACTGACTTGTATATTGAGGTTATTTTATTTTTAAGCCCATTCTGTGACTCCTGACAGACTCAGCAGTGGGGAATGAGTCATGCACACAGCTCTAAATACAATGTGCACATACTCTGCTGAGTCCAGCTGTATTGCTATTCCACAATCCATAAAAGGAGGAGCAGAGAAGACAACATTCACTTAGGCCTGGGTCTTTGCTAGGGGTGCAGAGACCTGCACTTGAACGAGGAACAGGAGCAGGGCAGGCAACCCATGGGGTTAATATCCACAGCTTATCCTGCATATTTAGTGGGAACCCAATAACAGGCTTTTTACCCTAGTCCTGATGTGTAGCGTGTGGAATGTGCATCCTGAGCAGGGATGCAGGCAGAGTACATCCTTTTCGCAAACTTTAACCTGAATCACTGCAGTGTGAGAAGGACAGGAAAGATAATTGGAATGTTGCAGATTTAACACTGGTGGAGTTTAATATCATATTAGTATTTCAGTGATTTCACAGAGACATCTTTACATCACAGACTTTTAGTAAAACTTTCTGTGAATGAAACTGCTGCAGGAAAGCAAACACGCAGGCTGAAAGCCCACGTATGGCTCTTGGACCACCCAGCGCAGTATCTGACCTGTGATGAATATCCATGTCATCCTTCAATGTGTCTAATGTACGTCTCCAAAATTAAGTTGTTTCATTATAAATAATAGATGTAGTCCTAACAACTATGTAGGAAAAATCTTGGTAAAGCAGGGAAGTCATCCCCAGGGAAAGCTGCAGGGCTTAGGCTGGTGAATCTTTGCTGCTGTTTTTACAAGGGGTGACCATTACTGAGGCATTGCAACTTTATCTGCTCCTAAAGAAGAAAACTCCAGTTGAAATGCTTCATTTCCTATACCACATAGGCACTTGAAACCTCTCACCTCCTTTCTTCTCAGAAAAATACCTTCATCACATACGTAATTTGTGCTACAGCTTTTTCAGTAAAATGTATTTCTTCAGGAACTTGAGCGAGTAGTATATTTTCTGTGATAAACAATAGTATCGAATCTGGTGCTGGACTTCCTGGGTAATTTTTCTGCATTGTAAATTTAAAAAAAAAATTCTTTTCCTTCCAGGTATTTTTAGGTCAGTTAATGACATCAATAAAACCTCAGTCTCTTTTGGCTGTATGGAATCTACACATCTCAGAAAAGTGAGTCATTCACGCTGACCAGAAGATTCAGTTTTCAGTTGTGCTCTTCACAGATTTCTGTTTGAAATGAATAAGCAGGAGCTTAAGGGTTTTTTCCCCATGGAAGTTTAACATTGCAGGATATACCCTACGGAATTTGTATCTTGCACAATGTATTGAAATTGTATTGTAATACTGCTCTGTGTATTAAGCTCTCTTCTGATGAAAGCACAGGTAAGTATTTATGCCATTTCATGTAATCTGGATTTCAAAAATATAAACGATCTCTGTGGTCACAAATCTGGTAGTTCACATTTGAAATTGTGAAATACTCACTGTTTATAATGTTAGGGATTTTAGCCAGGGTTGAATTTATGAACAGTCTCATTTGTGTCTTCTTAACTCCATGTAAATCTATGTGCATATCTTAGTTGAAGGCACATGTGGAGGATTATTTGCATGAAATCTGCTGATGAAGACGTGTGGAAATAGGAAAGTTATTTTAAGACAGCTATAGTAGGGTATTTTCCTCTCTAGGATGCTTGTTAGCTCTGACAAATCTTTGTTAATTTTGTCTGACTGTTTTCATGAATCTTTGGATTCCAACAAAAGCTAATAAAACCAGCTATGAATGCTTTAAATATAACTACATTTCAGAGAATATCAATCAGAGAAGGACTACATATGTGATGTTGATACAGAAGTATAAAGTATACATATTTGTTGCTTTGTGCTGTGCAGTAGCATTCAGAGAAGACTTGCTCTCTCATCAAATTTCCACATATTTGAACTGTTCTTGCCCAGAGTTAAGGTAAATTGCATGACAAATGTTAAAATCACCAACACCCATCCCAGGGAATCAAAGTAGCTGCTGACCTTTAAATGTGAACACATTCACATACCAGTCTACCAACCATCTGGTGTGATCTGACATTTCTATTACTGGCACTCCTGTCTCTCACAGCCCCCCTCCAAAACACTGCAAATGTGATGATTTGTGCCCATGGTGACTGCCATTTTTCTCTGCAAAGTGTCCTCAGTGCTTCCTCTGGCCCTTTTACTTCCATGACTACTTTTTTCTCTAAATCCTACTGAATCATAGGACTATTTGTCAGGGTTGTTAAGGGAGCCACCAAATCCCTCAGAACTGGGATCCTGTCTCCCCAGCCAACAGGCCGAGCCTGAATGGTCCCAGGTGATCTCTACATCCTAATCTCAAGGATGCAGCTGCTGCTCATCCTCCTGCTTGCAGGTCTGGTCAGTAGCAAGGTTGAATGTGTATCCACGAGACACGCTGACACACACAGAGATATACCTGAAGTGACTGGCTGTACAGACTCCTGCACACACAGCCCAACTATAATGCTACCCAAACTCACACAAAGACAGACAGCCTCTTCCTCCGCTCCAGTCAACTGGAATGAAGGTTCTCTGTTGAAAACATGTGTGCCCTCATTCTCCACATCCATAAATACATGCCCACTCACAGTTCCCTTGAATGTTAGCATGGCCTCTAAAACTTAATACCCATGCCTGGGGGCTCTTTCAGTGGTATACAAGTCACCTTCTACTTGCCAGAGAGAGCAATGTGATGCTTGCCAGTGAAACAGATGCATACTCTCACAGACTCATTGCATAGGTACTCTTGTGAATATTAACATGGGCTCTCAGCCTGTCTAATACCTATGCCTGCACCCTGGGCTCCTCTACCCGAATCACTGGCTCAGACTAGATGTGGAAATGTTTCCTCCAACTCACCAGCTACTCCAGCTTGAAGTTTGCTAGTGAATCCTGCATACACACAGAGGATTAAATTCACCGAAGAAATATTAACACTTTCCAGTTGCCAGTACTTAGACCTCTTACACACCCACTTCACATGATGTGATCCTCCAGTTGCTGCCACTCACACCTACAGCCCTGGTGCCCATGACCTCTTCTCCAGCTGCTGACACCTGAACCTTTCAAGGCACGTACAAAACACACACACCAGTCCCTCCAGTTTCTGGTCTTCAGACCTACATGCCCTACGGTCCACAGTCCCTCCACTTACTGGCGCACAGACTCTTGCATGCCAGTCCCTCCATGCGCTAGTACCTAGATCCATGATCCCTAAGACCTGTGGTCTCCTCTGGTTGTTGGCACACAGATCTCTTTTGAAGGCTAGTCTCTCCAGTTGCTGGGCACATTTTCCCCCACTTTTCTTTGTATCCTTTGGTCCTTCCCCTAAACATCCCATAGTCATTTTTACATAAGTCCACAAGCCTTTTCTGATAGCTCCCACACAGCCCCAACTTTCCCATAATACTCATGTTAATCGTGTTCCCCCTTCCTGTCAGTTAATAATCATTGTTCAGGTTGACATTCTTGAGGGTTCTGCCTGAGTAGTTCCTTTAATGGACCATCAGTCAGGGTCTGAAGCATTCTGGATCCTCATTATTGTCTCTACTGTGACTTCCTCATTAGTGTTTGTGTGTTTGTGAGGTTCATTTATCACTTTCCTCATTACTTGTTATTTCTTTTATAGTGAGTAGATCACAACCAAATAACTTAATGTACCAGACGCTTCCACTCTCCAAACACTCTCACACTAGTGACTGACAGCTGTAGCAGGACTCAGAACTGCAGGGTACCCAGTGAATACAGAGTCCAGCTCCCCTTTATTATAAACATCTGTAGAATGAGATTATAGCAAAGCTGGACTTTGCTGTATTGATTCAGTCAGGGTGCAGTTTTACATGTTTTCTTCATGTTCATGTAGACTTGAAGGATGGGGCAGGCATGTCACACAACATGTTTCCATTTTTCTCCATTGCATGATGATACACAACACTGTCAGACACTTCACTGACTTTAGGACAGTATTTTATCCAGATGATGAGTTATTTTCCAGACTTTACAAACCTTTATCATGATGGTTGAGATAAAAGGAACAGAAAGAATGATGACGTAGTTGTGGTTTTGCAGTGATGTTCCTCTTGTGTCTTTGATGCTTGTTTGCATTATCTTCATAAGGATGTTGTAATCTAAGTGGGGAAAGAAAAAAACAAAGCCACATCTTAGAAGCATGTTGGGAAGGGAAATATGTGCATAATGTAAGAGTGTTACTTGCAAAGAAACCAAAACTATTTATTGGAAGGGCATAAAGTAACAGTGTCAAGTATCTGACACTGCACAGAGGTACTGCAACTCAATGGGATATCACACAAACAGTGCAAAATTAAAAATGGAACTCTGCTGTCTGGAAGGCCATTCCTCTTCAATTTGCTTACAAAATTTCTCCTATGCCCTATGAGTCCCTCTAAGCTGTGTCACTCTTTCTATTTCTAAGATAAACCTCTGTGTAAACTGAGAGTCCATGTGTCTCGGACTGTATGAAATTTCTTATGAAAACATGCCCAAATATTGCTGCTATGCACTACGTGGCATTTCTGATCCTGTCATTCAGATAGTTTTAACCTGCTGTCCTCTATTACCTATCCCTAAGTCATGATTTCCATTTTTCCTACTTTGTTCCTTGCATAAAAAATGGCCTTTGAATAGGGTAAATTATTTTTAGATTTGCTTTTTGTTTTGAAATTTGGGGCTGGATTTTTTAGCACTGTATCTAAGTGTTTTAAGAGGAGCTCTTTAGTACAAAAAGCAGTAACAGATGAAATACAAGTTTGCTAAGCAGAAAATATGGTTTAATTACAAACTGAAAATAAGCCCCTTCACACTCTCCCACTCAATGTAGGCTGCCATTGAGGCACTATGGGAGTGCTGGGAGGAGGAGAACAGCTTTTGAATTAAGGAGTTTTTTGGTGTAAATTAGTAACACTTAATGGAGCTTTTTATTTCCTAAGCTGGAGTCTTTAGACTTCAAAAATGTGACATCTTCCCATTTACTTCTTACTGAATTTGACTATTTACTTTTTAGTGAATACAGACATATATGTGTGTGCATGTGTATACTTGTTGAAAGAGGCAAAATACTTACTTCTTGCGTCAAGCTCTCCCCATTTTCCTTGCCTTGCCTGTACTTCTTTTTAAGGCACAGTGCAGTTGTGATAGTGACAATAAGCATTACAGCAAATACAGTTACGGTTGAAGAAACAGCTATTACAGTATTTTCTCGAGTTGAGCCTTTCCTTTCACACTTTTGTCCCATGTACCACCAGTCATCACCTGCTGGACATCTAGAAAGCAAAAGAACAAACTGCTATCACCTAAAGATTAAAGGTATGAAAAGATCTACTTCAGAAAAATTGCATCTCCAATGCAGTTTCTATATCCCAAAGCATAATGAGGTTATCTTGAAATGGACTTCCTATTTTAAAGTTGTCTTGAGTCCTCACACGTCTAAATGCGTTTCTTTCAGCTTCCCGCTGTTTCCATAGGTCATGCCTTCAGAGAGAGCCTTTGCCAGAAAACCTAAGCACCTTCCTGATTCTCTTGACCTATATAGATTCTACTCCTGAATGGTAGCACTCTCAAGGCTTCTCTGACCAGACAGCAGGTGAGCCAAAACTTAGCTGCAGGAACTCCTCCATACAATGACTGAGCTAGCCAAAGGTGTTCCCACCACATTCCCCTTTTCCTGCTCAGTGTTTCTCCACTAGTATATGTGGCACATTCTGATCAGACCTTCTTATTGCCACAAAAGGCTTATTTTCAAATTTAAAGAACGTGTCTGAGCTGTCTCTGCCCTCTCCTAAGAAGTAAGAAAATAAATTGACATCCTAGCAGTCATCTGGTTTTAGGACTGAAAACAAACTTCAGGCTTTGATTCCAACACCTTATCCAGCATCACAATCAGCTCTGAAATATTTTATAGTGAGCACATGAGGGTCCAAATGATTTAACTGAAAAAACCCATATATGTGCAGTACTACTGAGTGCACATCTGCCCCTATCTTTCTAACCTTGGTTAGTCCTTATGTATTAATTTTCTAGTTCATGTCTAAGCCATTTATTCAGAACCACCCTCAACCCTGGAAATTAGTCCATGTGCAGTACACTGCAAAGATACTGGCTGCTGGGGGACTTCAGGTGATCCACCTTGAACAGACTTCTGGATCACATTCCCACTCATTTCCCAGCAGAAAATCAGAGCGGAAACTGACTGCTGGTCACACATTTCTGTAGGATGGAAAGTGGGTCACAAAGGCATTAAAGCTTCAAATAGTCCAGAGATGTCAGAAAATAAATGTTCTCTTTCCATGATTCTGAAATCAGGAACAACATTCAGTGTTTGGGTTTTTTTTGTCTTCTTGGAACATCTTCTTGACATTTACTCGTATTTGTGAGCTGCTTCTGATGAGTTGCTCAAGAATTCCTTCTTAAAATGTTTCTAAATGGGAAGATATAACACTTAATGAGCCTTGTGGCTCTTGGCCTTTAGATGTTTGCCTCACAGCCCTGCCCCAGTCTACCTGCCTTGGCACAGCATCACATAAGGTCACTATCTTCAGGCTTAGAGCTTGTTTGAGAGCTGGAACAATGCTAATCAGGCAGGTGGGTTACATAAATGCATCCACAGAGAATTTAATAAAAGTTGATATTAATCTTCTTGCAGGGCAAACAATCTTTTAGTCCTCAGCCTTCATTGCTGGTTTCAAAGGCAAGCAACTACACTTTTGTAACTTATGGTCATAATTTGCACTGTGCAGTGTTTCTGAATCAAATTCTAAAATAATATCTATGCTGCTTTCTACCTGATAAGTATGAAAAATCTTTTCTACTGATATAAATGCTCTTTTTTTTCTACTGCATTTATTTAACTCTTCTACATTTTACTATAGGGACTTCTAAGGATTTGGACTAATACATTCCTGAAAATAATAAGCACATTTAAAATATAATTTACAGAAAAAACAAACAGAATACTTAAAAATGGTCAAATGCTGAGGTTAGGGGCTTTGTTGACCAAATTGGTAGTAAGTTCAGTCTCACAGGAGCAGTTGGAAATATTTGCCTTAATCGGCTACAGTCTGTCTTTCACTGGAAAGATTTATTTTAGTGGAAAAATATTGCATTTGAGAGTGAATAAAGGCAGTTACCGGCACACCGGTGCTCTGTCTACCATGACACAGATACCACCATTTTCACAAGGGTTGTCTGCACAGAAAGAGGGGCCCTCTGTCCCTTCTGGCCGGGTGATGAGTCCCGGTGTGGTTGTGGGCTCAGTGCTGATGTTGGGCTTGGTGGTGGCAGTAGGGTTGGTGTCAGGTTTGATGGTGCTGGCACCCGTTGTCATCACATCAGTGGGTGAAATAGTTGGCAAAACTGTTGGCTCAGTTGACAGTAGATGTGATATATCTGCATGATAAACCCAAAAGAAATGAGGTCTTTACTTCATGTTATTTTTCTTCTTATTCCAATGATAGTTTCTAATAATAAAGAGCAATGAGCCTGTCGACAGATATAATGGATAAACAGTCCTTTTTACCTTTCAGGAGCATGATCTACTTTGGAAACGTTCTTTAGAATTTTTTCAGAAGCAGATAATTTTATTCAAATTACTCTATTCAATATAATTTGCAGAAGATGAGCATTGTTTTATACACCTTCATGTGAGATAAAGGAATGACACTATGCATGCACCTATCCACAAATTTGTTCAAACATATGATCTGGCTTTAGATACAGGCATAATTCAAAAACTGCTCATGTGCAAAGTACATCATGTGTATTTGTATCTACAGCATTAGTGACTTAGTAAGCATGTGACACTGTTTATTGCATTGTAAAGAGTATCAGCTATGTTTACATACCTTCCATTGTTAAAAGAATATAGATGCCATCTTCTTTAATAAAGTTGCGGCTTCTAAGTCTTTCATGAGTTAAAAACGTCCCTGTTCCAAGTCCTGGACCTCTCATGAAGACAGTTCCATTGGGAAAAGTGTCTTGGGATCCCACTTTATCTGGCCTATCCCAAAAATAATTTGATGAGGAATCTGGGAAAAAAAAAAAAAGAAAAAGAAAAAGAATGTGAACATGAAACCACTCCGAATTAGTCTCTCAGTAGAAATCACAATTGCCTGAGATTCCACACTGATGAGATGCACAAGACAATGGAGATTTTCAATGGTTTGTTTTAGCCTGATGTCCTGAAAAAAGAACGTGTGGGAGATGAAGATATTTGAGAGCTAGTTGAAAACCTGTTGTATTTTATTTTTAGTTCTTTAAAGTGTAGTGGGCAAGAAGTAGCACATGAATCATCTGTATCATGAGTTAATGCAGTGCTTCTGCAAAAAGAGAATCTCTTGCAGTAGATGTAGGGCCCAGGGTACTTGAACAACCTAAATGATCAGGGATCACTGATGCCCACTTCATCAAGCCCTGTTCTAAATCTCAAAGCTAAGCCTGATTGTCCATGAAAGTATCTGACAGAGAGAGAAGAAACCATCTGCTCCAACACCTTTGTGGTCAGAGAAAGGGTACATGTTACAAGGCTTCTCTTGGGAATCCGGAACTATTTGCAATATGTGAATAAACAGGGGAAAAGGAGCAGAGTGCAAAGAGACTCCATGTCTACAGGGTCAAGGAAGGAAAAAGGGCTAAGCACTGTGGCCATAGCAGCAGAAAGCACAGGGAAAATATCAAACAGCTGTGGATGCACCACCTGATGTGGTGCATCTTTCATTTACAGGATGGGCATTGACTCTTTCTAGATTACCAGCTTTGTTTCCACATAGAGCCAGTGTCATAGAAAAATGAACATAAAACATACCATTTTAAAAATAGTACTGTGAATTAGACAATTCTTGTGCGTGTCTTCCTTCCTTCTATAACGTTACGGTCTGAAAGCCCAGGAAACCAACTCAGTGGTGGAGGTGATTTCTTTTGCCAAAACCCTTACATCAATGCAGAGAGTAATTTTGGCTTAAATCCAATTCTTATCCGATAATGAATATGGGTGTTTTCTTTAATCTCTCTCTCTCTATCGAGATTCCTACCATTTCTCAGAGTTATATTTTACCTCAACTATCTCCTTTCCAAGTTATTGAGGACAATTCCCCCTTATCTTCTCATACCTTGAACAAGTACAGATTGTGCAACATGAATCAGTACTTTGTCCATCTGGAGATTTGCGCTGACACCACTGTACCTTTGACAGGACGGGCAGGGATTTGTTTGATAGCTGCACTTTTATCTGGTATGAACTGCATGTATTGTTAATTCAGTATTTTTATTTTCAAGCCTTCTGGAAAACTTTCATTCTCATTAAAACAGATATAAATGCATCCTCACAGAGTAAATGAAAGAAACTTTATGAATAGATCATCCACCTGTTTCTTGTGATTTCAATCAACTTTGAAATCCAGGGTCCCAGTTTAACCGGTTTGTAGGTTTAAATTTTTCCTGTCTGTGGATCAATTACATTGTTGCTGCAAACAAATGAAACATTCCACAAGCTAAAAAAACCCCTGCACTAATTTACACAAATAGGAGATGTGAGTCCTTGTCTTTTGGTTCTGTTTTACATGTGTTGGATGGCATTTCTGATTTAACTAACCTGATAATTTCAGGGGGTCTGTTGTTATACTCCTTTGGTTTGACATCCGTTGGCGAATATCAGGATGCTGGTCAAGCAGAATCATGGTACCTTGTTGCCATGCACAGGGCCATTGCAAATGTTCATCGTTTGCTCCAGAAATCAAGGACAAGTATATTCCTAAATTAAGTGGGTTATCAGTGGTACCATTTACATACAACCTGACCTGAAAAGCATATCCTTTACTAGAGTAAAAAGGTGGACTGTATATGCTTCCTGCTGGCCCTGCTGGACTTGTGTTGAGGAGATGCGTGAAATTTCTGATATGCCAGACATGGTGGGGACACTGAGTTTCTGACAAGTTGATGTCATCAATAGAGAGGCCTCCATTTGATAAGCCACTTCCTCTCACGCCTTGGAACACAACCCGAAATTTACTCGTGACATTCAAAGAAACGTGATGGAGCTGCCAGTAAGTCTCAGGTGAACCTGAAAAACAAGGGTAGAGGTTGCTGAGTCAGCAGTACAATCAGACACTTCTAGGGTCTATGGACTCCGATGTGATGGAATATTTCTTCTGCAGATGTTACTTTTTCAGTACAAGATTGTATTTTCGCAATACAATTTGCATAATAGAACTTTAATTTGAGTGAAAACATTGTTGATGGGGTTTAAAACTGCTTTTTCTTTTAATTTTTTTTAAGAAAATTGCATTAAATTAGTCCAGATATTGTGATAATGAAATGCAGAAAAATAGTTGTCACCTGTATTATTAAAATGAAAAATTCAGAACAAGTTACATTCAAATAACTGAACAACAACATGCCTCAACAAAAAACACTCCAGAGGATTCTGGGAGCCTAGAACTGCAATACTGGTTCATTCATTTGTTTTTGTATATTTAAATGGGTTGTTGGAAGCTTGCCTATGCAGAAGCACTATTCACCCATCAAATGATTAATGGCACTAAGTTCAAATTAAAGCCAGTCATTTGCAAAACCTACTTCATGTGATAAAATCTCACTGCAAGTCTGATGCTGCATCCAAAAGGGTCTGCACTAGCAAATTCCACTTGACAACAAGAGCAGCACACAGAAAAGCAAAGACCTCTGCACAGGGGCCTTGTGAGGACGAGGAAAGTAGAACATCCTTTGTTAAAAGTATGTGCAGCAAAACAGTTTCTTTGGCTGTCTGGTTTATGACCATCTGCACAGATGCCCAGACTTCCAGCTGCATTTATGGAATAAGCAGTGCCAGTCCCAGGTACAGAACCCATGCGTCAGTCCCCTAACAATTCTAAACATAACACAATGGATCTCAGATATGGGTCTTAATTTCTTGACATTTTTCATTATCATAATAATTAGGAGGAAACAAGAAAAAAAGCACCCCACTGTTTTCCATGAAATTGCCTTCTGCATAAACTAAAGGTTTGCTGAACTGCATAGACTATATGCAAGACTGGGGTTTCTGGCTCATGTTCAATGAGCAGATCAGCTACTGTGCTGCAAAACATCCTACTCCCACAGCCTCCCCTCCTCCTGGATGAAGGCAGCCACAGCTGCCACAGACCAGCAGGAAGGGCTCAGGGCTTGTCCCTCAGCCCCTCAAGGGTGGTTGTTCAGTGCAAACCCATGAGCAGCTCAGCCAGGGTCAGACCACGGCTGGAAGGAGCTGTAGTGTCACTGTTTCTTCCAGGTTGTTGACAGCGTTGGTGAGGGTAACTTCTCACATGAGAAAAGTGAAATAGCCTGAAGGGAAATTGGTCTTAAACCACCCCTGAAAGTTTTGCCAGAGATTGTCAAAATAGGGTGTCTGTTTGGACACACATATGAGATCAGAGACTTTAAAAGCAAACTATGGACTTGAGAAAACAGAAATAGGAGATGGGACCTAATATACATGAAAGAGTATTTGTGAGGAAGGCTGAAACATGAAAAAAAATCAATCTTGGCTTCAAGAACAGTGTTTGAAAGAGTTTGGAGGGCTCAGACTGATCTGCAACCTACATCTACATCAGCAGCCCTGACACTTTTATCAAGGATGCCTGATAGCACAGAGGGGTGAAACCATGGGGATGAAGAAAAGAGCAATTAAAATGAAAGAAAAACAGGCACCAGCAGCACCTGAGCCTAAAGGGACAAAAAGAGACTGAAGAGAGGACTTGATACCTATTTCGTAAAAGAATTTGCTCAGACCCTTATGTAACCAAAAGACTGAACTCAGTGTAGCTAAAATGGAGACCTAGTAATAGTTAAATATTTTAGAAAATAATTTAATCACAAGGCAATTTTGGCAATTCTAGTTTAAAGAGCTCTTGTCCATTAACCGACCTCAATTGTTCATTCTGTAGACCATAGGCTCCTAAACCCACAAGAATTTAATTTTCTTTAAATTACAACTCAAATCATTACCTGCTGTCCATATATTTCAGTTCAGTAATTTCAAACCTTGTTTAAAAATAATTTAAATTTTATTTATCTTTTTTAAACTTGTATATTAGGCATTCCAGGGCACTTATGCTTTCCATTTCTTTATTATTACTTTCTTATTAATTGGAACTTACTCTAATAGTCTATCTGTTGCTTCTGATATCAGCAGTTCTAAAACAGTTAAAATGACTGCTCATGGAATTTTAGCTGTTTTGGTGGGAAAGCTAACTTGATAATGCAAGAGTTTGAAATTTGTGGTAATTTATTATATGATAGGGAAACAGCTGACTGAGGATCCATCAGGTATAATTTCACCAGCAAGAAATCAATTACATAGAAAAGAAGCCAAAGAACAACACTAGGAAATGAGTGACTTTGCTACGTTATTTTTCCCCTGTACTTTAAAAAATATTGAGTATAGATGACAAATAAAAAAAAAGGCAACTTTATCCATACCTTTTATCTCTTCAACGAATCTCAAAGTGCCATTTGGATGGGCTGAAGTGTACTCCCGGACCAAGACATTCAGCCGGTCGCTTACGTGACCACTGTTGTATAAATAGAATTGTAAGCACTGAAAGCCCCTTTTGGGATACAAAATTCGACTCTCCAGGAGAGCTGTGTTTCCCTCTCCGGTGCTGGTGTCAAAGTGCATGAAGTAGCCAGAATCTGCCAAAAGTCAATGAGAAATGAAGGGTAAAGCTGAGAGAAAACAAAATTTTCCTGGCACACTGGTTTTCCTAACGCTGTATTATAATAATGCATGCAGACATGCTCAGGTCAGGGTTAGGCAGATCCTGTGCAAATCCTTTGACTGGGGACTATCACCTGTTCACGTTCTCCAAAGGCACAACCATTCTCCTTGCAACTTTTTCCTCATTTGGCTGTCTCTAGCAATTTGTACTCAAAAGCATGGGCTTTTACTCTTTACCCAGTGCTAGTAATTCATAGTTGACTCTCTGGAGGACTGGTTTAAGCTCCTGAATACATGAAGCTTTCTGACAAGTTCAGATACAACTAGATATATTCTCAATTAATTCTTCATCTCAGCTCTGATAGTATCCATCATTACAAAACCCTAATCCTTTCCAAGGACTTATTGATCAATTATTCAGAAAAGAAGTCTTTCTGGTGTGCCTGTACCACAGGTTAGAAGTCTTTTATATAATTCTCATGTCAGGATGTGACACTAAGATTACAAAACAGATAAAAAGAGATAAGGACATTCAACTTTCTCAAATAAGCAGAAAATCAAACATATCACATGATGTCCCTAAGTATGTAGGTTTATGTTGCTTAGTTAAAAAACAAACCACAATTTGTCAAAAAATAAACAGATAACAAGGCCAAGCTCAAAGAGAACTCACATGGCTCTGCAGAAAATGCTTCCCAAAAAGATAAGAAGTTTTTTCTCATACCTTTGCATTCTCCCATATTAGTGTGATCAGTACTTGGCCCAGCAGGAACCTGAGACAAACGCTGCCAGTCACTGTTATCGTCTGAACTTTGAATCATGCCACATATATTTTCAAGTTCAAAACTGCATGTGTCCATGAAACTTAGGGAGGAAGCTATGACATTTATAATTAAAAAAAAAAAAAAAAACAAAACAAACTTGAGTCTCTATTACACAACACACATTTTAATTCTGAAGGTCCAAAGACATGAGCAGAGGAAAACTAGATAATCAGAAGCTTCAAATACTATAACCTTTCACATGTATAATGTTCAGGAACCCAAAACATTTGGCAATTAACACTGACATTCATAAGATGTCATCAGGACCACCCTGGGCACTTAGCAAGCACAGGCGGGCATCTGCTAATTAATAAATCACATCTTTCATTTATAAAAGGAACACTAATACCAACCCAATCCACACATCCTCGTATTACAGCAAAAAGGTCCTGAGACTTCCCATTCATTCCTCTCTTTTCTTTGGGCCAGTCCACACATGGCCACAAGTTTTCATTAAAGCTCCCTAATGCACCAGCTGGAGTGCTTATTTTGAAATTTAGAAGAGCAGAAGTTATTTCACTGGAATAAGCAAACCTTGATTTTCAAAATGCTGAATTGAAAGAAAACCCTAAATATTTGGCAAAGGCATGTTTGGGACCATTGGATATCTCATGTCATACAAATTTTATGTCTTTCATATAAGTGAAAAATTAAATTAAGGAAGCCTGTGCAGTTGAATAGGAAAGACAGAACACCATATGAAATGTTTTCTCTGTCTCAAGAAAACTCTGTATAGGTGAGAGAAGGCACAGTCCAGGTTTATCCTTGTTCTTAGTTTTGTTTCCCATTGCACCATGTCTGAGCATTGTGTAACACCAGCCATGACTTGAAAACAACTGACTTAATGTTTTTAAACTATACATAAAATACTGTGACTTAAAGGTTTAAAGGTTTCATTGCATCACAAAAAGACCTTGAGTATCACAAAACTCAACCTCAATAACACGCCAAATGCTTCACTTAAGCAGTAGCTTAGGGAAGCATTTAAGTATGAACTGCTGCCAAATCAGTTTTACTGCTGAGATATTTTGGGCTGTCTTCATAAAAAGCTAACCACCCTCTAGAGGATGTAAGGCTATCAGGAGCGTTGTATGACTGATATTTTTTAAGATACAGTATTGGTATGATGTAAAAACCAAGAAAAGCTATTTACAGCAAATGTTATATTGACTGATAGAGAAAGAAGGTAGGAAAAATTAATAATTATTATATGAAAGAACTCTTTGAAATCAAATACAAAACAAAATATGAAACTGATTTGCCCAGACAGGAAAGAAGGCGGCTAACAACCTTAATTAGAAAGTGCTGGCTGGCATGGAGTGATGACCTGAACGACAGGAAAAGAGAAAAGCAAGGCCCAATAGTTCACGATGTATTTCTTAGACTCATTCCTGAAATAGGGAAAATGGGCATTGCTTGAGGTAGGTTTTGAATTCCACCTGCACCAAAGCCAAATACTTTCTTGGTATGCAGTGAAAGACTGGACTTGGAAGAAAATACATGGGGGATGAGTGGAGAGACCTAACTTCTGTGTGTGAGGGAAACCTCATGGTCAGTTCTGTTTAGTATGCCAGAAGGGAAAAGCAGACTAAACTGTTACCATAAGGCCTGAAAGACAGTCTTGACGTACAGAGAAAAACAGCACCGAACCATCAATCAGGATTTCTTGTGCTGAGAGCTGGGTCTTTTTCAATTTAAGAAAAAATTTTTTCCATTTTTAATGCATTTTCCTAAAGACACAGGCCTATAGCAGAAATTTAGATTAAATTCTTCTTTAAATCATGTTCAGCAACCAAGAAAATCTTTTGATTCCTCTGGGAGGATATCTGGCATCCAAACCATATCTGACGTTCTCAGTTTTCCCTCTCAGCTGGAAGGATCAGTCCAGCAGCTGGGCAGGTGAAGGCTGGGACCTAAGAAGGGAATCTCCTCCCTGGCACAGGGGCCACTTAGGCAAGTGGTGGGTCATCTGACAACCACTTATGTCTCTGCAAATATCATGAACACTGTTTAAAGCCAAGGGACAGACAAGGGGCCAGGGCAGGTTCTGATTGCACTGAAGGTGGTGTCAGTTTTGTCACTGATTTCAGCATGGCTGGGAGTTATTTCACTTGGGGAATGTGCCTATGGGTGAAGAAGAAAGTTAAAATGTCATCAAGTATTTCTGTAATGCATGGGAATGATGGAAAATATATAAGATTAATGGAGAGGAAGAATGACCCCATTGGAAAATGTGTAAGATTAATGGAGAGGAAGAAAGGCCCCATCCACTGCTAAAGACATCCTTAGCTGTAAGCACTTTTATAATGCCTAATTGACTGTGTGTCAAGCGCTAGAAGCTAAGGCTTCACATAAGCGTGTGTTCAGTTTAGACCTACATGAACACAAATACTTTAATCAGAATTGTATGCTCAAAAAAAATGCACTGTTTTAATAAAACAGTTTGATAATTGTTTAAGGTATCCATATAATGCAGCTTAAAATAAAATATAATTGTACTCACTACTTGGGATACTGAGGCAGTGAGATGAAAGTTTTCATCTGAGTGCCAGGGCACATTTGATGCAGTAACAATTACTGAATTGTTTCCCAGTTCGGTAATAGAATTATCTGTATTTCTCTGTCTTTTACTTTCATTCAGCTTTCTAAAATAAATCCCACCTGATCAAAATAGCCCTTTTGACCAATAAACAGGAAAATTTAAAAAGCCTGCATTTTCCTCCTAACAGCATCTGTATCCTATTTGTAAGAACACACAGTCTGTCTCATAGATTCCATGCAAGTGGAATAGGTATGATAGCCTAAGATACTCATCTCTGTGCAGTGTCTGAGCAGCAGCTGTGGAATAATACAGGGTAAAAACAAAAGGTTTTGTGCAGAAGCACACATTTTAAACCGCCACCCAAGGGATGAACAAAAATCAGCTGCAGAGTAAAGCTGCTTTTTAACTAAAGGTCAGATAAAATTGCATAGAAAACTGCTACTCAGCAGTGTTTCTGCAGGAGGGCTGTTATTTCCAGCTGTACCATTATTTCTGGTGTTTTTAACACGATTCACTTCTCCATTTCACTTGTGTCTGGATGAGTCCAAGCACGTATGTACCATCTTCATTTCTGTCAAACACCAGAAACATAAAATATAAAATAGATGGAGAAACTTACAGCAATTGTACAGCTGGTTCAGTTTCTGGAGATCATAATCACTGAAATCCATTCGCTGTCCTATAACATCCCTGAAGTCTGGTATGTTAGTGAGGATGGTGGGTTCCGTTCCTTTTCTAAATGCAGTTTTGCTATAATGCATCACAGAATTATAGTCATAGGGAACATTCAGGAAGTCTGACGTTTTGTCATCATATTTATTGAAGTTATGTTCTTTACCTAAATGGCAAAAATAAAAGGAAAGATTGTTTTTGTTGCCCGAGAGAATCAAGTTTTGATGCCAAGTCTTACAGTAAAAAAGAATCCATCAGATCCCCAAGAGGTTTTTTGTAGTCGTTTACTTTTGCTTACTCTGTGCAGCATAACATGATGATGAAGCAAAGTTTTGTTACCAGAAAACTTTTTCCCCCATGAAACTGATATAAACTTTGATGGGCTTGTGATACCCACAAGTGGAAATAGTGTTTCAGTACTCAAATTACTGTAGTTTGCAAACGGTAATGCCTCCCTGTTTCCAATCCGCATTCTCTGTTGTTTAATTGCTAGTCACTTTAGGTCACAATAAACAAGTCAGAACTGCCACTGGATAGGCTTCCAGATGTTTTCTGTAGCATGAGCAAAAAAATCATTGCTGACTACCCAATGGAGGATAAAGATTTAAATTAGTGAAGATACAGTAACTATATTCTGGTCAGTGTAAAAAAGCTGCAGCAGTTTTAAGTGGCTAACAGCAGTGCAACCTGTCACTAAAGAGTCAGCAAAATATAATGGAAATCAAATGACTAAGACATTTTCCAAAATACATATTTGCATATGCACCTGACTGTTGATCACAACTAAATAAGAATGCACTAGATTTGATCATTGCCTACTTTTGCCCGTCTTCTGTGGGTACCTGTGTTAGGAAAGCATCAAGTCTGTGTGCATAACTTTGATTTTGAACTGCCTGAAAGTCACAGAGGATGACAAGCTGGAGAGGTAGAGACACAGCAGAGCCCTGAGGAGCCCCATGCCAGCTCTCAGGCTTGTGCCAAATATGCCAACATTTACATTCACAAGCTGTGTTGCTAAAGTAACTGCTGGTGCCGTGCAGACCCTGGAAAGGGTCTCTCCTGCCTGCTCACCCTCTCTGCACAGCCTGCTGCCTCAGGTCTGCTGCCCACAGCAGGTGTAGCAGCTGGGAAGAAAGAGAACAACCAGTGTTTTTACTGGAGATTTTCTACGGGCATTGGTCCCAACTAGGTTTTTCAGAGTGGTTTTTTTCTTTTGGTTGTTTGGGGTTTTGTTTGTTTTGGGGGTTTTTTAGTTATTTTTTGTTTTGTTAAGAGCTCCCAAAGTAACAGTGCTTTTAAAGTAGTCATTTAAACAAATTAAATTATTCTCTTCTGCTACACTTCTCTACAACATGCAGGACTGAGATTTCTAGTTAGAGCTTTGGGAACAGCTGGGGCACAAGGAACAACCACAGCAAAACCAAAGATTTCTGTCCCAATAGATGTCCCTTGATATTTAATTTTTGATATAGACTTTGAAAAGTAATTCCAAGCAAGAGAATATGGTGAACACCAAAAGATGGCTGGAAGGGATGTTCTACAGCTAAACTCCTTAGCACTAGAGCCTGAAAGGAAAAGCAGAGGAGTGACTGACCAGACTGAATCCTGTCCCAGACGATGGTCACGTAGTCATCCCGGTCAGACCGTGACTGCTCATGCCAGAATCCCAGGGCGTGCAGGAACTCATGCTGGATTGTCCCGATCCTGTCACAGTTGGAGCCGATGGAGAGCTGCTGCAACCCATTTTGGATGTTTCCCACTGAGGACCAGCAGCTAGCATTGAAATAAAATGAGAGAGGGCTCTGTGAGATACATATCACCCCCACGCCAAGCGAACTCCAGAACCAGTCTGTTCTGACCTGAGCATTGAAGTCACATTTTGCTACAGTGAGGATTTTGTTGGTGCTCTGGAACATCAAAGGCTATGGGCACATGATTTAGAGCAATTAAGTTAGTGGAAACTAACAATTCTCAGGTGGACCATAGCACATGACTGTGAGCACCCTTTGGGCCTGTCCCTATCACAAGGGGAACAAGGTTCACACACATTCTTGCCTCTGCCATTGCAGCCACTTCTCTCTGCACTGTTTTGGCCTTTTACTTTGCACAGGGACGTGGCCACTGGGCAAGGTGGGCTTCTGCATGGCTGTGCTTGCCTTCTGAAAAGTTGGTGGGTTTGACAGTGCTTTTCAGAAGCTCTTTTCTTTCTGTGAGCTCTCTGTGAGCTGCTGTGCTAGAGCACTTGCTGCTGACACACACTCACAAGGAAGAGTAAAACCACAGCTGTGCTGGAAGTTTTTATTGAGGGATAAAAAAATTCAGTGAGTTATCTGCACAAGCCAATAAAATGGCACCCCATGTCCACAACCTAGCAAGCACAGAGAGCTACATTTAAATTGATATTTTATGCAGCAAATAAATTAATACTTACCCAATGAAGTATATAAAATTAATTGGGCACAAAATATGACAAAAGATTTGCAGTCCTATCGCCCCAGAAATTTAAAAATATAAGCACACCATGCACTTTTGAACTCCGTAATTTATTAGTGCAACATGTTCCCCAGTACTTCTTTTTTCATATAGCAACACAGGCCTTGGCTATTGATTACTCATTAAAATCACAACACGCGACCTGGGAAAGAGCACCTGTAGCATCCCTAATTTCAAGGACTTCCCCTGAACAAGGCCTCATATTGATTATGCAGCTTTCTCTTGTGTTATGCAGAAGTCTAAGAAGTCCATCACAGGTCTGGGCCCATCTCGTACCAAAGCCACCTCTGGCTTCACAGCTGTTGCACAAGGCACAGCAGGCTACAGGCACATCCAGGACATTTGGCAAAACTGGCATCCAAATGATGGCAGATGCAGCCTCCCTTTGCCTTCAGACTGCCAAATGCCTACAAAACCATGATTCTACAGCCATGGACAGAGTAAATGCATGGTCTGCATCACCCTGCACTGAGAATAAAGCTTAGGTGAGTGTGACAGGGCACTCCAGATCAGTGACCACCTGGAACCTCATGCTAGCAGTGTCCTCAGCACAGGAGAAAGTGGGGGAAGGTTCCAGCTTCCCCAAGGGTGTGAGCACTGTATTGCCTCTGACTCAATGCTTTCTGCATTGCTATCAGAGGCTAGAGGCACAGGCTACCTGCTCTAAGCAATCCCACCATCCCTCTTTTTGGAAGATGGGCTGTAAGTACATACATACCATCAGTGACAATGATGCCATTTATTCCAGGCAAATTTTTATGCTAATGTCTAGCTATTGATTTCCTTTCCATAGAATCACAGATAACTAGTATCAGCTCACCAGACACTTTGACATACCAGCACCAAGCTGGTTAGCCATGGATCTGTGTCAACCCACTTCTGCATGGATTCCCTTAGCTGTGTGCCACAGTGGCAAAGAGCTGAAGTAGCCTCTTGGGACTGCTCCATGAACAGCTGATTTTCTGTGTGGAAATAGTAGAGAGGACACTGATCCTCCCTGATCTGCTAACCACTTGACTCTACCACACTGAGCTAGTTTTCCTGCTGAATGAATCCTTCTCTCCATGAGAAGAGTAAGGAGAAATGGCACACCCATTGCAGGTTTCCAGATGGTTCTGTGAGCTTTGCCAGCACTTGTCACATCTGATGCTCCTGCATTTCTGTAATTCATAAGCAACCCTCATGTATTTTGCTCAGCATGTAAGTTGGAATCAAGAAAAAGTCTTTAAACAGATCTTCAGCCTAACCTTTGCTGCAGATGCACAGACCTCGATAGTCCGTGAGGTGCAGGGCTCTGTGCTAGGAAACCTTACACATACCTCTACTCACTTAGCTTTATAACTACATACTTGCCAACATCATACAGGTAGTAGCCAAGACATGACAAATGGTAGATGAAAAATGTGTCCAGGGTGAGGGCCCTTTGTACTGGGTGTCAATATGCTGTGTATGTACATCAGAGACTACAAATGTATTTTTACACAGGGCAGTCAACACAACAAAGTGGCAGCTGGCTTCTTTTGTGGTTGACTTCCTTTGAATACAAAAGGGTAATTCAGTTGAGGACCTCATGGCCTATTAGAAATCCTTCTGACACAAAGTTCCCCCACATTTTTCTGTTTTATAGATGCAAGCCAAGATCAGAAAGGCAACTTTTTCTTGGTATGGTAAAACTATATGTTGCCGGGAACTTTGTGTGCCTGTCTGCACTGTACTCTCTGGAGTGAGGTCTTTAGTCAGCAGTTAGAAGAGTCCTAGCAGATTAAAAAACCCCTAAAAAACATTAGGAACAGCAGAGGGCAAATGGGCTGGTTTACCCAACTTACACCTTCTTCCATTACATCCAAAGTTAGGAATGGAGTGAAATGAAAGGCATTTCATGAAGGGTCAGTCCTGATTTGTTTGTCCAGCCCAAGCTGACTCACTGAAACTGGATGGCTGTTTTCAGGAGACCGCACCGTTTAGTTCCACCCTTTTAAAAAGTGCTTCTCTGGATGTGTCAGCTGAGGTGATAGAAACATTTCAGGGCAAGCAACACACCAGGCAGTGAAGGCAAGATATGCTATCCAACTAGAATAATTTGTCTTCTTCATCACCATGACTCATCTGTTTTTAACACACATATAAATGAAACATTGCGTAGAGGCCTCCTACTTGCCATAGGCTAAATATTGTCGTTCTTTTTCAGGTATAATTATTAGCAAATTCAATGCATACTTTATGGGACCAAGAATGAAAAAATTCAGCTACATGAGTTTTCCATTTAGCACAAGAAGCCGGAGTCATTAGCAAAGACTCCCTGAGTCCCCACTTATACATCTTTCAGAGCTGAGTTTTAATATGATATGTAAAGCATGAACAGCAGACAACATAGAGCCAGAGACCGAAGAAATTTTGAAACAATTATCTGCTGCAAATATCTCAGAACAAGCCAAAGGGAAAGAGAAACATTTTTATTATCAGAAAATCTTTTCCCATTTATGAATGCATTCTCATACCAGGAAATGATTTTCTGAAAGCAAATTTCCTCTCCAGGCTATCAAGCTCACCTTGCTCACCTCTTCGAAAGGAGAAATGGTACAGCATAGAGTGGAGAATATATTTTTTTCTTGTTGCACTGTTTTGACAGATAATGTCTTAGAAGGGAAGAAGCTGGAGCAATTTTGACTGTTTTACTGAATTTTGCAAAATTTAAGGTGAAATAGCATAATTGCTCATCAAAGGAGGCAAATAAAGTGAAACATCAGTAAAATATCTCAGTGCTGTATAGCACTTAAAAATATCACTCATATCTGAATGCTGGTGTGACATTGGTTCAAGTGCAATTCCATTGTTACATTCAAATTCATTGCCTCAGTTACAACTATCCTGTTGCTTCTGGGATTTTTTTCCCCTAAATACTAAGGTATACTAAGAATAACCATGGGAAAGCAATACTCCATCTATCCAAAGATCAGTCAAGAACATAATTGCCTTGTTTCTGATAAAGTTTACCATGTCCAGAAAATTACCTCTTAAAGGATTTAATTTCCTCTTGTACTTAAAAATATGTATCAATAAGAAATTGTTCATTACCACTAAGGTGATACCTGCTTCAGAAACTACTACAGTTTCCAGTTTAAAAAAGACTGGGAAAATGAAGACAACAAAAATACAAAATTATAATCAGATATGTGAGTTTTAGAGCGAATACTGGCCATGAAAAGAGTCTGAAGGCAAACAGAATTAAAGTTAGTTTGAATTGCTCCTCTTACCCACTTCCTTTGAACACAGATATGTAATTCTTCTCCCCTTCCCAAGGTTTGAAGTCAATACAGGTTTTCAGTCGATACTGTTCAAATGCCTTGAGGATGAGTCCCTTAGCATTCATTTCTGCAAATCAAACAGTGTTCAATACTGAACCAATAGATTTGTGCTATTATCTGTATGGGGCAAGTCGTAAGGATGGGTCTTGCTGCAGCTACCTTTGATCAAAATAAGCAGGCTTTTTGCTGAATCAAGACCCAAGTAAGGAACTAAAAATCATAAATCAGGCTGTTGTGGCACTATATCTTCCTCTTGTTTTGCTCCCATGTAATTTTTATTAGGTACTTATGTATAAAGTGTGACATGATGAATATATAAAAAATGATAGCGTGTGGGTCTTAATTTTGTAAATTCTGCCATTTGCTTTTTTTGAGATTTATGTAAGCAAGCATTAAATAAAGAGGAAATGAAGACACTGGATTTTACCTAGTGCAAAAGGCAGGCTACAGATGTCTCACATATCTCCCCAGGGCTTGAACTGCTCACACTATATCTGCGTTATTTCGTCTAAGAAACCTGCATAGTTTCAACCCAGTTTAGATCTGAATTTAAACTGAAGATGGGTGATTTTTTTTCCTGTCACATAGCAAAAAGATGATCCCACATTGTGTAATCTCCCTATGCAGTATCAGTAAGAACTTCAGCACTCTCTCACTGTCCACCTCTGCCATCCAGACCCACATGCAAGTGGATTCAAAGGGTGATGCAAAAGGCCAGGTAAATTTCCTGGCTTTAAAAAGGCCTTCAGTGCTCCCTTTTTACTTCTGCTTGGTAGAGTTTCAAGTCTCAGACACCAGCTTTCAAAACCCAATCAATCTGCTGGGCCATAGCAATGGGAGGATAAGAATAATTCAAGAAAGGAGATGAGAGCCAGCACCAATACCAAGATTATATACCCTGTTTGTGCACACTCAGCTCCATTCCTGCTGTGGGAAATGCCTGCTCTAGACTTAGGAAAAGATGCCACAGTAGCTTTATCAATCCATAATTAACATTTCAATCACCACAACACACAGACATTGTCAAGGACAAATACTGTACCCAGGCTGTCCTCGAGGACATAGGGAATAACATGGGGCCACCGATAGTTGTCACCAATGATGGAGTTTCGTTCCTGCATCCATGAAAGAAGAGAAATATGCAGTCCTCAGCAAAAAGTGATTTAGTATCAGGGACTACAGTCGTGCTAAAGCAAACCTACAAGTCCAAATAACACATGAATTGAAACAGCAAGCTCAAAAACCTTGAAAAATTACTCAGAGGTCTAAGGTTTGGGTTTAAAATACCTTCACTTCCTTCTACCAGTGTCTCCAACTTCTGCAGCATTTTCTCTGTAGAAATTACCTGAGCTTTTGATGCATATGCATAGGAGCTTCAGCTCCCATGGAAAGCATTAAGATCTAAAGTCCTGAAAACTGAACAGAGATTAATAATTTTTTAATTTTTTATAATGCAAGGGTTTGTTTCTGTGCCTTTACCAAGTGCTGTCCTTGCTTCCACTGACATGCTCAGGCCAAAGCGTATCTCCCAAAAGGGAGAGTAAAACACTACTGACCTTCAGAGTACAAGACTCTCTGGGGGTTTCCCACTAGCCATTTTTGAGACGTAAATGTAATATTTTTTTAATTGATCAGATAAGGAAGCTGGGCAGATGCTTTAAAATGTGGTATTACGTATCTAATTTCTTCATTGGTTTTAGTCAATCTATATGATGAAGGTTTTGCAGCACTGCTCAGTAAATTTAATTGGCTCAGAATAAATATTGTACAGATAAAAGAATATGTTTTTATATAAATCTGTCTGGATGATAAGTGCTGCTGAATCTCTTAAAAGTTCAAACATAAAAAGTACAGTAAAGGAAAGAAGAAGCTAATGATATTGATCTAATAGCTGAACAGATTTCATGCTGGATAATGTTTCTGCAAATGCTCCTGACTCCTTCATTGTCTACGACATTTTGTAGAATTCCATTCCCAAACATCTTCAGTTTATCATTACATAAACAACATTTATTGTTAGTAAGAGTAGGATTCATCTATCATTTCCATGCCAGTGATACTTTACATTATGTAAGTCAATGACACATTTCTGGTTTTATATTTTATATTTGAACTCACCCCATGAAGTTTGATGTCTCCCTCAAAAAGATCTAGTCCTAAAGCTATGGGGAAAAGGAGATGAACATTTGGTTATTGTATTGATCTGTGACTACTACAAAGAAAATTAGCAAAAAGAATTAAAAGAGAAATTGAATTTTGAAAAACCTTCATTGATGTCGAAGATGTCTTGATCAATTCCTCCATCTACATCTACTTCTGAAAAATAAAGAGAGAAGTGAGGCGGGACATTAGCCCTTGCTGTTATCTTTATGAAGTGTGAAAATTAATGCAATAACAATAACAGTAATTATAAATCTGTGTCTGTCCTAGTGATGTTTATGAGCAGCTAGTTTTGTTGATTGCCTCTCGCGCATACAAATATATCTCTAAACAGAACTCACCAGTTCTCTCTGGAGCAGGCTGGAAGGGGGAAGAAAAAAAGATATCATTAGAAATGCACATAATGAAATGCAGCTCGCCTTACTCTCTCAACAGTATTAGAGATGTGATTCAAGCTCAACTGACAGCACTTAGCACATAGCTTTGTATTGGATTGACTGGACCCACTGACCATTCATTTGACTGGAAAACTTCATTTGCTCATGTGTCAGCTTTGTGCCCTCCCCACCTCAGGCTGCTCAACAAGTAAGTCACCCAGTATGGCTTCTGTGAAATTTTCTCTTACAGCTCAGGCAGTGCTGAATGGTCCTTCACAAACAGGACAAAACAGAGCCTATTATTTCTATGGAATAAAGTATTGCTACTAGTCAGCAGCTGTGCACAACGTATGGAAGTTATGCTTAACTTTCCATTATAAAGCTGAAGATGGGGAAATTCTATTCCCCCATGAGTGGCCTGGCATCACACAGCAAGGCTCTGAAGGACTGGGTACACCACCCAGGTCACATCAGCCCCAGCTCAGTGCTCTGTCTGGACCCTTTTACCTATGCAATAACAATTCAAAGACTCTTTCTGCAACATGTAAAATCCACAGACCATGATGAGATATAATGAGATACACATAGAACACTTTCCTTCCATTACATGCCTATAGAATGTAATCCTTATCCTTTTATTGTACTAGACACTTCATTTTGGACTGGTTTGGACATATTTGACTTAATACTACACAACTATTTCTCACACAGTGAGTAACATCATGAACAATCTTCCTAAGCAATCACTACTGGATGTCTTGTATTTGTATGTTTGAAAAGAAGTTCACAAATTGAAGGTAAAAAACATCTTTTTATTCTAAGCTCTGACAATATAGGTTACAGATACAGCAAATGGTAAGATATGACACCAATTCTGCAAAACAGGATGAGATTTTTCTTTTTCCATATAAATAATTTGTCTTTTGTACATGCAGTTTGGCATATAGGACTTATTTTTCCAGTGTGATAAGCATGTGAAACCTGCATTAGAAGCAATGAGCAATACAAGTTCAGAGTGCTGAATAATAGACAAAGTCAAGTCTCAGGAAGATTAATTGTGGTAATTTCTACCATCTTTTTGATGTATGAGATAACAGTATGACCAGAATATTCAGGTGAGATTCAAATGCATGTTTTTCTACACCTGACTTTTGACACAATGATGAGAAGAATTTTGAGGGAAACAATTGTGAACCTTAAAACTGATGGCATTCATATCAAAACTTTTACCAAATACAGAAAAAAACCCTATTTCCATGAAATTTCAAGGTTCAGAAAGAAAGCCTTGAAATTGCCAGCATGCCCTATTTTAGCTTTGTAATGAAAGATTCATTTTAAATCTCAAATTACCATCTTGCAAAAACTGCAGAAAAAGATACTCTCATCTTATGATTTCAAGTCACTTGAAGTAAAATTAACTCAAACTGTTGCTTCATAGTTTTTGTCAGATTTTGAGAATTTATTATCATTGTCAAAACCTTTTTTTGCCAAATGAAAATAGAGGCTACAGTTTACAGGTTTAAGAGAGATAATTCTTAATTGGTATCAGCTGGCATAATCAAATCCTTAATATCTGTTATATAAACAGGCAAAGCTTTTAATCAACTTCTTCTGCTTCATAATTTTTTTACTGAAAACTATCACCCACAAATATCCTTGCCCAGGGTAAAGGCAAAATTTTGACCTTGAAGCATCAGTTACAGAAAACATTGAGCAGAATCTGTTTCCTGACTGAAAATCTCCTGAAAGAGATTCTACTACTGTTTCAGTAGTGTGCATTTTTGAGTGTTTTTAAATTTTGGTAGATTTTAAGATAGGTGACTGTTAAAAACCCAGTATCACTGTGGAAAATTGACCAAGTCCATTGAAAATTTGTTCCAGAGTTGTGTAGGTGCAACTGCTGAAGGATTGATTTTGATCTCACATTTCAGAGTTAACTGCTATCATTCAGGTTTACATTGATACATGGGAAATAAGGATGAGGACTCCAGGGCAGGGGAAAAAAGGCATAGACTCCTCCCACACCCTGAAGCTTTATTGCACGTATATTGTATCATTATATTTCATTATCACAGTATAAGACAATCTGTTATCACTATCCACAGACAGTATTGACATAATCAAGTTTTGAAATGCAAGTGCAGCTAGTAAACAAGCTTAAAGTACACAGACAAAGTGTTTAATATGCATTTTGAAGATTTAATTTGGTTTTAAACTCCTACTCTCACAGATTTCTGTGAAGAAAAAGAAAAGTAAAGCATGCAATATTAAAAAATTTAAATCACATTACTGTATTCTTTTTTAAAGATTATTGATGAAGGAGAAGAATAATACCTATATATGTTGTATCCCCTTATAACCATTAATGGGAAGTAAAATGTTTCTACAGTTTCTATAACTATAAACTACAATGTACCCTTATCTACTAATCAGAAAGTATAGCTGTTCCAAAGGTACAAACAGGCTAACTCCTGGAAAAATTTCTCCAGGAGCAGCAAAACCTCACAAACCGAAATCATTGTAGCTAAATACAGGGGTACTTTTGCTGCACAAATCAAATGTGAGTCCATGACTGAACAATGCCAAATTCAGCAACTCAGTGAAATCCAGGCTGGTCCTCAGTGTTTGGAAACTGTCACTGAATGTTTTATGCTGAAGGAATCCCTTCCATCACTTCTTTCCACTTAATTCCCAACAAAACTAGGTCTTTAGTCCTGTGAATCTCAACACCAAAACAATCTGTTGCAAAAGGAGTATCTCTGCTTGTATTTACTTGTTTGTGTGGCACTGACTTTGGCCTCAATAGCAGCCTGACAAACTATATGATACATTTCTAGTCTGTGAAAGTGTTGCAAATAAACAAATTCACAGTTCATAGTCACATACAGAGCAAGGTTGTGTTAGCTGAGGTGTACTAAACAGGAATCTTATTAAGTCACACACACAAATTTGTGAACACCTTAGTATCAGCCCCTAACTTTGGACATGGACAACATTGTTTACATGAATTAAGATACAGTAATGGTTGGTCAAACCCTGACTTGCGAGCACATTTACTGGCAAATATTCTTCTTGGACAGAGGGGAAACATCTCACCTACTGAAATCATGTAAAAATTAGGGAAGTAAACTCAGTAATAAGTGGAGAAACAAATGGATAATACTTATGTCCCTAGAATATCTATGGCACCACCATGATCCCCTGGTATCTCCATAAGATGATCCACCTAACCTAGCTTGGAAACCTATTCAAGGATATGAGGAATCATTCAATGAAAATTTCCCTGTCTCACCATAAAACTCAAATGGAATATACTCAACCAGTTTGGATGAGACACCTTAATTTAGCAGTGTTTTTTCCAGACTATATGACTCTATTCTATTACTGGCACCCAGAAATATGAAATAAGCTCTTCCTGGCCATAGTACGTATGAAAATGAAATAATTAGCCCTGGTTATCAGAAGCCCCTCTCTCACACAAGACCTGGTTAGTAGCAAACAATCTGATGTGAGATAACTTGTAGATGTTAGTAGCACCCTGCATCACCTATTATGGCCTTTAACAAACCCTCTAAACAAGGCTGAGATTTGAGTTTCCAAAAGGTTGGGGCAGAGGAACAGGCAGCAGAAACAGAAGTGTGGGGGATGCAGGAAGACTATGGGAAAGTTAGGACTGTGAGGCTGAGTTGCTGACTTAGGGAGATCTATGAGCATGTGTTAGTGGAGAGAAAGAAGATAAGGCTGTCAGAGAGAGATACAGGAGGGGGATTTACAGAATTAGATAGTTAAGTTGCATAAATTAGATAAAGTTGTTGCACTTAGGTCATGTCACAAAGAGTAATACCTTACACTCTGTAGATTACTCTGATGTTATGAACAGCTGGAACAAACTTTCAACAAACTATTTGTTTTGTACTCCAAACTAATTTTGTTGTTCATCACCAAAAATTCCTGACCACTACAACAAAGCACCCTAACTTGTGCAAAATGCTATATTTCACTACAAAAGACAGGAAATACAAAAATCTCAACTGTTAGTTTTTGACCTTAAATATTTCAGCTGGACTGATGGAACAGGGAGCAAGCATTTCCAAGTATACTCAGTGGCTAAAAAGGCATCACTTTCAATATCAAATATATTGCATTACAGAAAAAAAATCCATTTAAACGTGGAGTAGTGAAATATACTTCAATATTTATTTTGTTTCTAACCCCAGACTTGTCATTCTGGTAACAGTGATTTGAATACTAGTGGACATCTCTGTTAGATGGGGAACAGAAGATAAGCTCCTTCTGTAGATAGCCAGGTCTATGAAAAAGAGCAACAATAAGACCCCAAGGAAACAGAAATCTTCTCTCTCTCCAATGCAGATCGGTACAGAATTCTTATTTTGCAAAATCAACATACTGAAGTGTTTTCCTCTCAAACTCATCTCAGGCTGCATTACTTACTCAGTCATATAAAGAATATATATCTGGTTTTCTTACCAGACTCCAGACCACCTGAAGAAGAAGCCAAGTTAGAACCACAGGCACAGAAAACAAGCTCATGTTATTCTCCAGTCAGCAGTTGTGTGGACTGAATTTTAGACCAACTTGGTATTTAAGACAGTAAATGTCATAAATCAGAACCTTTGTCCTCCCAACAACGATTAACTTAACAACTTTTTAATTGTCAAGTAAGCGAAGTCCATCCTAACTATATTACTGCTGGGAGGAAAAGAATTGGATGCAACCTAAAATACAAGATGAAATAGAGACAAGGAAATGAAAACAAGAAAGTGGAAATACAGGGGAAATTGATACACTGAAATATAGGAAATTTTATTTATATTTCAGAAATTTTAAGAATTATTATTATTATTATTCCAGGGGTTTTTAAGCACAGGAACAAGTTGCCAAGAGAAGTCATGGAGCCTCCATCCTTGGAGAGAGTCAAACCCCAACCAGACACAGATCTGAGCTACTTGATGCACATGACCCTGCTGGGATGCTGCAGAGGAATTGGACTAGGCGATCTTCAGAAGTGCCTTCCCATCTCAGTCATCCTGTGATTCAGTGAGCAAAGCTGGCACTAAAACCTTTTGAATAACAAAAGCCAGCAAGACTTTTGGCAAGCAAGGCATTAATACATTAATAATTATGTATTTTTTGACAGAAAGTGAAAATTAAAAATGTGTGTACATTAAAAAAAAAAAAAATCTACCAGTAACATAATTTCAGCATCCTGCTTTTGGAAAATGCAATTCTATTTCTAGTGTTGACAGATGTGAGGCACTGTATTTGTCACTGGCTCAAATGATGGTATCCTTCTGGATTATTTAAAGATTCCATAAAAATTTGTATTTAAAATGTCAGTACCATTGTACTATCACCACTCACCCCTGCCTGTGACTCTTGGGTGTTTCTTCCAATTCCAGTCATCTCTTCTACTTCCTACCTGTCAGTGAACACTGAAATTGCCATAGTTTCTTCTTATGCTTAAGCTCCAGGTACTTGTGGTAATTGTATGATTGGGCTTTGCTAACCGTCTACTTTCCCAGACCAACTACTCAGATAGACCACCATAAAAATTAGATTTAGATTTTGCATTGTAAATACAGACTTACAAAATATTATATAAAAATGAATAACATTTGGCACACTGTTTTAAGTATCAGAGCTGATAAGAAAGAAAGATCCTAAGTAATGAGGACACCTAAGCCATTTCTAGCTGCTCAGTTCCATACTTATTTCATTGCCGATACATTGAGAAGTAGCAGTTGTAGGAATTGTTGTTCTTATGTCAGGGTCTTTTTCTACAAAAAGTAACTAAATATTGTAAACCTCTACTCACCAACATTGATGGTGTCGACTGCTCTCAAATGTTTGGTAGGTTGAAGTCTCTTTTGTCAAGATTTCTTCTGCAAGTTCATCAGTCCCTGAATTCTGCATGTGGTCATCTCCAACTGCTGGCAGATGATGATGGTATTTCTTCTTTTGGAGGCTCTCTTTTGGAGGTTAGATTGGCAATGCCCACACTACCAAGTACTTCAAACCAACTGGAACAGATCCGTACATTGAAACATCTGGTAATAAGAACCTGGCATCAATGCTGTGCACATCCTAAAGGGCTCTGATTTGGTCCCAAGGACTGGACATCAGTGATGGCAACTGGGCTGCATTAGGCAGGGATGTGCAGAACATTCTGGCTTAGTTTCAAAACAAAGGAATTCAATTTGGACACTCCAAAACTTCTCTCTGATGCAAACCAAAGCATGGTAGGGTAACCATGAAAGAGCATGATGGTAACACTTGCTTAAAAAATACACTCCTGTTAAAAATTAAAAGACTGCATCCATTATTTCTTGATTATAGTACCTTACAAGGGTTTTCCTGAGATGGTGAACTCAAAAGAAATGGCATAATTTTGGTCTTACTACTTGGTGCTGGAAGAATACTGTGCTTTTTTATTCCTTTGGTCCTCTGTAGACACAATCAATACAATTGCTCTCTGTTCTCTCATCCCCACTTCTAAGATGCATCAGCCACCACTGAGACCTCACACCAACCTCTTGTCAATAGCAGATAGCGGGATGAAAGGTGGTATGAGCATCTGCGTCATGACCATTGCCACTTTCAGGACTGACTGAAAAATGAGTTACCTGAAGAAAACAGGTGTTAGAATTGGCATAAAGTAACACCAAACAGAGAAGGCACAAGAGTTATATGTTAACCCTGCATTGTAAAATACAGTTCCTACACCCATTCTTCCTCCAATTCACACTGCTTTTTAAATTAAATAAACTCAGATTTTTGAGACCTCAACCACTGGTATAATAAAACAAGATACAATGGAAAAATAAGCAACATGTTAAAAAGGGAACATCAGAAGTTTTAAGATAGAAGCTCTTGGCAGACATTTCATGTCACCATGAAGTAGCTAAATGGATTTTTTTTTAAATATGTTGAGGAGAAAGTAATAAATAGATGGGCAGACTTCAGAAATTTTTATTTCTATCTAATCACGGAAGATCTTTTCAACAGACCTGATCTACTTTTGTGACCACAGTTCTCTACAATGACAAACATCTTGCATTATCACTGACTTGCTGTCTATGTTCAGGGAATACACCTTATTACAATATACTCCTTATTTTCCTTAAGGGTTTTCCTACACGACTCCTTGCATTTTCCTTAGAAGCTGAAAATAGCCATATCAAGCTGCTAAGACTGAGGCCCACAGGAAGAAATAACTGAGTATTACTGGAGATGAATTAATAAAGGATAGAGCAACTTATTTAAATAGATGGTGTGCATTTTCAGATGAAAAAAAGAATGGCAGTCTCACATTATGTCTTTGTTCCACAGGACGTATATGTTGAGGAATACGTCTTGTCCAGGTAGCTCAGCTTGCAAGCTGCCAACTGAGATGCAGATTGAAGTGCCAATTGACTGCCAGAGAGTCTCATAACTGGTCAGACTGGGGAAATTCCTTAACATATAACAGCCACAAGTAATGCATGTCCTTTCCTGAGTCAGTCAGGGACCTGTGGAATTGAAGGATGTTATTTCCATTAGGATTTTGATCTGCAGGCAGACTCCACCAACATCCTGATTGCGAGCTCTAAGTTTGAAGAAAAATAAAAACATTAAATGCAAAAGAGAAGGAGCAGGTCTTTAACTAGTCAACTGCTTTTTCCTTTCTCACAATTCTTTGCCTGAAACATATTTCACAACTTTTACAGGTGCTAAGCTATCTAATGAGCTCTGAGTAAATGTAAGAGACACCTGCAAAATCTGAGCTTTTGCCAGTCAAATATATTTCTTTCCCCAACATGCTCCCATGCTGGTAGTAGAAACAATGAAAAGGAAAGACACCAGAACATGCTGAGGAGCTTGCTGCAGATCTACTGCAGTGACCACTTGAATCTCCTGCTGAGTTCACTTTTCGAGCACCAGACAGCTGGAGAGCACCACAGAGCATACTGCACGTTTCCCTGGACAGGCAGCAGCTCTTCATGCCTTCCTAATAGCACTGTTGCCCGGGGGTACTACCACAGCACAGGTAATAAATATATAAAGTGCTTACCCCCCTGCCTTGCTGCAGAAGAAGGAACACTCATCAGGCATCATCCAATACAGCTGGCAAACATCAACTGTTTTACTCTTCTTTGTAAAGCTACATCTGTAGGTAATAATCTGGGAAGAGACTAATGAGGGCAGAGAGATCCAGAAAAACAAGTGAAGTGTAGGAGGGCAAGAATGCTCTTTTAAAAGTAAAAAGAATTTAATTTCAAAATGCAGTATCAGCTAACTACAGGGAACCATAAATCCTGGTCAAATTAGCTCTCTATATACAGTGATTTTCTAGAATGTTTGGTATGTAGTTTCGTATTTTAATACTTTTGTTAAATCTTCTGTAAGTCAGCATAAATGCTTTGGTAATTGTACTATCTGTATATACTGCTCGGCAAACAAAGGTGATTCACCGTTGCTTGTTGACGTTTGGGTGGAACTTGTCTGATCGTAAGTTTCAGTGTCAGCTCAAGTGATATGAATTCGTTGCATAACATGAAAAGTGCAGTTTTGGCAGAACACTACACATCCCACTTAGAAGTGTTTATAGACCAAATGTGAAAGACTAGGAGGGTATTCAGATGGTCTGTTATTCTCAGATAGTGGACTGTCCTTGCCCTTTGTCAAACTCCCTGCATTATCTTGCACAAATAAGTTTCACTTCTTCAGTTATCTCCCAAACCGAGATAACACTGCAATAGTATCTCCTTGGCTGATAGGGCAAAAGCACCAATGAAGATATGAGTTGTCAGATAAACCTAAAGATAAGAGACCCTCAGTCAAATCCAAAACGTTTCAAGTTGAACACTTACATATTTCAAGCTAGGAAACTCCAGTGTTTACAAACCTAGCAAGTGTCACGTGGGATATAATGTAAGAAAGTGAAAATTACACCAGATCTCAAATACAAGTGTTCGGTTTTCTTGCAGAAGAGCAAAAAAGACATGGTTGCTTTGATTGAGAGTTTATTTAAATTTAAAAAAAAAAAATATGCAGACCTTCAGTTTCTTCACAATGCTTAGCTACAGCTAAATTAAGAAGCAAGATTACAAAGAGCAGAAGCTTGGGTGTAACACTGCACACTCTTCTGCCCACTGCCACTTCAGACATCCCTTAACCATTATTTTTTTGTGTGTGAGAAAACAATACCTCATAAATTAAATAACTAGTCACACGGGATTACACCTTTTTCTCTCAGAGATCCGAATCACCTCTGACATGTTTTTACACAAACACATTTTACGGTAACTATGAATCAGATTACAGCTGTAGCTGCCCACTAAGTACCACGCCGCTGCAGAAACACTGTCCAGGGATACGATGCTCCTCTCTTGCTCAGCAGACGGAGCTAAGCCCCAGCTGGGGGAGCTCCCCTACTCACGGCACAGGACTGCAGCAACCCCATCGGAATCCACCAGTCCTCGGCTGCCCCCGTGTGACTCCTGCCTGCATTACAGCGCCTCGCCTGGAAAGACCTCCGGAGAACGCCCGTGCGAAAGGAAAGGTCTAGCAAGGAAGTACGCGAACCTGTTACACTCTCTGTTCACTCCTGAACTGGGCAGCACCCCGTTCTTCCCGGCGTGGAATCCTGCGGGAACACCGCTGACTTGCCACAGATGATAAAGCACAGGAGTAAATATGTAAGTCTGAAGTTTTAATGTAAGTTAGAAATATTCTTTCTGTACTTTGGAATGATCCCAGTCAACCTCTTAACTCACCCCACCCCACCTCCAAAAAACCCCAAAACATAAAATATTTATTACTTTTTATTAAATACCTGGATAGAAATCCCGTATCTAATAGTGTCTCGGAGCACAACTACTTAGTGAATTATCACTAACTACTTATTTAGAGTGCCCAAGAATATTCAGTGCCCTCTTGTGGTTTGAATTATGAAAGAAGAAAAATTCATAAGAGCAACTTCTCAAGTCTGACCAGTCTCACAACCCAAGTGGCACTTGAATCTCACCCTCTGCAGCACTAGGGCCACAGCACTTACCCTGGAGAAAAACCATCCCACACTCTTCTGTCCCTACCTTCAAAACCAGAAACCTAATGGAAGGTTTTCTGAAAAGAAAGTGCTGATTACCATTAAAGAACTGGTCTTGGTTGAGACGTTTTTTATTTCAAACCTCATCCTAATCTCTGCAATCCAAAAATAGATCCTCCCCTAAAGAAAACAACGAAGTAAATGTTTTAAAATGCATTTAAAAGCAATAAAATCTGTCTGGTATGACTTCCAGATTCTTTCCAAGTGCAAACACATTCTGAGAAACATAAACTCCTCCAGCCATAGAAGTAAACACCCCTGGAAATTATTGGTACTAAGCTTCTTAGTTACTGTATTTATCCCTTAGGCCCATACCAGCCCCATATTAAGGGCACAGCCAAAGGAGCTTATAAAATATACAGAATATGAAACAATAATTAGTAGTCAAGTAATATAATTGTAGCAGCTTAATTGCCAGCTACTTTAAAAGACAGAACAGAGTGGGAGGGAAACACACAGTATGAATTTAGGAGAACTACTGTAGGGAAAGGCACAGAGAGGAGAAAACAGGTGGTGAGACACAGAAATAGGTTGCCTAGAGAAGCTGTGGATGCCCCATCCCTGGAAGTGCTCAAGGCCAGGTTGGATAGATGTCTAAGCAACCTGGTCCAGTCGAAGGCGTCCCTGCCCATGGCAGGGGGTTGAAACTAGATAATCCTTTCCAATACAAACCATTCTATAAAAGAGACAAACACAACAATAGACAATGTAAAGTAGTAGTGAGAAGCACTTTTCCCAGTGACTAAGCAGCCCCATAAAAACAGTATTCTGTTTCTAAGCCCTGCCAGATAACAACGTGCAGTTTCATAGACCTGAGCAATGAATCCTGAATGTATATGGAGTACTTAAGGCACAGATTTAAAATAGAATTAGATGCTTCCCATAGAATACATTTGGCAGTGATAACTTCGCCCCTGAAATTTCCTAACGGTTTGGGGAATGGTGGGGGAATAAACCTAAAATTCACTTTCCTAGCTCTTTCCTGATCATGTCCACAAAAACAGAGATATATGACTAGGTGGAAAAAATGTTACAGATAGAACAAGGCTGGTTAGAGTTAGAAAATTAAGCGGTGAAAGCTGGTCCTTCCCAAAGCAGACCTGCAGTTTGCGAAATAGCACAGACCTACTTTATTCATGAGAGAAGAAAATCCATGCATTGATCCTAGTAAGAGACTGGTAATTCACTGGGAAGTGACAGTTTTAACACTAATGAAAAGCCTTCTCCTTGCAGATGCCTTGAATTCTGACACCTACATGTTTTTATACACAGCCATAACAGAAAAGAAACCTGATACCTAGAGCAAATGTACACTGTACTGAGAACACACTATGCAGTTTTTGTGCCTTTTCATTGCTAATTTCTCCAGTCCTAGAAGAAACCTGAAGATGTTTTTGTCAGACATTCTTGTAGCTCTTCTTGCCTGCAATAAGCCAGCCTTGGCTGCCAGGTTCTGAAGTCAATTCACAAATGACATGCTTTATCAGACATGGTGAAGTCCATGCCTCTTAATAGTGACCATGAATTGGTATGTCTGGTTCCCCATAAAGGATATAAAAAAATACATTCTCCAGACTCTGTCATAGCCGAGTCCTCACAGACACTCCTGTTCAAATCTCACTAGTCTCAAAAAACAAATCTAAAAAGAGGGACTCAGGAATACTTCCCAAACACAGAAAACCTTCTAGCCCGGACTACCTGTCTGAAGATGACCTGGGTGAACAAAAGTCCCCCTCTCTACCTAGGAATGAAGCCCTGGCTTAAGACTGGAGCAGGATAAAGGGCAGTTTTACAGAGCTCAAGTATCCTAAAGCTAAGATACTGCCAAAGAGAACTAAACACATGGAGTGCATTCTCTCTAAGTAATGAAATATGAATTGCTGTAGTAAAATAAAATCAAATGAAATCTCCAATAAAGGGCTTATAAACAGATTTAGAAGATACAGTGGTTTACTTAGAAACCAGAAAATTAGATTTTGTGGGGGAAAAATAAACTAACAAAAAGGAAATTTACATAATTTTGTTACATTTCTGTCATTCAAAATAACACATTAAGTCAATTTCATAACTGTATTAGCATCTGTATGTCCTTAGAATGTAAAAGCAGAAGAAGCAACCAAACGGTTCTTCAGCTCAAAAACACAGTGCAGAAGGATAAATCATCTACCTGCCACCTTGCTGGACCAAATTTGCAACAGCCCAAACTCACCAACAATTCTTTCCTCAGAAAACTGTAAACTTTTCTCAGTAAATCTACCTTTAAATAACAAGGTTTGCTAATGGCCCTGAGTGCTGCACACCTCTTTCCCTCTCCTTTTGAGATATATTGAGATATTATTTCTGTATTAACATTACATGGGACAGCAACATACAAACATGGAAGGGAGAACACAAGCACAAAATAAATTTTGTCCAACTTATAGTCTTTTCTGTTTTTTGGAAACACCTAAGATATGATATAAGGTAATTTGTCAGCTCACAGATGGATGATGAGTCCCAACTCATTAGGTCCAGGAGCACACACGCCATCCTAATAACTCACAGTGGGACGGCATACAACTGACCATATATTTATGTTTTAGAAAGCATCTGAAAAGAAGGAAGTAGCACCAAGGGAACTGATCATCTTTATTATGCAACAAAAAGACAAACAGAAAATAAAATACTTTAATAGGAGAAAAAACAGAAGGTACAATTCAAACATAACATATTGAAACCATACATAATGCAACGTGAACACGAAAACATTGTTAAACAGCAATCTTCCAGTAAAGATCGCATGTTTCGAGCATTACTCATCACAAATACACAGCTTTTTGTGCATGTCTGAGTTTCAGTGAGAAAGATCATGACCAGCAGCAACATATTTAAATAGTTTAATTTTCTTTGAACGCTTACCTAGTGAATGTATTGGATGCAATATCTTCATATTAAAAGTACAAAATCCTAAGCAAGGCTGTGCCTGCCAATACAGATTTTAAATAAAGAGGATAAACATTTTGCAAGAGTTTTTTTCTAATATTGCATTAATACACATTTGTTGCTTTAAAATGTGTATTCAGGTCTCTCAACATTTAAACACAACTAAAATGCTCAGCAACTATGCATCAAGTGACAGCTAATTATTGCTATAAAGAAATTGCTTCCCAGAGTTTTAAAATAGATGTCATTTCACTTGCAATTCTCAAGATACGTTCAAGTAATCAACATAACTAGTTCCAGTGTCCATGAGGCATTCAGAATCTGTATTGGCTGTAGGCATTTATTGCCAGATCATATTAATATTTTATTGAAACTAAAAAAGTTAACTAAATTTATATGTAACTGTTAAACTCCTTAGGAAATGTATGCAGTAATAAATCACCACAGTACGGATTTTTACGTCAAAAAGGTAAAACTTTAGCATCAGGCTACTTTGAAGTTCCTTTCTGTCTAGAGGCACTGTCTCATAGTTGGCTTTACAGAGCAAAAGAGAAAGTGAAAATCTAAATACTCTTTCCTGTTGGATCAGTGAAGCACTTCAAATCAGTATGTGGTCACAAAGCACTAGAGCTGACAGACAAGTGAGAATACACAGACAGGAGTATGGGGGCAAAGAGGGAAGTTGGAATACAAGATCAAAGTGTGGTCTTCTGTCAAAATACTGTAGTAAGACTGTAACAAAATACAAAAAATTTCAACTTGTTTTAAAAAAGATGTAACATTCAGACAATTCTGAAATGGACAACTTTCTCTGTATTTTAGACAGCAGTGCCTTCAGGAATGTTTTACACTCTTAAAAATGTGAGCTAGAAAAGTCAGGTTATGATGTACAGTGGTTTAGTTCCAACACCCAATAAATTAGAACTAAGATTCAGTATACTGAAACCCCTTGCATTGCAGAATGAGGCATTTCAACCTTTCCAGTTTTGGAAAATGAAATATCCCAACATTTAAATAATAATCAAAACCTCTGTTTGGAGACCAAATGGGAGGCAGGGCATAAGAAGAAGATTGCACTTTGGCTGGACAATTGACTACCACACGTAAGTCACCAACTAGACTAAAAAAATTACTGGGGATGTTTTCCACCACATATGCAACACTCAAAAAGAACAATAGCTTGGCAATTGGTGATCGCAACACAGGATGAAGAGTCAGTCCTAGATGGTATATGCTCAGAATAGTTTCTATTTAAACCTCCCTCTGTGTGCTGTCCAGCCTTCTTTCCCATCCTCTCCTTTAGTATTCAATAAAAGATCTTAAAACTCTCTTACAAATGGATTTTTTTTTCTCTATTTTTTCCAATTTTAACAATAGTCTTGCTGGGAATGTGGAAATCTAGAATAGGAACTCCTTGGAAACCATTTTAGAGCAAGTTGTTTCTTCTCAACTGTTTTTTCAAGCCCTTGGATGCAGGAAATATACAGGTTTTAAACAGGTTTACCAAAATAAACAGGTTCATTTATGAGTGTTGGTAGGTGTGAAGCCAACTAGTTATTTAGCTACACAGCCTTCCATGAAAGACAGGACAGACCAAAACTTCAGTTCCAAATGCAATAACAGCAGTTCTTAAAAAACTCCAACCAAATTAAAAACTGTCTGGTCACAGTCACAGACCAAAAATTATACCTTTTGCATGTCATCTTTGCTCAGAAATTATGCCATCAAAATTGCTCAGAAAATATGTCATCTTCCTTAGCAGTTTGGAGTACAGGGAATACTCCACACTCATCACATTAGTAAGCAAGCATCCTATCTCAGTTATGCTCCAAAAGGCGAAAAAATAGATGCAGTTATTCATAGGCAACGGCACCATTCTTTCTCAATGAAAGCTGAAAGAAGCCCTGCTCTGCGTTGTTGACCTATGGAAAATATTGCAATTTTTTAAGCTGTTGTTATTTTCAGTCACATAGAAACAGTAAAAAAATTAATCACATCATCAAATAAAATTTGTCCTTGGCAGAAAGAAAAAAAATAAATAATTATCTCAGGTTAGAAGACAGCTGAACTTAACAGTGCAACAGAACATCCTTGATGTCTTTCTAAAGTTACTTTCAGAGTTGGTTTTGGTGACTTAAAATATCCTACATTAATCATAGAAAACATGTAATTAACAGAGTAGTAAAGGTTAGAGAAAGTCAAGACAACAGTGAAAAGTTCCAAAAAGATCCCTAATTTCACAGGGACAGATCTCAGTAAAGATGTCAAGCTTGTGTTTCAGCAAAATTATTTATCAAAAGTCCTTATGAGTGTGAAAAAAAGTTTAGCCCAAAAAGTGGTTACTGAATACCATGTTTATTAATATACACTTCAGATCACCACCAGAAGCAATTTTTCTTGCAGATAATCAGTAAGATGAAAGGGGCTCTACTTTAAAAGTTCACATGACAGGATTCTTGAACTGCATTTTGGTATTGGGCTTCTTCATCAAGCTGAAGATTCTAAACAAAATGAAAACATCATCAAAATGGACAAATGCTCATGATGCACCACAGTCATTAGTTTAATCATTCATCTTCCACATTTTTACATAGGAATTGGCACCTAGATGAAGACTCTTTGTCTTTATGTGTACTAGATGATTGCTTATGTTGCACGGTATCTTTTATTGAACCAAATACCTAGAGACACTTGATACAGGAGAAGAATCAGATGAGTGGGACAAGGCTCATTAAGCAGAAGGGTCCATCTTCTCTTCCTTGTTCCACTCCATTATGGAACAGCCAGCTCAGGAAAGCTGACTGTCATCCAATTCTTGTAACAGGGCTTCTAACCAGCCATAACATTCGCCATTAATAAAAACACATGATCCCCAGACAACAGTAATCATAGATTGTTGAGAATATACTGCTTAAAATGAGACAGCAAACACATATCACAAACGATGTGTGGTTAATCCTCCTACTTTTGCAGAACTGTCTTCCAGGTACTGTATTACTTCCAGGAGTAACACATCTGTTTAGTGCAATTCTGGCAGTTTCCCCAAACCGGAATTCCTATCACCAGTTTTGCATCATCAAACATGCAAGATGGACTCATGGTGAAGAGTCCAATCCCCTGTATCAAACTCCTAGCTCTTCATGTCTTTATCACAGATCACTCAACTCAGAGAATATACATCATCTTTGCCATCTTGAACTAGTGAGGCTGCCTATGCCTCAAATACTATGTCTGTCCCACACAAAGCTCAAGGAGCATACCACAAAGCCTGTCAAACTCTCCAGAAACTACATTTCAAACTCTCCAGCTCTCTGAACTCACAAGGAGAACCCAACAGGTTGGCTTGACTTACAAACCATCTACTGACTACGTCTGTGTATATAGTTCTGCATCTACTCCAAGGTCACTTAGTCAAAGTGAGCTTGAAAGAAGGCAACCTGAACACCAATCTAATGACACCTCTTTTTCAGTCTCTCTCACAACATACAAGAAGAGAGGCTGTAGCAGTAATATCAGCTAGTCAAGCTGTACTTCGAGCCCTGAGACTATGATTTAACAATTTCTGCCATAAAAGGCCAATAATGTCAATAAAACAGAGTAGCATCTATTGTGTTTCCCCAAGAAGCAGCAGTAATAAACTGTTCTAATAATCACAGTAAAAGTAATAAATAGTTCCAATTGAGAATACTAAGCTACAGACTTAAGTCAGTTTAGCTACTGACAACACCTGTTCCCAGTGGCACTTCATATTGATAAAAAGAAAGTTTAAGAACAGACAGGTCTACTTCTGAGTTCCATACAGAGTAGGAACATAGCATGTTCAGGGCACAAGGTTGGTACAAATTTTTTATTTAGTATTTTTATTTAATAAAAAAAGGTACCATTATTCCCACACACATCAAAGAAAAAAAAGCTTACCACAAATTCTCCGTAATCAAACCGGTGTCTTAGATTTAGATGGCCAACAAGATTTCTAGTAACCTGGTTAGTATCTGCCCAAGGAAGAGATACACAAATAGGACAGATCTGAATTTGAAGGGGGAGGGGAAAGAGAGAGAATTAAAAAAAAAAAGTTATTGGTAATACAGAATGCATTAAAGACATGTTCTACGAGAATAACTAGTTTATTACTCATCCACTACCCAAATACAGTAGAGATGTTAACATCAAATCAGAGTTCTCATGTGTGCTTTTCCTCAATTGTGTAACATTCAAAAACTACATCTCAACTTGCTAGCTTTCTAAAGTGTTTCTCTTAGTGGGGGAAGATTATCATGTCTGTCTGACACTCAGTCAAGTTAAAAAAAAAAAAAAGTGATTGTTTGGGAGAATCTTTATACAGTTGAAACGATCAAGTAAGCCAAAAGAAGAACTAACACACCCTATACAGATGAAAAGAATAGAAAACCAAACAGATTTTTCTCCTTCAGAACCTTCGATTACACCATTTTTTAAGTAACTGTAGGTTTCACGTGGAACAATAGTTACATTACAAATGGGATTCTATAGAAACAAATCTGAACTACTAAATTAAGAAGAGTTAAGCATCAGACTCAAAAACTGAGCTTGTTTCACATCAATACAAATGAGATAGCTAAATTAGAAATGCCTTAGAACCAGCAGGCTGGACATGAAATGTTTTCACATGAGAGTCGCTCCAAGTTAAATGCACTTCATGAAGCACATGGTCTTTTTCAGACCACAGTGATTGTTACAGATATAAAGTAGTTACTGCACATTTAAAACTTTCCGCATTATTATAATTAAAGTAGATTAAGAAACACATAAGCAACTCTACTTACCACAGGAACCATCTGATAAAGATGTCTATTATTACAGTGATCCAGCAAGCGCTGTCTGGTAAAATTGGCTTCCTGACACAGGGGGCATTTGAAGGTTGGATGTCCACTGTAAACAGAAATACACAGTGATAAAAAGAAAAGAGAGTTTTAGAAGCAGTGTTGCAGACATCTTAATTCATCTGTTATCTCCTAATTCTTCCCCTTGTTTTGATAAAAGCAATTAAAAAAACCCCCACACCCTCACTGACATAGCAGCATAGCAGCAGATCTAATGCAGCTTCAGTGCTACTTCCAAATTGCAAATCTAAGGCACATTTTTAATTTGTATGACTAAATGCATTCTTCTGAGAATTGGGCTTCAGAAAGGTCTTTCGTTTCAATTGCAGCTACACCCTGTTCTTAGTTTCTGATAACATCTTTTAGTGCAAATCCTTCAGAAAAGTACTAAAAAACCCAAATCCTAACATACAGATGGCAAATGTAGAACAAATGACAGGATTTTTTTAATACAACTTCTTGAAGGTGTTCACGTGGGGGTTTTTTTGGTTTGTTTGGTTTGGTTTCTGTGGGTTTTTTTTAAGTCAGTAGAGGCTTGAACTGTGACTACCTGAATCTATTTTAGTAACACCTATAGAGAAATAAGCACCCTACCTTGTTTCTCCTTGAAGTATTTGACTATTAGCCATCTCGCCATTACCAGATGTTCCATCACTCCTGCTACTTTAAATGAAGGAAAAAAAAAAAGCAATGAAAATTGAGAGTATTTTACTCCACTATCAAAATTTTTCAAAATTTAACAGTAAGGGGGCGGGGGGAATCCAATAAGTTCTATGAATTTCAAGACAAAATACAATGGCACATATTCTAACCCTCATAACTTTTCCTTTAGATCAAGATATGTCTCAGTATTTACCAAATCACAGAATCACCATGGTGGGAAGAGACCTTCAATATTATCAGTCCAACTGTAAACCCAGTACCACCATAATCAACCCTAAATCATATACCCATGTGCCACATTCAGACATATCTTAAAACTTCCAGAAGCGGCAACTCCACCACCTCCCTGGGCAACTTTTTCCAATGCCTAACCACTCTCAATGAGAAAAATTTTTTCTAGTATCTAATCTGAACTTACCTTGGCACAACTTAAGGCCATTTCCTCTTGTCATTTCACCTGAGACATGGCAGAAGAGGCCAATCCTCATCTCACTGCAACCTCCTCTCAGGTAGTTCTAGAGAGCAATGAGGTCCCACCTGAGCCTCCTTTTCTACAGGCTAAACAACCCCAGCCCACTTAGCTGCTCCTCATAGGATTTACGCTCCAGACCTTTCACCACCTTATTTGCTCTTCTCTGGACAAATTCCATCACCTCAGTGCCCTCCTTGGGAGAGACCCAAAACTGAACACAGGATTTGAGGTGCAGCCTCACCAGGGCCAGGTACAGGGGGACAATCACTTTCCTGGTCCTCCTGACCACAGTTTCTGATCCAAGTCTGGATGCCACTGGCCTTCTTGAGCACCTGGATACACTGCTGGCTCCTGTTCAGCTGCTGTCGACCAGCACCCCAAGTCCCTTTCCTCCAGGTAGCCTTACAGCCACTCTTCCCCAAGCCTGTAGCACTGACTGGAGCTGTTGGGGCTCAAGTGCTGGACCTGGCATTTAACCCTGCTGAACCTCATGCAGTTGTCCTCAGCCCACTGATTAGGTCTGTCGAGGTCTCTCTGCAGAGCCTTCCTACCCTCCAGCAGATCAAGACTCCCACCCAACTTGGTCTAATCTGCAAACTGACTGAGGGTACACTCGACACCCTCATCCAGATCATTGATGAAGATATTAAACAGGACTAGCCCCAAGCTGAGCCCTGGGGAACACCACTAGTGACTGACTGCCAACTGGATGTAACTCCATTCACCACCACACTCTGGACCTGGCAATCCTTTAGAGAACAGTGCACCTGTCCAAGCCATAGGCTACCAGCTTCTCCAGGAAAATACTGTGGGAGATGGTGTCAATGCTTTACTGAAGTCTAGATAGATAACATCCACAGTCTTTCCTTCATCTACTAAGCAGGTCACTTTGTCACAGAAGTAGATCAGGTTGGTCAAGCTGGACCTGACTTTCATAAACCTGTGTTGACTGGGCCTGATCGCCTGGTTGTTCTGCACATGCTCCGTGATGGCACTCAGAATGATCTGATCCATGACCTTCCCCAGCACCAAGGTCAGTCTGACAGGCCTGTGGCTCCCCAGATCATTCTTCTGATCCTTCTTATAGATGGGCATCACATTTGCTTATTTCCAGTCAACTGGGACTTCTCCAGATAATTTAGTTACCATGGTGATCCCTGGTGGAATACTACACAACTTTATAGGAAAGTGGTATATAATACAACAAACATTTAGTCAACAAGAATGGTAATGGAGATGACAGCAAATAACTCCAGAACCATTATGAACTATATGAATGTAAGACAGGTAGCACTTTCTAAGTTTTTTGACATAGGATTTAACTGCCATGTGTTTATACAAATAATTTACAACTTTCAACTACAATAAGGAAAGTTTTATTATGCTAAACACAAAACAAACTTGCTTCCTAAACTAAGAGTAACAAAGAGGACCATTTAAGAAAGTAAATTTGACCATATATGCACCAGTAGCTAAGCCAGAAGAAACTGTCCCAACATGCTGATCCTATTAAGAACATGGATATTTACAGTGACAAATATGGTCATGGTAAATTTTTTTATACATCTGTGATATTATAAGCATGGAGATTCTACTGTGGCATACTCAATAAATAGTGAAATAACCATATCCAAATGCTTTTGTGAAACATTGCTGCAGCTAATTCTGGGAGCAGCTTCAACTTTCAATATACTGATGGGTTGAAAACCAAACACAGAGAAGTTCAGACTGCTAAAAATAGAAAGTCGATGACAAAGTAAATAAAGGACAGGATATATATAAAAAAGCTCTGTGAAAATAATACGTAAAAAGTTCTTAAAAAATAACCAAAAATCCCTAGCCCCAACCATCAGTGAGAATGTATTCAAAAAAGAGTTCTTTAGCTTTACTGCTTGAAAACAAATGGTGTCATTTTATTTTATGGTGTCTAACATACTGGAGTTCCTTATAGATTTCATAGGAAATCTGTTCAAAATAAATTCATTCAGAAAGCAATAGCTTGCACAGTAATGTTTTGAAACAGGATACCCACTAAAACAAACTTAGGAAGGGGAGGGAGAATAAAAATAGACAGGAACTTCCCCAGAGGTAAATATTATGAAATATGTTACAAAGTAAGCTGCTCAGATGCTGTCAAGGCAAGGAAAGCAAGCTACAAATATTAAATACTTTTTAGGAGAGTCTCTAGAAGGCATTCCAAAGCCATCATGCAGAAAGGTTTTCTTCTGTCTGCTAAGAGTAAAGAAAAATACCTGGAAAAACTCATATCTGAAGCACAAAAACATGGACAATAATTATTGCAAAAAGAAGGAATTCCCTGGAAAAAAATACTTTCCATGGGGAGAGGGGGTGGGGAAAGAAGAGCATGAATTGTTATACACAGAACACCCTGATTACCTGTTCCCTGTTGAATCCTGGGAAATCTGTAAGTTTGGAATAATTGAAGAAACACCATATTCATCCTGATACTTCTTACATGTTTTATAATGCTGTCTCATCCACGAAAATCTAACCTGAAAATGAAATGCCAAATTACTGAAATCATACTAAACAATCCAAGGACAAGAGGGAAGAGATAATTCTGTCAACAGAAAGCAATGCATGCAGGAATTATACAGACATCACATGCAGCAGAAACCAGAACTTGTGTCTTCCCTCTGAGCATGAACACTTGCTTCACCAACAGCACATCTCTGATTCCTCTCTCCTTAGAGCCTCTGTCACCCTTTGAGACTGGAGAACATTGTCATTCCCCAACCCCAAACCGCCGGGAACCTGAAGGCTCTCTCAGGGGTGAAAAATGTGAGAAAACACCATTTAACTGAAATAAAGTCACTGGAACTACACTTCCCAGATCCAGGATCAACAACTGATGAGCTACAACAGAGAGGGGCCATGGGGATGAGATAAGCACCGCTGTCCTTCAGTCTTCTCTGGCTTGATGTTATGTCATGCAGAGAAACTTTTTTTTTTTTTTTTCACATTAGGTATGTTCATTTTCTCTTTGAGAGGGGGAAAAAAATAGGTGAATGAACACCAACTTAACACTGCCTATCCACCTTTAATTCAAGGTAAGACAATGAGTTGCTTAGATTTGTCAGAAGACAGCTGTGTTGGACATGCCCCAACTCAGAATTTCAGGTGCAGCAGCACTGTCAGAAGGTGCTTATAGGTTTAGAGGCTGAACACGATCGTATCTCAAATGCCTGTGCCTGAATTCCATTAAAGGTCTTCTGTTTGGTTCTTCCTTCCAGTGTACCAACTTTCTATCAGTTTCTTTTTCCCCCCCTTTTCATCCTAACGAATCATGTGGAACAAAGCAAGCAGATGAGGTTTCCACTAGTGCTTATCTTCACATTGGCAGAAATAAGTCCAAATGAAATGAAACAACCACGAAGATTACTTGGATTCAATGTAATTTGTTATAGACAAAACACGGCTGAAATCCTTCACCCATTCTTACGAGCTGGGTTGATTGGGGGTCAAGATTTCACCCAATGTTCTGAAAATAATGACCCCTTTAAAAGGGAAATGAAGGGAGTGTAAAAAGACTGATGGGGAAGGAGGAAGCTACATATGATCATATGTACACTGTAAGTAATCAACCCGCTTTTTTTTGTTTGTTTTAAATTAAGTTTTATAGCAGCTTTACACACTTTCGTTTCCATACTGAAAGTTTCTGAGGTTTTCCATGTATCTGCAACTTTCACATTCAGCTCCCTAACTTTTGTTCTGCCAGTTTTATAGCTAGATCCAGTTTTTCCATCTTTTTTTGAGAAAAACTGGCACTCCACTTAAAATGTCTTTATTGACAATTCAAGATACTCTTTCAGTTGACATCTGTTAGGTACAGCTAGGCACTGCATGCCTAGTATATGCCTAGTATGCCATACAAAGCTAAGTTCAGACTGCTATAGACTAACAGTGTGTCCGGACAAAAATAAGGAAAATTTATTCAACTTTTTTTAAAGTTTTACTCTACCTGCTTCTCACAGCATCTACAGCCCCCAGAAGCTTTCTTCATACTGTTTTCAACATCTAGAGCCCTTTTGGGATACGTTCTTTCTTTTTTAGTCACGCTCCCCCGGCAGAGAGGACAATGTGTTCCACTTTCTCTTATAGCTGTCAAGAAGCACTTCCTGCAAAACCTAAATTGAAGAGTTACCACAAACAAAGGTTAGAAAAATGAACAGTTAGATATTTTGTCCTTGAAGAGAGCTGGGTGATTGTTAAGGAAAAAAAGATATTTCCGAGTGATAGTCTACTGGATACAAAACTTGACAAGAAAAATGAAATAATGGTGCTTATGAAGAGGTATATGGAAATTAGGGGAACTTGGCAGTGCACTTTAGGTAAAGCTCTTACTATTTATTGACTAGTGTTTCCGGGCTGCACACCGGATTGATCATTAATTAGATATTAAATGGTACAGCAAGCACGTGATACTGGACAATCTTATCAGAGGAACTCCTGTTTATTGTCCGTAAGCAGAGCCAAAAACACTGCCAAGCTTCATTCAGCGCGCGTTTCCAGAGACCTCAGTCCACCAGCTTTTGCAGCTCTCTTTCCTCGCGCACCAGCTGCCAAAACTATTTTGCTTTTCTACAAAGTAGCACGTTGTAATCAAGCGTCCCTCTGGAAAAAAAAAAAAAATGCTGAATGGACGAACTGAAAAGAGAGAACGTCTCATACTGCAGTCCTTGTTTGAGGAGGGGAAAACCATGAAGTTAAAACACGCGAGTTCGGGCGGAGGGCGCAGTGAAACTCGCGCACGGCGGGGCAGGCGGGCCCGGGGGGCTCTCCCTGCGCGAGTCCTGCAAAGGCGGGCTGCAAAGGAGAAGGGCAGGGAGGCCGGGCAGGCGGGGCGCGCCCGGCCGGGGGTCGGGGGGAGCGGGGCGGCGGGGGCGGGCAGGGGGCCGGGATACCCACACGTGCTGGCAGTTGGCGGTCCTCACGGGCGTTTTGAACACCTCCTGGCACACCGGGCAGTAAAAATCATCCTCGCTGAAGCACGCCGGCGCCGCCGCGGCCCCCTCGGCCATGGCAACACGTCAGGGCCTCTCCGGCACGGCCGGGGACGAGCGGCAAGCCCCGCCCTGGCGGGCCGAGCAGCGCCCCGCTCCGCCGCGGGGCCCGGGCGCGGATCGCAGGGGCACCCGGCACGGGGGGTGGGCTCCCGGCGAGGGGGGGTCACGGCCGGGCCGCGGCAGCGGAGCGGAGCGGAGCGAGCCCGGCCTGCGGCGCGGCGCGCCGGCCGCCCCTGCCCCTGCCCCTGCCCCTCCTCCGGCCCGGCTCGGCTCGGCTCGGCCCGGCCCGGGCAGCCCCCGCCCCGCGCTCTACCTGGCGCTGCCCGCCCAGCAGGGACGCGGCGGCTCCGGCCGCTCTCCCGGCGGCACCCGGGGGGGCGGGGGCGGGGCCCGCCCCGCCGTTTCCATGGCGATCGCCTCCCGCCCCGCCGG